>CAJHNH020001779.1:2288059-2441129 GCA_905116865.2 Candidula unifasciata | reverse complement strand
GAACACTTAAAAAAAAACTGGGAGAGGCAGCCGAAAGGGCCTCTAGCTGGCTTTGGACGCAGCGCAACAACGTAGGGGACGGGGCCTCGGTGAGCTGGTCCGGGTGTCTAGTGGAAAAGAGTTTCTTATCCCTTTGAAAAGTCCATCGTGTACGAATTGTCTGCCAGTGTCCCTCTGCCAACTGCTAATAAAAGTCCAACATGTGTCCGGTCCGGTAACCAAAGTAAGCTTGTCGCTCGGTCGTCCAGGCATGCGGACTGTTTTAATTACGCTGTCGCGGCGACTTCTTATCTCACAGTACCTCCTTCGAAATCACTAAGTCGTCTTGTCTCTGGCCGAAATAATAACACCATCCGGTAATTCTGTGCAGCGGGGAAGCAGCCCTGAGCTTCATGAACTCAGGTGGGCCCACCTCCGAATACGTTTAGGAATCGTGGGCCGAAACGTGTGTCAAAAGAGGATAATTTCTACTGATGACTGTAGATCCCCGCTGTACTTGCTCCCTGTGAGTTTATTCTTATATTGCACCTGATTCCGTGAATGGGACAGAAGAGAAAAATTATCAGCGAAGTCCAGATCTTCAAGCTGTTTTGTATGGGTCCACTGAATTCCATTCTTGGTGTTAGCAGTTGTTGTCTTCATAATCCAGTCTATAGCCATTGTTGCACACCTGTTTTTATTTCAAATGTATCTGTTAGCTTTCCCTCGTGAAGAACTCGACATTTCATGTCTTTATATGTTGCCTTTACTAAGTTATTAATTTTCTGTGGTATTCTATAGTGCCCCATCAATTTCCAGAGAGACTCCCTTTTAGAGAAATCATTGTACAACAAAATATAACTAGATGTGAAATGCGCGTCTCCGCAAGGTCACTAAAAAGGCTAGAAGGACAGGGTTGCGAATACCAGCATTAGAGAGACAGTTGGAATAAGACCATGTCTGGATTATATTGACAGACAAAGAACTAAATGGTTCAGCCATCTAGTGAGAATGTAGCCAGACCAGACTGCATATGAGACTTTTTACAAAAGAACATCTGGGAGGAATAGGAGGACGAGATGACCAGGAAAGAGATTGATTAATGGTAAAGCTTAAACCTTCAAGATAAACAAATCCATCACCCAAGCTACCCGAGAAGCGCGAAACAAATACTGAAAACCACAACACTGTACTACAATCTGGTATCAGTGAGACGACAAAAGAAGGAAGAAGAATGTACAACCGATCGTATCATAATTTAAAAGACACAAAAAAAGATAATGATTTACTGGATATGCTATGAAGAGAAGCGCCATTTGATACACGTCTCGGACATAGTGAAAAGAACGTTTGCTGTATGCTTACGAGACTCATATAAAGAAACATTAAAATGTAAAAGCCACCAGTTTCTAGTACTACCACCCTAAATGCGCACGTATACTCTCAGCAGCAAAGCATCAAAGAGGACAATATCACGTGATTCCCTTTGAAGTGTAATTGTTACCTGCTAACGATCAGTTAGTTGATTTAGCTTCGCCACAGGATTACAAGTTTTATTTTTGTCTTTGAGAAGGCTAAGTTTGTGATCAACTTGCTAAAAAATGACATCCGGGAAAAGGGGTAGGGGGTTGATGACACAATTCCCTTGCAAACCACCAGGTTAAGGTCCCTCTTTGTTTGATTCCTCTTCCTTAACTTGACAAATGTGGGATCTCTTTTCTTTTTTTAATTGTCCATCCTTTAAACTGGCTCAGAATTTTCCCGCCACACCTTGTCAACTGAAACATGACTGGTTTCGATGATGGCTATCAGCTGCGGGGTTTACTGAGGATGGGATCCGAGCGCTTATGGTTTCAAGGGGATGTTAAATGTTAAATTAAGAATCCACATCCAGGCACATTGGACATATCCGTACTAGCCCTTCCCATCTTCAGAAGCACACACATAGTTGCAAATCGTATAGCACCAGTAACAGACTGATTGTATGCCCTGTCACCAGTAACAGTCTGATTGTATGTCCTGTCACCAGTAACAGTCTGATTGTATGTCCTGTCACCAGTAACAGTCTGATTGTATGTCCTGTCACCAGTAACAGTCTGATTGTATGCCCTGTCACCAGTAACAGTCTGATTGTATGTCCTGTCACCAGTAACAGACTGATTGTATGTCATGTGACCAGTAACAGACTGATTGTATGCCCTGTGACCAGTAACAGTCTGATTGTATGTCCTGTCACCAGTAACAGACTGATTGTATGTCATGTGACCAGTAACAGACTGATTGTATGCCCTGTCACCAGTAACAGTCTGATTGTATGTCCTGTCACCAGTAACAGTCTGATTGTATGCCCTGTCACCAGTAACAGTCTGATTGGATGTCCATTTCGTCTGTTCTTTAGGTTTTGAGTGTCGACCAGATCACCTGTTCAACCTTACGCAGCATCAGTCTCCTCAAATCGTGACGATCTATTTGTGCTGCCGCATTATTTCTCCACAAAGTGGTGCAGAACCAGCCAGTCTATTTGCCCATTTTTTTCCCAACACACCGACATTATCTGGGCATGATCGGATAAAGTTCATAAGATTGAAGGATTGAGTTGAGTTGAATTCAGTAACCTACATCACATCACTCTGAGCATTCACAAAAGCGCTCCATCTCCATCTTCAGCAGCAAGAGCAGAGTATCAATACCAATAGTACCAGTAACAGTCTGAATATATTCCGTCTTGCTTTTCCTCTGAGGGTCAAGTATCGGCCAGATCCTGTCGTCACTCCTCAAAAGACTGAAGGGTTCGATTCGCAGTAATGATGATTGTGGACAAACTTGCTTACTTTACCAAAATCCCCATTAGGCTCTTCCGCTACACCGTTTCGAAACTTTATACTGAAATATATACCTCGCGAAGTCTTGTAAATTCAGTGATGCGGGACAGATAGGTGCCCCCCCCCCTTTCCCCTGGGGAGGAATTAGTTCAATACTTTATTGTATCCAGAAGCTATTAGAGCGCGGAGAGGCCTGTCGCGGGATTAGTGTTCGTTTCTGAAGGCTACAACTGTCCTAAGCAGGGGCAACGGAACTTGAGGGGTAGAAACCTTCAGCGGCTGCCCCTTTCACCTAGAAAATGTGTAAATAGACCAAGTGCTTCCCTTAACCATGTATATAAGTTACTTCTTTTTAATTTTTCTATTTACACATTTTATTTTAGTTTAGATATATTATAATATTTATCTACCATTTAGTATTAAACAATGCTTAAGCCCATTGTGTCCCCTCACACGTATAAACATTTTTGAAAAAGTCCCCCCTCCCCCTATTGCTTCTCATGGGTTGATTTAAAGGTAACTGAACTGTGTTCGTACCTGGCTTATCTCACAGCTGACGTTGATCAATATACTGAAATCTATCGCTCGACCCAGCTTGGCATACGCTGTGTTACCGTGGGGGTGTCGTCTTGAGGCGCCCACATTATTTGTTTGTTTGTGCGTTTATTATAATGTGTTCTTTCTTCTTTTTTTTATTAGAGAAGAAGAAAAAAGACTAATACTTTTCAATATAGTATTTGGGGGAAGGAGGGCAGAGTGAGGGGTGGAAAGGGGCGGGGGTCTGGTGGTACGCAGCATTGCCACCTTTTTAGCTCTTTTGGGAGCTGCGTGGTCTCGAGGCATGGTTTCCGCCACGAGTGCTGGAGGTTACGGGTTCAAACCCCTGTGAAGGCTAGGATTTTTTTCACGTGGACTTCTGGTAATTTTCTCTGGTTTCTGGGTAGACCAAACACCCGTGTGTATTGCTGCGCACGTAAAAAAATCCCTTAGGAGTTGGAAATTGAAAAAGATTAGCCTAAAAGCGCTGCCCAGGCAAAATGTGGAGTTCAAAATCTACCCAAAGTATTTCAGGATCCTCGCCAGTGCTAAGGAGTTCGTGCAAGTGCACGAGATACTTCTGACTCAGGCTTGAGTCAGAAGTAGAACGAAGCACTTATGGGTTACTACCCTAGTGCCATAATGTTGATCCGTTGTCTAAACTTAAATCTAAGCCACCTTTTTATGCATTATATTTCATCGACACGTAGCACATTGTGCTCAGTAGCGCACCGTTTCTTAGAAACTTTTATGGTGAGTACCGGCACCCTTCATTCTAAAAAAGAAATCCAGGCTCTTCAATAATACAATTCTCTTTAAAGTTTTTGTTTAAAAAAGAAGACTCAAAGAGGAACTGGTCTATGTATGGATAGTATAAAAAGTAAAGACAAAAAGAAAGGAATGTAATTTTTCTTTTAGAAGACGAAAGACGAGGAAAAATGTAACGTCCTTTCATCATCATCATCATGTAGCTTGTCCTTTGCAGAACGTCTCTCTCATCACAGTCCGCCTGAAAGAAACTCGGTCTCTTGCCAGTTCTCCCGCCTCATGTACTTTTATACTCAAGGAGTCATATCCTGTGCCCATCTTCGTGTCGGTCGGTCCCTGCCCCTTCTTCCTGGTACCTTGACTTCTGCTATAATTTGTTTTCCAAACCGTTGTGGCACTTGATATGCACGTCCTTCCATACATAAATTTAAAGAGGAAAAGGTCAGCAAGAACTGAACAAGTTTAGGAGCGTTTGTTCGCAAGCTTGGCAGTAGAAAAAGCTAACGAACAATTAAAATATTTAACAGCCATTGTGATACAATTTTTGGTGACTGATTTACTGTTTGGATAAAAATTCCAATCAGACCTCCCGAGAAGGCACTACTAAACTGTAGAGCATTGCCAGATTGTCTGCCCCGTATTTGGCTGGATGTGCCGGTTTTGTGTTACAGACTTTGGTTACTGTAATCTGCCGGATTATTGATACTTATCTGGTGCACATGCAAAGGTAATAGTTAACAGATGAGAAAACAGACAGACGCCCGCAGAAAGACATTTTGTGACAGACACCGTGAACGTATTGATGGATTGATTGAAATATCTGACTGACGGAAGAACTAAATAACTGGTTAGTTGATTCATTCATCGAGTTATTGATTGATTGGTTGACTGATTGATTCACTAATCGACTGAGTGATTGATACGCTGTTAAGCAGGCAGATATCTAGACAGCTAGAAAGACTGACGAACGAACATACTTTTGTGTGGACGGACACATAGAGGGATATACAGACAGACAGGCAGCTAGGTGGATATATAGACAGATATACAGACAGACAGACAGACATATTTTCGCAGAAAAAAATTCACTATTAAAACAAAGCAAACACAAAAAGAATCTATGAGATATGATCGCAGAAGAGATGCCCCAGGAAACTTCTCCTTCCCAATGCAAACCTGAGCCTAAACCCGTTGGCACAATATGGGGTGTCGAGTTTAGTGTACACCGCCCAGTGTCCGGTGTTAACGGAGAACAGGTAGCACGAAATAATGTTATACGGTAGCTCAGTCTTGACTAGATTAGATGTTGGTATGAATATGTTGATTATAATCAGTTGGTATACACTTTCCGCTTGGGTCCTGGGGCCCCATTGCAGGGAAAACAAGATTAGACACAGTTCCACCCCTGCAAGCATGTCGTAGAAGTCGACTACTGGGGGAAGACATCCTTTAAAGTCGGAGTTCATGTGTCTGAGAGGCAAAGAACCAATAGTCTGTTAGTCTACACACAAATAAGCTAGGTCTGTAAGTCAAATGTGGACATACCACTGGGGTTCTGGAATTAGACTAAAGTCTGGAGGTGGGCGAAAAACCAGAGCTCTCCGTTGTAGTTTACAGACAGTGAATGCCAAGAAGAGTAGTTTGCCCTTGCGACTCAATGATCGGTTCTTCATGCCCCAGTGGAAATAACGAAAAGCGGTCTGCAAGACATCCAAACATAAGTATAAACACCCATTTATACCAAACAAAATTTAAAAACAAATTCAAATTAATCCAAAATTAAAAGCAAGACGACGTTAGCTGGAGACGAATGACAGGAGCAATCTTTTCCTTGAAGAAAAGCTGACGTGCCAATAACTCAAGATAAGGTGAACCCAGACGCCTGAAAGTGGCCAGACAAACACTTCAGCAGGTGAGAGGGCACAACAAGTTGGTACCTGCACCGCCGGCCTCGATGTTAATGTTATCATTATATCAGAGCACTATATTGTGACAACATCAGGTGGTAGGCTGTCACAGAAGTTTCCGGCAAGTTCTCATCAATACCTCTGGATTTACTTCTGATGTTTCGGGGAACGTTACTGTAGGTAATTCTTCGTTAGCAATTAAACTTTCGGTAATTAAACTGCACGTCTTCGGTACTTCAATAGTGTTCCTCGACATTACTTTACTTGCGACACGCTAAAACAAGCTAAATTATTTCTCGGCCTACCTGACAGATAATCAATCACGAAACAAAAACAAATATAGATAGCGGTTTTTTTTTTTTTTTTTTGTTATTTAAAAATGCTGCTGCTTAGGGACGAAAAACAAATTTGATATATGTGAGCGTTGTTTCTGATAGACTAAGCGTTACGTTAACATTCATTCAATTTCTGTGTCTTGTTTATATTATTGACATGTCTAAGAAAGTCTGTTCGCACAAATAGGAAGCTACAGAGGTAGTCATCCTACAGACTGGGAGAGAACAAGCGCCGACCCTACTTCGTTACATGAAAGGCAGAATGTTTTTGGCAGCACCATTGGACTTTTCTACGGCCCAACAGTGGATCCCGGCTCACAGTCACGCGATCATACCCGTCCACACCATCTATCCTCTGAATTCTCTGGGAATCTACAGCTGGTTGTGTCCAGTGACACTCTACTTCTACCTTTCCTGGAGTTTCGCATTTGTCATCCCTTCTCTTACATTCTGCCTTTAGTACAACACTCTTCAGATCTTCTTGTCTCATCATCCTCATCAATATTATTAAGTGCCTTGTCAGCTGACATAGGCGATCATGCTTCTCCACGTCTATCAAATTTAAACAACATAAACTAGAAAAAACATTAGGAGGGGCCTCAGCCCTCTTGCTGGTATAACATTATGTAGACATACAGATGGGTGGGGGGAGGAGGAGGCCATCACCTCGATTGTCATGCGGCTGGTAGTCATGGAACAGGCACCGGTGGCTTCTTGAACTGTTCTGCCCGAAGAGCGAGCTGTAAATGCACATGCACTCTTATGTCCTCGTATAACGGACCTGTCTATAAAGATCAGACAGATCGGCGTTGACAGATGCTAGATTATGCTCCAGACAACTCATATTGAGCGTCACGACACAGGAGAATGTGAGATTTGGCGCCTTAGATGATGGTATGCATTCCTCACCTGGATGGTTATCTGTAAGGCAGACCTGCAAGATGTCATCCTCTGCTTTATCCAGCCAGAACTGCCCATTTCAATTCCATTACCCTTTTTCCCGAAGAGCATGTGGTGGAAAGGGTGCTTCGGGTCTGAACTTGAGGTATGCACGAACCCTCCAGATCTTGATCATGTAGTTCATGGTAGAGAAGTCAAGAAGGTACCTCATTGTTACACAAGAGCTGTCTCCATGCACAGCAGAATAATGCTCATTGCTTGGTTTTGCACCTTCTTAAGTCTTTCAGTCTGAGTATAGCTGACAGAATGACTAGAGCATATTCGATGGGAGAACGTGCAAGTCCCTGGAACAGAAGCAGAAGCAGCCTCTGCTCAGTAATAATGGTGGCTAGGACCCTCATTGCCGACAGGATAATACAGCGTCCGGATAATGGAGAACCAGATATACAAGCTAGTGAACGTAAAATTTGCATAGAAAAACAATACGGTCAAAAAACTGCTAGGTTTGAAACTACAACGTCCTGTAAAGGATAGGCCACTAACCTGTAGACCTGAGACAAGTTTAACAGGTGTTAAGTTACATTGGACGGTTATTTCTGGGCATTGTGCCACTACACAGTACGCCACTGTCAAATGTCAGTGAATAAGAAATATTCGTCATTCATTAGAGGTTATAAAAATAAATGCTAAAGAGTTTTTTTTTTTTTTTTTATGAATAAAGGTAACAAAAACAAATTGTTATTTTCATCTTCACAAAACCAATTACAGTGAATATATTCTTCACTTATAAAGTCACAGAGACGGAAGAACGATCGTAACACTCCGGCGTGCTCCTGGTAAGACAATGTATAGAACTTTAAAGCAACAATAGATCTTCCATAATGACCACGTTTTACGACGTAGTGACAGAAGACTATGTGCCCACTGACCAGCCAATGAGGGTCGGACGTTACAAGATTGGTAGCGTCATCGGCAAAGGAACTAGCAGTATCGTCAGAAAAGGGATCAAGGACGGTGATCGAAAGACGGTCAGTACCAGTTGTTGAAGTATTTTGTGTTTCCATGGTTGTCATTAAAATGGTGGTTAGAGCGTTCTGTTGTGATGTACAGCTAGTTTGCGAATTTTGCAGCCTTTTGGCCCAATACAACCTTCTTCTTCTTCTTCCTCTTCTCTTTCTTCTTCTTCTTCTTCTTCTTCTTCTTCTTCTTCTTCTTCTTCTTCTTCTTCTTCTTCTTCTTCTTCTTCTTCTTCTTCTTCTTCTTCTTCTTCTTCTTAGCGTTCACTGGCTGTAAACTCTGGCGGAAAGTTCTGTTATTCGTCCAATGTTGGACTTAGGTTTTGATCGGCAACTTGAGTTTTGTGTGTACATCCGTTTTACAGACCTGGCTTATTTCTTTGTAGACTGTTGGTTCCTTGCCTCTCAAGCAGATGCACTCCGACTTTAAAGGACCATTTCTAATTAGTCGCCTTGCGCGACAGGCTTGTTAGAGAAGTGTGTGCCCCCCCCCCCCCCCAACCCTTTCCCCTTCCACCCCAACAGTCCTCCAGGACCCACACGGAAACAATAATCCCCTTCCGCCCCAACAGTGCCACAGGACCCACACGGAAACAATAATCCCCTTCCACCCCAACGGTGCCCCAGGACCCACACGGAAACAATAATCCCATTCCAAAAAATCCTTTTTTCTTTCCATGTTATGCTTATTGGGGGCCGCCGTTATGTAGCAGTTAGACGCTCGCCTGCGGATCGGACAGTCGTGGGTTCGGGTCCAAGCTCAGTGGATTGGAAGAGAAGAAGGTGTAGACAAAAAATTACCCATTTTACAGAGCTTGGCTAATTGGATAGGCCTCAAACGTGCATACATCAAGTCAACTGCATTTTTAGAACGAACGAATGAAAGAGGTGGAAAGAGCTGATCAGACAGTCAATAGCAACAGATGATCCGACGACACGCTGTGTTATGGGAATATGATGACGATTATATATATTCTGGTTTTTTTGGCAATTCTCAGGCGAATGCTGAGATTAGCCACGGCTTTAACAATAAAAATCTACAATCTTTCTTCATGTAAACAGAAGGAATTCGTTATAAATCTCAATTTACGTGACTATCATAAACTTTGGCGATTAAACGAAATTTATATCGAGAGAGAGAGAGAGAGAGAGAGAGAGAGAGAGAGAGAGAGAGAGAGAGAGAGAGAGAGAGAGGTAGAGAGAGAAGGAGAGAGAGAAAGACAGGAAGATCATTTGTATTTCAGTGGCATTATTTCATTTATTATTTTGCATTATGTGTTGATGTCACTCTGTGGTGACACCTGGCCAGATGCAGCGAGACATGCGAGCTAATAAATTGTCCTATGTATTGTTCGTGTCCGCATTTGTTAAATTTGCTACGGTAAGACATTTTTTTTGAATAACTAAAACCTTATCGTTGTATATTTGCATCATTCAGTATTACAGAGTATAACAAGAACTCTGCCTATATTCACAGTTGGCCGTCAAAGTATTGAACAAAATGGCGGGCCACAGTGGAACTTTGATACAGCTGCAGTTTCAGCAGGAAGTGGAGGCTCTGAGAAGAATTAGCCATAGTCACGTGGTGGCGCTGCACGATTGTCTGCAGACGCAGCGCCGTTTGTACATCGTTCTTGACTTCATTTCTGGAACTCTCCTTTCTAGTTATATTAAGATGAGGTCAGTTTATCATGTTTATTTATTCGTTTATTTATAAGCTTTTTTTTCAGTTTATAATGACAGATCTATGATAAATAGCATCATCACTGTCATCAGTGACTTCCACTTTTGCAGTGGAAAGAAACATGTTGATATCTAAAACTTTGAATGGGCCTAGCAAATCAAAATCGGATGGTGCCAAGTTTGGAATGTACGTTGGATGTTTCATTGCTATAAACCGCAGAGTCTGTAGTGTATCCGCTGTATGCGCCCATTGAAAGAACATTGGTGGGTCAGAGATTAGCAGATGACAATGAAGTGATGCAGGTAGAGTGAACTTGCTTATTGGCCACACCCAAAAGAGTTTAACATGGCAGGCATCCACAAATTTGTGGATCAGATGTTGAATGTT
The DNA here is from genome assembly GCA_905116865.2 of Candidula unifasciata. Lineage (NCBI taxonomy): Eukaryota > Metazoa > Mollusca > Gastropoda > Stylommatophora > Geomitridae > Candidula > Candidula unifasciata. Next base: position 2,430,794 of record CAJHNH020001779.1, on the reverse strand, counting down.
GAATTTAAGAATCGACATCACAGCACTCGGGACACTCCTATAAATGCTCCGTCCCCCCATCTTCAACAGCAAGCGGAGAGTTCCAATTTCAACAGTACCAGTAAATGTCTGATTGTATATCTGTCTCATCCTTTCCCCGAGTTTTGAGCGTCGGCCAGATCCCCTGGTAACTCCTCGTAGCACCATTCCCCTCACACCATAATGATCTATTTGTGCCTCCGCACTGTTCACTCGCTCTCAAAGGACCCTCACAACATCCAGCTTGTCTCACATCAGTTCACTATCAAATGGTGCAGAAGCGGCCAGTCTATCTGCCTGCTCATTTTCCTAAATCACTGACAATCACTAACCTGGAGAAAATATCTAAAGGACGCTAACTACCCGAGACCTCTAAAGTAATGCTTGCTATTCTGCCCGGAGCATGTCTGTCTCCACCTTGTGTGGACCTTCTGGAGCCGTGGATTACATGTGTTGCGAGGTAGGGAAACTATGTCGAGACACATAACAATTTTGTCCCGGCTGCTTGTACAAAATTAATGCTATTGCCTTTACTTAATGACTTTCCAGGGCATTTACTGGACATCGGTGAGTGAGAGAACCTGCTTTTCTATTGTAACTTACATCATGCGGACATAACGCATTGCACAATCTTTTGCCTGGCATAGATACAACGAAATATGCCAGGCAATAAATTGTGCCATCTATTGTTTGTATCTGCATTTTTTAAACAAGAAGAATTGTAACTTGCAGACATGGCCGAAAGGAAGCTGTAAAGCTTGAATACAATTGTGCAATTATATGTCACATAGCGCTAGCAGTCTATTTCTCTATTCTGTTCTATTCTCTGCAATCATTCCAGCAGATTTGACCTTTCTCATCACTTCTTTTTGGCGTCTTTTGGGGAAACTAGGCGCCTTCTGAATCCCGTTATTTCCAACTGTTATGCCTGTTTGGTTTCTTCTCAGGATGTGCCTAATTTGCACAATGTGCCTAATGTAACATCATCTCTGGTAACTGTTGATAATAGTTAAAAGGACCTTTTCCCCATCTTCAGGCATATTGGGCATATAGGGCTAAACCTATATTTGGTGGCTGATGTGGTCAGCATCACACTGGCCGCCTTTACTTCCCAGGACTGTACCTGGTTCCCACTCAAGTGTGGGTGGACTTGGGAGCCAAGGTCATTTGTGAAGAAAGTACGGCTCCCTCAGGATCTGAACCTACGACCTTCTGATCCACAGGCAGGCGTCTAGCCTCTACACAACGGTGGCCCCGTTGATACTAGAAGTTAACCATGTATAGACAGTTTTTAAGCATATATTTATTTTTCATATACTTTTCTAATGTATTGTTATCACATTTCCCTTTGTGGGTTCCCGAGCCCTATTGTAGGGGGAACAAGAATAGACCCATTGCCTCCCCAGCTACCATGTCGTAAGAGTCGACTGACTGGGAGCTTCCATTGAAGTCGGACTGCATCTGCCTGAGAGGCAAGGAACCAGCAATCTGCATACAAATTAGTCGGATCTGTAAAAAAAAAAAAAAAAAAAGATGTGCACACAACACTCAAGTTCTGGAACAAAAGACTAAAGTCCGGAACTTTCCGCTGGAGTTTACAGACGGTGAATGCGAAGAAGAAGAAGCGAAGAAGAAGAAACGAAGAAGAAGAAGCGAAGAAGAAGAAGCGAAGAAGAAGAAGCGAAGAAGAAGAAGCGAAGAAGAAGAAGAGAAGAAGAAGAAGCGAAGAAGAAGAAGCAAAGAAGAAGAAGCAAAGAAGAAGAAGAGAAGAAGAAGAAGCGAAGAAGAAGAAGCGAAGAAGAAGAAACGAAGAAGAAGAAGCGAAGAAGAAGAAGAGAAGAAGAAGAAGAGAAGAAGAAGAAGCGAAGAAGAAGAAGCGAAGAAGAAGAAGCGAAGAAGAAGAAACAAAGAAGAAGAAGAGAAGAAGAAGAAACGAAGAAGAAGAAGCGAAGAAGAGGAAGCGAAGAAGAAGAAACAAAGAAGAAGAAGAGAAGAAGAAGAAGCGAAGAAGAAGAAGCGAAGAAGAAGAAGCGAAGAAGAAGAAACAAAGAAGAAGAAGAGAAGAAGAAGAAACGAAGAAGAAGAAGCGAAGAAGAAGAAGCGAAGAAGAAGAAACGAAGAAGAAGAAGCGAAGAAGAAGAAGCGAAGAAGAAGAAACGAAGAAGAAGAAGCGAAGAAGAAGAAGAGAAGAAGAAGAAGAAGCAAAGAAGAAGAAACGAAGAAGAAGAAGAGAAGAAGAAGAAGCAAAGAAGAAGAAGAGAAGAAGAAAAAGAGAAGAAGAAGAAGCAAAGAAGAAGATTACTTGTATTTACCATAATCCTAATTACACACACATATATGCACGCACAATTATTGAACACATTTTTAAATGCAGGAATGGATTGCCGGAAGTCGAAGCCCAATGGTTGTCTAGTCAGTTGACCTCAGCATTAGCATATCTTCACGGGGTTCATGTTATACATAGGTAAGTTATCACCCTTGATTACTTCTGACTGTTGGAGACAAGGCTGCACGGTGTCAAGCAGGTGTGCCTCACGGGACGGTTGTCGTGTGTTCGAGTCCCGCTAGATGCTGAACGTGTTTTAAATTGATCCTAGCAAAAAGTTTGATGTGAACTAAATTGTCATCAAGAACTGCCTGGAAAGAAATAGCGACAGAGGCGCCGATACATTGGGGCTCAAGTACCTTTAAGCCCCCCCCCCAACCCCCAACAATAATTGCCTCTTTCCCCCTACTAAATGAGTAAGGGAATTTAAGCCCCATCCTCCCTTCCATATTATTATTATTATTATTACACACTTAAACAAGACATACTTCTTAATGAGCCTTTCCCCTAGAAAATGTAAATTATGGCGACCTGAATGATAGTGTCATCATTACTTATAGAAAGCCGATAAAAACATGAGAGAATCACAGTTTACTAAGGTCTTTTTTGCTAGCGGCACGCAGTACCTGCACCTTTTTTTTTAGCATCATTTTTTCCCAGCTCTACTGTAATAGACACTTTACGGTGAGCACCAGCAGGTTTAGACATTACAGTAGAAGACATTATAACCAATCTCACATGGAAACTGTCAGAGCTGGTATATTGGAGAGGAAAGGGGGTGGGGGGGGGGGTAACGGAATGCTGCAGCAGAGAGGGCATGTATGTGAATGCTCAATACGGAAAGAGTGAAACTGATGTCATATCATAATAACAAAGTCCTTCGGCATTTTGCATACACAGAAGTAAGTAAAGGTCCCTTTTCAGCGTGAATATAGGGCTAGACCTTTATTTTTATAGACCAATCGGCATAGGATGGGTGATGAGGTCAGCATCACGCCGGCCGCCTTTACTTCCTAGGACTGCACCTGGTACCCACTCAAGGTTGGCATACACAAAAAGGACATACCAGATAGGCTACTGTCCAGTCTCTTTTAAATTTAGAGGGAAACACACACACACACTCAGAGAGAGATAGAGAGAGAGAGAGAGAGAGAGAGAGAGAGAGAGAGAGAGAGAGAGAGAGAGAGAGAGAGAGAGAGTATAACGTCTAATTCTTGCGCAATGAACTATAATAACTAGCATTATGACAGCATAGCTTCATGAATATGTATATCTATGTATTGTCTCTACAGGGACCTGAAACCAGCCAATGTCATGGTTGATCCGCTGACGATGAAGATCTGTCTCATTGGTACGATGTTATGTGATTGGCAGATAGACTCAGGGAGGTGGGAATTTGGTGAAGTGGGCGGAAATGTAAGAGGAAGTAGTAGATGCAAAGTTGAGAAGGACCGAGACCGATGAGAAGGAACGAATGTATGATAGGTGAAGCTGGAGAAGTATGACAAGAGTCCTCTGTCTGTTCTTCATGTCTAATATCTCAGTTCATTTTCTTCTTCTTCTTCTTCTTCTTCTTCTTCTTCTTCTTCTTCTTCTTCTTCTTCTTCTTCTTCTTCTTCTTCTTCTTCTTCTTCTTCTTCTTCTTCTTCTTCTTCTTCTTCTTCTTCTTCTTCTTCTTCTTCTAATTCCTTCTTTCTTCTTCTTCTTCTTCTTCTTCTTCTTCTTCTTCTTCTTCTTCTTCTTCTTCTTCTTCTTCTTCTTCTTCTTCTTCTTCTTCTTCTTCTTCTTCTTTTTCTTCTTCTTCTTCTTCGTTTTCTTCGCGTTCACCGGTTTTAAACTTCAATCGAAAATCCCTGTTGTTCGTCCCGTTCCAAGACTTGTTCCCCAAGACTGTGTTGATCCTAAAGTTGCATTGATCTAGCCAAATCTAGAATGTTCTTGGAGAATTCTACCTCCAGCCATTGTAGGCAGGAAAACTAACGGTTACCATGGCAGTAGTATAGGATGTGATGAATAGGTGGTAAATCATGTGGCTCGATAGATTAAATGGTCCAAAAGGGGAAGCCACCTCATGGAGGTTCGGGTATTTTGCTCTTTTTTATTTATCTTTTTACTGGATATATGGTGGCTCGGGTTATTTCTTCTTTAGCTTTGTTGTGGTGGTTTAGGGTCTTTGGTGCAGAATATTTTCTCCTTTATGTCAATTGTAATGACTCAGGCTATTTGGGGTGACTTTTTTTTTTTTTTTTTTTTGGCCTTTTGACAAAAGCTCGGAATCTTGATGTCTGATTAAGATGGCGGTTAAATATGCCAGCTAATGGTGGTTCAGGTCCAAAATGGCGGCATGTCAACTTTTTCAGATAAACTATTAGTAAGTTGGCTTTTTTATGGTGTATATAAGGTGGTCTTAAGTATATTATTTGATACTATTAAACAATTTTAAAACTAAAAAGTAACAGTATGTCTTTTTAATATTAGGTCGTACACGATAAAGATGTTGGGGCAGAGAATATCCTTTTTAGTCATAAACCCAGGCTGGAAACACCCGTTCACCGCTCTGACAGTGGCACATGCCAACAGCGTCAAAATCGTTTTTTTGTGCGAAAATTGTTAAAATATCTGACCGACGTGGTCAACCCGGTTTCGAAGGAGATTATTTGGTGCTACGGGAAATAGCGACTCATGTATGACAACATGGGGGATGTCGTCTTTAACAAAAGCCCTCCTGATATTGAACAATATAGTGCTGGGAAAGGCGACGTTTAGTTGTCACAGAGTCAGATGACAGAGTCACTAAATGTTTACTAAAGGCAGTCACCATTGCAACATCAGAGTTATTTATATTTTGCAAAACTTGTTGGAAAATAACAAAGAACAATCAGTTTCAACGAGCATTACCTTATAGTTTTCATGAACCCCTCGTGAAGGCTCACAGATGACCAAGTTGGCCAAGACCACAAAGTTAGCAACGAGACTATGACAGCAGTACCACAACTGCGTTAGCAAATATAAGCCATGAGTTGGGTTATCTTCACAGCACTCTGCATACATCTATAGATGCTCAAATTCCCTCTTTAACATTTTCATCAGCGTTCCCTGAGGGTAATAAAATAAACTGTGCAAGCCCTATGTTGGTTAATTAAACTTCTTGTACGTCCAGTCGCCTCGCATGCCTGGCTACCGATCTTTACTCCCAATTTCCGTATTCCTAGCAGTCATGTGGACACGCAGCTCTCAAAATCCGCCGATCGTACGATCCCTCCAAGGCGGTTCTCAACCTATAGGTCGCGACCCTTTTGTGGGTCGAACGACTCAAGTATCAAGAAGCCATGAGTTGTTAACCCTTAGGCTCGGTATTATGGATATCTCAACCTTTCGCCTTGATTCCATTGTAAATACCGTAAATCTGGGAGAAAATGTGGCTTTTCTGCCTACCCCCGGGAGTGAACCCGGACCACAAGAAGTTCGTCACCCGGTCACTGCGCAATCCGGTTTAGCCAACTGCGCCACAGGGCCGGGCAACGACTCTTTTAAAGGGATCCCTAAAGACATCGAAAAAAAAACACATATTCACTGAAGCCATGAAGTAGCAAATAAAATTAGTGTATGCTAGGGGGTCGCCACAACATGAGAAACTGTATGGCTCTCCTCCGAATATCGGTCCCAAATTATCTACGCAGAGAGTAAACCCTAACAGAGCCTCAATACGTCCTGTCCTACAAAGATTTAAAAGTTGTAGCTCTGAAAATATAAGGAACGAAAAGTATGTGGAAAAGGGCGAAGTCTACTACTTATCGACATTCAAATCCTTTATATGTGAAAACTGTGGCACAGAAGTTGCAAATTGTGCCCGAATATCTGTTCTTTCTGGCTGTCCGCCATTGCAACTCAGCCGAATAAGATGGGAACATGGCGCGGCTTTTCCGCGATTCTCGTTCCGAGCCAGACATAATCAGTAATGTGCGTTTTAATGTACGCGCATGTCGCCTCGGGACAATTTCAAACCAGCAGCCGCCACTATGGCGCTCCACTATCCCGACCACCCCTTGACCGTGGCGAATGCGAATGCAGTTGCGACGGAAAAGTAGCTCATGACTTTTTTTCCGGTGACTATGCTACCTCCGAGAGTATCCCCCGAGCAAATACAATGGAGAAAGCTGCAGGAGAAGCAGTAGCTGCTGCTCGTGAGTCCCAGCCATCTAGTTTAGCTGCTACTCGCGGCGCGGGGGATACTCTCGGAGGTGGCACTATAGTCGGCGAAAAGTGGTCCGCAACTTACATATAACTGTGGCCCTGCCGTAGGATATCGCTATCGGGAGTATGCTTGCGTGTTGCTAATTTCTTCGTCCGTAGTTAATCCTAGTTTTGCCGCCGTTTATTCGTCGTAAAAAAATCAGTTGCGTTTCGCGAAAATGTCGTGCTCAATTAATCCTACTTTTGACGCGGTGATTTCGCCGCAAAAACAAATGCGAATTTTATATATGAGTGAGGCTCTGTTAGGGTTTACTTTCCGCGTAGATAATTTGGGACCGTTATTCAGAGGAGAGCCAACTGTATTAAAGGATCGCCGCACTAGGACCGTTTAGAGCGACTCTTCTAAGGGCATCAACAATCACGGCGCGATCCATAGGCTGGCCCGCTGCAATTAAGTTGCCCAATAACCCAGTCCACTGTTTATGAAGTCTGTCTCAACCTGTCGTATCATGCTCATAGGACCATTCAACACGCGCGCGCGCACGTGGAATAGTCCTGTGATTGTAGCCACACAAAATTTGTGTCACCGCCATCACCTCCGAGAGCTGCGTGGTCTCGAGGCATGGTGTCCGCCTCGAGTGCTAGACGTTCGGGGTTCTATCCCTAGGACGGGCTGGGATTTTTTCAAGTGGACTTGAACTTCTAGTAATTCCCCCTGGTTTCTAAGCAGTAAGATCGGACGCCCGTGTGTTTTTTTTTTTTTTTGCGCACGTGAAAAAAATCCCTTGGTAGTTGGAAATCGTAAAGAGTAGCCTAACGGCGCTGTCCGGGCAAAATGTGGAGTTAGAAATCTACCTAAAGTATTTCAGGATCCTTGCCGGTGCTGTCACGATACGATCTCAGTGATTCCAGAAGTTAGTACTTGTAATAAGTTCTTCTGGTTATTGAGAGACAAGAGACTATGCCCTTAAACCAAATGTTACTTTAAACCGTATTGATTTAAACGTTTCCAGTCCTTAGTCCAGACAAAGCGACTGAGTCTTGGGTAATATTACCTAAAACTTTACACTGTAGCTAGGAATTCTATTCTCATGCCAGTGTCAGAATGTTATCTCCTGACCACACTGTAGAGGCCAGCGAACGGGGAACTTAGCATCACACCTGAGCTGGACCGTAGGTCATAAAGATTACCTAACACGAGTTGAGCGGACTCTAGACATTGAGGCGACGAGAAGTTTAAAGTTTAACACGTCAGTGTAATTCTGGGGAGAACAGGTGTTTGGCAATTAGGAATGTGAGTGACAGGTCACTGGTTAGCCAAGTTGATCTGATAGTTACCCCAGGGGCGGGGCTTAAGTCATCATCTTGAGGGTTGGGCAGAACCCAGTATAGGGAGGAGTTTAATTTGGACAATAGATTGATACTTATACTGCGGGCATCGTAGATTTACCTCATAGTGCCGCCAGCAGGTCACAGACTCAGACCTACCGTTGAAAAGTATTTTCTCCCTGGTTGAGTCGTGTTCGGCATGTGCTGGAAAGTTCCCAGGTGAATATTAATTTTAATCTTGTATACTTAGGTTAGGGAGTTAAGCTTAGTCTATACTACCTTTTCCTAATTTGTCTGCACATTCTGTTTGAAATAGTTCTTTGTGAGTATTCAGTATCTCAGTTAGGGAACTGCTAAACTATTCCTATTTCTTGTATGTTTGTGTCACATGTTTTTAATTGTATGTTTTCATGTGTATAAAATAAGATGTGAACAATGACATTTGCTATAATGAAATGTAATTATATTGTTTCCATGATCAGCCAAAACATGAGTTTGGACTGTGGGAAATCCAGCCCATATGTGCAGGGATGCTGTTACGTTTTGTGTGCCCACCATGTGCTCACTTAAGGTGTTCACCAAAACAGGGGATTTATAACCCCAGGGGAAGAATGATGGGTTTACAGTATTTATTGTCACTGAAAGATAATATTCAGGACAGCGTGCACATATAAATCGTTTGCGTGTTCAGCACATAACCTGCGCCACATGTTTATGTCAAATCAATGTCAGCCAGTTGTTGGAAGTCTGAGTGATGACGGACAACAGACTTAGAAAGTCAACTATCATGACATAGCATGAAGAGGGAAGGCAGGATATGTGACGCCCATGTAAGACAAAAGACTTTCAGACTAGACTGGAGAGGATGTGGAATATGAGGAGTGATGGGATATATTTTATTATTCTATGTTATATTAATTAATACATGTATTCTTAGTGTAAGTCAAGATACTAAACGTATGTGTTTGTTTCCATGATTACAGCGCCCATGTGACGATCAGTCCATGAAAGAGACTACATTGTGTTAGACTCGGCCAGCTGGGAACGAGGTGGGGGCGAGGAGGAGAAACAAGCAGGGAAGAAGCTGGAAGAGGAGGAAGAGCTTGACAGTGCTCACGGCTGTCAGAGGTTCTATGAAAGTTATGTTTATAAATTGTTCATACTTTATCACCTTCATCACACCACTCTAATCCCAGGTGCTGTTCTTGCGCTGAAACAACCCATTACTATCATAACTTTAGCTAGTCACTGTTTGTGTAAACACAACAAACTGGGTATGTCAATTAACTGATTGTTAGAAAATAAAGCTGTATGTCAAGTTTTATACTACATCGTTTGTTAAATTCCAAGTGTATTCAATCTTACCTGTTTTCTAAACTGATAGATAGAAGTACATTTGGTGGGGGCTCAAATAATATAATAATTCTTTAATTATTATTAATAACACCGGGAGAAGGTAGATGACGGAGGAATCATTTGCCCTGTCTAATAATTCATTAAGTAAAATGCTATAGACATCTAAAATTCCTTGCCTTCTCTTGTGGGTACCAAGTTCAGCTAATGTTAATGTACTTAACGAGCCAATATGGCTGTTTTCTTGGGTATCCAGGACTTTGTCTGAGAGCAACATAGCTCAGATTTTAGTTCGGTTAATCTGGTGGAGGAAATGTGTTGAGAGGAACATCCCTACACAACATTATAAACATTTAAACCACCCGTCACGTCACAGGTGCTACAGTCCTTGCACTGTGCTGAGCTTCTTCGGACTCAGACTTGAGTTAGACGAATAACGGAGCACTTACGGGTTACTACCTGTGGGCCATGTTGTTGATCTGTTGTTTAAAACCTCAAACCGTCATCACCTCCATCGTCATGCACTGCTGGCTTCCTGGACAGTTCTGCCTGAAGATGTGTCATGGATATACCACAACTCAGAGTCGTCTTAACAGTTTATGGGCCCCTGGGCAAACTGGTGTGCTCGGGCCCGTACGACAACCACTCACAGGAATCAATTGAAAATTTCACAATTGAACAGTATTAAGCAGACACGTAGATTGTCTTGGGGCCTTTTTCTCATAAGGCCTCTGTGCAAGTGCCCAGTGGGCCCATGAGTTAGGACAGCCCTGCCACATCTGTGTTAGCTGACAAAATGTCTAATAACTAGTTTACCGCGGTTGTCAGTTATGCCAGTTGTCTATTTTACTTTCCTTGCCAGATTTCGGGTTGAGTGCCTGCATGCCTGGCCACGTGACACGCCGCTGTGGGACTCCCGCTTACATGGCACCGGAAGTGACAAGTGCTATGGGATATGGCAGTAGTGTTGATATGTGGAGTTTGTAAGCCCGCCGCTATGTTTGTTTATATATAAATGTGTGTGTGTGTTTATATGTTTAAATGTGTGTTTTTTATGTTTATGCGCGCGCGCGTGTGTGTGTAGGGGAGGGGTGCGCGCGCCCGCTTCTGTATGTGTGTATGTGGGGGAAGGGGCGGGGGGGGGGGCTAAATAGCTATTTTTTTTTAAAGGGGCGTAAAATTGGCAAGCAGACCTGTCTTAAATTCGGCCCTTGCAACCATTCATCTTTCAAAAATCTGCATTTTATGTACAGGACATGCTAAGTTCGTTTAGCAATGTACTTAATATTAATATAAAAACTATATAGAAACACAGAATCACGGTATGATACATACACATATTCATACATACACACATCCGGAGAGAGTGGCAGAGAGAGTGCGAGAAATGAGAGCGTGAGAGGGCTAAGATAGATAGGGCTTAGTGGATATGATATATGTGCTGTTTATTGACTATGAGATTGAAAATCTACATTATTCGGGACATTTGCATAAGTGCCTCAACCTCATCTTTTTCGTGTGACGCTCGAGCGATTAAACAGTGTTTTCTTCTTCTTCTTCTTCTTCTTCTTCTTCTTCTTCTTCTTCTTCTTCTTCTTCTTCTTCTTCTTCTTCTTCTTCTTCTTCTTCTTCTTCTTCTTCTTCTTCTTCTTCTTCTTCTTCTTCTTCTTCTTCGTCGTCGTCTTCTTCTTCTTCTTCTTCTTCTTCTTCTTCTTCTTCTTCTTCTTCTTCTTCTTCTTCTTCTTCTTCTTCTTCGTGTTCACCGATTGTAAACACAGGCGAAAATTTGAGCTATTCGTTCACTTCTAGTCTTTCTCTAGATCTGGTTTATTTGTATGCAAACTGTCGATTCCCCATCTCTCGTTTTTCTCTCTTCTTCTTTCGGCAGATGTACTCTGATTTCAAATGTGAGACCCCTAATTAGTAGACTTTTACGACATGCTTGTTAGAGGGCTGTGAGCTCATCTCCGACCCCCCCCCCCCCCCCCCCCGATATAATTGAATTCCGGAACCCAGAAGAGGAACCATGCCTGCCTGGGCCAGGTACCCTGTTTATTCTCCAGGAAAGTTACATTACGACTGCACACTGTTGTCTACCCTGCAATCCTGTATGATTCAGGACAGAACTCGGTGCAAGGATGTCAAACTTCTCTCCTCTAAACACGGTTCATTGAAATCGTTCCTTTCTCATTTAATTAACTTTTATATTACAAATTGACACAAGTTGTTTCCCACAAATTACAGAGGTGCAATCATTGAGGAGATCTTGACCAAAAAGTCGTTTCTCCCACATTACAGAGGTGCAATCATTGAGGAGATCTTGACCAAAAAGTCGTTTCTCCCACATTACAGAGGTGCAATCATTGAGGAGATCTTGACCAAAAAGTCGTTTCTCCCACATTACAGAGGTGCAATCACTGTCGAGATCTTGACCAAAAAGTCGTTTCTACCACATTACAGAGATGTAACCTTTGTGGAGACACTGACAAAATGTCGTTTCTTTCACATCACAGAGGCGTCAGCATTGCTGAGATGTTGATGGGGTCCCCGCCCAACCTCAACGGTCTTCTCAAGGGAGGAAACTACCCAAAACTGGTTCAGCGGCGGGAACTGTTTGCTAGTCTTCCTTCATTGTCCAAAGGTTTGTCAATATTGTCATCAAATTTAGTTCCCGTGTCCAAAGGTTTGTCAATATTGTCATTAAATTTAATTCCCGTGTCCAAAGGTTTGTCAATATTGTCATTAAATTTAGTTTCCGTGTTTAAAGGTTTGTCAATATTGTCATTAAATTTGGTTCCCGTGTCCAAAGGTTTGTCAATATTGTCATTAAATTTAGTTTCCGTGTCAAAAGGTTTGTCAGTATTGTCGTTTAAGTTAGTTCCTGTGTCCAAAGGTTTGTCAGTATTGTCATTTAATTTAGTTTCCGTGTCCAAAGGTTTGTCAGTATTGTCATTTAATTTAGTTTCCGTGTCCAAAGGTTTGTCAGTATTGTCATTTAATTTAGTTTTCCCGTGTCCAAAGGTTTGTCAGTATTGTCATTTAATTTAGTTTCCGTGTCCAAAGGTTTGTCAGTATTGTCATTTAATTTAGTTTTCGTGTCCAAAGGTTTGTCAGTATTGTCATTTAATTTAGTTTCCGTGTTTAAAGGTTTGTCAATATTGTCATTAAATTTGGTTCCCGTGTCCAAAGGTTTGTCAATATTGTCATTAAATTTAGTTTCCGTGTCCAAAGGTTTGTCAGTATTGTCATTTAATTTAATTTCTGTGTCCAAAGGTTTGTCAGTATTGTCATTTAATTTAGTTTCCGTGTCCAAAGGTTTGTCAGTATTGTCATTTAATTTAGTTTCCGTGTCCAAAAGTTTGTCAGTATTGTCATTTAATTCAGTTTCCGTGTCCAAAGGTTTGTCAGTATTGTCATTTAATTTAGTTTCCGTGTCCAAAGGTTTGTCAGTATTGTCATTTAATTTAGTTTATGTGTCCAAAGGTTTGTCAGTATTGTCATTTAATTTAGTTCCCGTGTTCAAAGGTTTGTCAGTATTGTCATTTAATTTAGTTACCGTGTTCAAAGGTTTGTCAGTATTGTCATTAAATTTAGTTCCCGTGTCCAAAGGTTTGTCAGTATTGTCATTTAATTTAGTTTGCGTGTCCAAAGGTTTGTCAGTATTGTCATTTAATTTAGTTTCCGTGTCCAAAGGTTTGTCAGTATTGTCATTTAATTTAGTTTTCCCGTGTCCAAAGGTTTGTCAGTATTGTCATTTAATTTAGTTTCCGTGTCCAAAGGTTTGTCAGTATTGTCATTTAATTTAGTTTTCGTGTCCAAAGGTTTGTCAGTATTGTCATTTAATTTAGTTTTCGTGTCCAAAGGTTTGTCAGTATTGTCATTAAATTTAGTTCCCGTGTCCAAAGGTTTGTCAGTATTGTCATTAAATTTAGTTCCCGTGTCCAAAGGTTTGTCAGTATTGTCATTAAATATATAATATCATGGTTGAACAGGGTTTCTGGCATTTGTGCTTGTGGGATTCTCATCAGAATGGTAACACTTTGTGTCACCGGGTGTTAACCGCTCGTTGTGTGGTCCTAGTGGCGTTGAACGTCACTTTTTGATGTTTCCTCAGTTTAAAATAAAACACAGAATAAATGTTCAACCTCCTCTTGTGTGTCAGAAAATAACTATGAGGTTAATTAACGTAATAAATCACATTGGCAGACATAGTTTCAGAGGGGAGCTATATAGGCAATGTGTGAACAATGGTTTAGATAATATAGTCACTGAGCTAGGTGAAAACAGTTAAGTGAGCAGAAAAGCTGAGAGAGAAGGCTGTGGACAAAAATGAGTCAAATGGCTTGGACTACAAGAAGAAGCAAAGAATAGGAGAAAGATTCCGAATACAACTAGAAATTATTATAGGCAACCTGTTGCCTCCAGCAAAGCAACCCAGCATCTGTAGTCTAATAAACAACCGAGAATTGTATGTGGTTTTATATGTTGTCAAATAATATTTGTTCAAAAATGATTGTCTTACATTCCCACACAGAATGTGTCAACTTCATAGATCGTTTACTTCAAATATATCCCGAAAGAAGGATAACATCACCTGAAGCCTTGCAGCACGGCTGGATCAAAGAAGCTAAAGACACCACCACAAAGAAGCTATAAATTAAAACTCAACCCGGAAGATCTTCATGTAATTATATGCGTCTAGTCTTTTGGTTTACAACTGTATAACAACTATACTATAAATGTCAAGTGCCTTACCCGGACTATTTGTGTGTCTCCGAGTGTATCTGTGTGTGTTTGTGCATATGTGTATGTGTGTGTCTGCGTGTGTGTGTATGCCGGTTTGTGTGTGTGTGTGTCGCATGTGTGTATCTGTGTGTTTGTATCTGCGTGTGTGATTAGGTATGTGCGCGGATGTCTGTTTGTGTGTGTGTGTCTGCTTTTGTTTCTATGGGTGTGTCTCTGTGTTTATATCTGTATGTTTGTATGTGTGTGGAATGTGCGTGTCTGTGTGGGTATGTAGCTATGTATGTGGGTGAATGGGGTGTGTTTATGTGGGTGTGTTTAAGTGAGTGGGTGTGTGTGTGTGTGTGTGTGCATGCATTTTACCACCTATGCCTTTGTGCTTTTTTTTTTCTTCTCTTTTTTGATATTCATAATATGCATATTATCATATAAATATAACATGCTTATTGATAAAATACAGCTGCAGTGTGAAAGACGGGTGTTTGGAAGTGCCGAATGTAAGACAGGCCTGCGTGCCCAATTTGTGACCCTGTGAAAATAAAGTTCGTTCGTTCGTTTGTTCATCGTAGTTGAAGAAAGTCAATGTGTTCAACAACAACAAAAAACTGCCTGAAGACTATACTGTTAGGACGCACAACGAGGGGAGGCAGACACAGATAGTCTAATGTTTTCAAATATCTTTATCAGCAACTAAAACAAAACAAAAAGAATTCATAGTCATAGCTTCAAACAGGAGAGTCATATAAAGAAAGAAATTGAAGGATGATGATGATGATGATGATGATGAATAAAAGTAGCAATTTTGGGATGAAATGTAGCCTATCAAATATGTTTAAAGAAAGTATATGTTATGTTATCATAATCGATGGCACTGCTTATTGAGTATTTCCAAGTGTGCTCAGTCCTCAGATGCAGCAGCCACTCCAAGGTATTTCTACTAACTGTTCCCATGAGGAGCTGGTTATAATGTATCCTTTCTCTGCCTCGAAGGCGGCATAGACGTGCTTCACCATGCTTCACTCCCATATCATGCAATATGTTAGTGTTGATGCTACCTGCTTGCCCATGCTTCTTCCAACATGCACTGATGTACTGCTTGCCCATGCTTCTTCCAACATGCACTGATGCACTGCTTGCCCATGCTTCTTCCAACACGCACTGATGCACTGCTTGCCAATGCTTCTTCCAACATGCACTGATGCACTGCTTGCCAATGCTTCTTCCAATGTGCACTGGTGCACTGCTTGCCAATGCTTCTTCCAACGTGCACTGGTGCACTGCTTGCCAATGCTTCTTCCAACGTGCACTGATGCACTGCTTGCCAATGCTTCTTCCAACATGCACTGATGCACTGCTTTCCCATGCTTCTTCCAACGTGCACTGATGCACTGCTTGCCAGCTGAAAGTCTGGTGTCAGTTAGGCTGTATAAAGTAAATCATGACAGTCGGCAGGTAAGTGAGAAATCATTCACAAGCTGCGAAGATGTTATTTTACTGAGGAA
Organism: Candidula unifasciata; assembly: GCA_905116865.2. Taxonomy (NCBI): domain Eukaryota; kingdom Metazoa; phylum Mollusca; class Gastropoda; order Stylommatophora; family Geomitridae; genus Candidula; species Candidula unifasciata. The sequence goes on along the minus strand of CAJHNH020001779.1, from coordinate 2,415,329 downwards.
TTCTAATAAAACCATGGACAGATTTTTTTTTAAAAAGAAGAAGAAAGATGTCCTTCAAGGAATTAACACACTGGTTATGTGCATCAGAAGTAGACAATCCAAAATACATCACCAAAAAAAAAAACACTCATTTAAATTAGGTTTAGGCTAGATAGCTATCTATCAGTATCTTCGTGCTTGAAATTAACAAGAAACAATATTTGTCTGTGGAAAAATGTTCTTAAATTTATTTTTACCTATGGTATAATTTGTAAATATTTCCATTTATGTAGGTAGGTAGGCAGTTGTACTCTAACAGGACATTAAACAAGCGATAAACACTTGGTGACACAAGGTGCCACCATGCAGATGAGGATTACAAAAATTGCATCTCACAAGGGGATGACTTAAGTACATAATTCCATTTCCATTTATGTATGGGGGGAAAACAATTTGATGTTTTGTTTTTATATGTTAAAAGTAACTCAATTAAACAGAATTAATAATGGCTCTTAAAAAAAGAAATGAATAAAATTCTGAAAACAATAACATTTTTGACAGTTTAACATTTTATCTATATATTTAATAATAAATACTATTACATGAATTCAACCACAAGCTTTGAGTTATTCTAGTATTGTGACCAGAATGAAATACTGCTTATCCTAACTGATAAGAATTTCATATCAATGGGAAATGAAGTTACGTGTGTCCTTCTTCACCACAAAATTGCAACAGTGAATTTATGTAATCATAACTTTGTCTTCTGTTTCGTGATGCTCTGTAACCACTTTTTTTTCAACTTGGCCCTAGAGACAATTATAAGGAAATTGAAACAAGAGTGTACTATAGGAGAAACTACAAGAATACTTGGATATGCTGATGACATTGATATCGTTGGAGAAAATGAACTAGAGAGTGATAAGACACTCTCTCTTAAAAGAATCAGCTCAGAAAATGGGATTAGTTATCGATCAAGATAAGACAAAATACATGATAATAACTAGACAGGGAAAGGATATAAACTCCGGCCACATACAAGTCGACAATATGAAAATCAAACGAACGGAAACAGGTAAGTACTTGGGTGTATACTTTAACTGCTCCAACATGCTGAAAGAAGAAATACAATTTAGAAGACAATCTGAAATTAAAGTATACTATGCCCTTCAACATCTGCTAAAGTCAAAGTGTCTGTCTCGCAACATCATCATCATCATCATCATCATGTGCCCTGCCAACTGACATAGGCGCTCATGCGTCTCCACAGATCACGATCCCTGGTAGACTGGAACAGCTCTCTTGATGATATCCCTCTATGCCATCGCTTTAGCCCATCCATCATCGTCTCTCTTGGTCTACCCCTTTTTTCCACTGATCTTTCCAGTTGTCGCGATGTTCTCCAATGTCTCGCTTCTCATTATGTGGCCAAAGAACAGTGTTTGTCTCTTTCTTATTGTTGTATATAGAGATCTATTTTCATTTGCCTATTTCAACATTTTAGCACCCACTTTCAGACATTAAATGAGTGCGATTTATTGCGTAAGATATTTTTTATTTTCTAAAATACAGCTTTCACTTAACCTGTTCTGCTTTTAATCTTTGTCACACATTTTCCATCTGATAATATGATTGTTCCCAGAAATTATTGTGTGTGTTACATTACTTCAAGAAATCAACTATGTCTGCACAGTCAACAGCACAGATGTCATAGTCAGTCAACAGCACAGATATCATAGTCAGTCAACAGCACATTTGTCATAGTCAGTCAACAGCACAGACATCATAGTCAGTCAACAGCACAGACATCATAGTCAGTCAACAGCACAGATGTCAAAGTCAGTCAACAGCACAGACATAATAGTTAGTCAACAGCACAGATATCAAAGTCAATTAATGGCAAGGTTATCATAGTCAGTCAACAGCACAGATATCATAGTCAGTCAACAGCACAGATGTCATAGTCAATCAATGGCAAGGATATCATAGTCAGTCAACAGCACAGATGTCATAGTCAGTCAACAGCACAGATGTCCTAGTCAGTCAACAGCACAGATGTCCTAGTCAGTCAACAGCACAGATATCATAGTCAATTAAGGGCAAGGATATCATAGTCAGTCAACAGCACAGATATCATAGTCAGTCAACAGCACAGATGTCAAAGTCAATCAATGGCAAGGATATCATAGTCAGTCAACAGCACAGATGTCCTAGTCAGTCAACAGCACAGATGTCCTAGTCAGTCAACAGCACAGATGTCCTAGTCAGTCAACAGCACAGATATCATAGTCAATTAATGGCAAGGATATCATAGTCAGTCAACAGCACAGATATCATAGTCAGTCAACAGCACAGATGTCATAGTCAATCAATGGCAAGGATATCATAGTCAGTCAACAGCACAGATGTCATAGTCAGTCAACAGCACAGATGTCATAGTCAGTCAACAGCACAGATGTCCTAGTCAGTCAACAGCACAGATGTCATAGTCAGTCAATAGCACAGATGTCATAGTCAGTCAACAGCACAGATGTCATAGTCAGTCAACAGCACAGATGTCATAGTCAGTCAACAGCACAGATATCATAGTCAGTCAACAGCACAGACATCATAGTCAGTCAACAGCACAGACATCATAGTCATTCAGTAAGCTAGTCCTGACAGGCATGGCATTGAAAAAGACAACATTTTTTCATAAAGTCAGTATCACAACCCTTCATGTACATTTTCAAAGGTAAAAATCTTATTGGAAACAAACAAAATATCCCTTAAATTACAGTGCAATGGCACATGATCGTGTGCCTGTTTTATTGTTTGTCTTTTCTTTATAAAGGAGGGGGGAAATGACTAGAAGAATAAACAAACAAAAACCAGCTGAAGGCACTTGTTGAAGTAACAATGGAACATTCAATACATTAAAACATACAATAAAATAAACTCTGTTTAGATAATTGCAAAACTAAAAAGTCAGTATATTATATTATTAAATGACATAACATAAAATCAAATCACATCTCTTTGGCTTGAGGCAACATGTAAAAATGAGCTGGAGTCAATAAGCAACTTTTAAGAATGCCATAAGTAAAAAAAAGTATTCACGAGTGGCTGAGTCTTTTTCTTCTGACCCTCAACCTACACTAATAAATCCTAACTTGTGCCCCTTCTTTTCTCCCTCCATGTCTGTATTTATATCAAGATATATAACAGATCATAATCCAGGTTATATCATTTCATATCCCTATGTGGGTTCCAGGGTCCCTTCTTTTTAATAAAAACAAGAACAGATCCGCTGCTCCTTAACAAGCATGTCATCAAAGGCAACTAATTAAGGATTTTTCTTAAATTAGGTTTGTTAGACTGAAAACCTTGCTGTAAACCATATCGCAAATGCCAACTGTCCTTTTAAAGGTGAATAAGAAGAAGAAGAAGCAGAATCAGTTCACAATGTGATGCTATTCTACACATAATAGATATCATAGCCTAGCTGTAAACCACAAAACAGTGTGCCAGCCCCCTTATTAAGAGCAAACACAGAAGAATAAGAATCAACAAATGTTATGTTATTCTTCCTTTCTTATTTATCCTGTCGGCTGACTCAGCTGATTACATCAGGCATTTGTACACCAGGTTAACCTTCCTGGATGGTTTCGTGGGACATGACGTAGCCTTATTTGTGTGATATTCTCTTCATCCATTTATCTACAGGTGTTACCCCCGGAAAACTCATCCATGGTAACCGTGTATAGACTGGTTGGCCCTTGATCCATCCATCCTTTTATGAAAAACAAAACAAAAAATTGACCATAAGGTAAGGCAGAAGTAGTTATGGACATTCCTGCCATCCTAGGAGACTATCATACACGCAGAGACAACATATTACGCTCTAGTCACGGGCTTCACCCAAGGAACTGTCACCTCCTGCACATGACTGCTTAACGTCACATCCGTCTGTTGAGCCTTCCGCTCATCATCAGCACTGATCTTTGGAGATCAACAGGGAGCAGCCAACAGGTCCAGGACTTCGATGTCCACACAAATGGACCCAGTCTTCTTCAGCATATCTTGTTGAATCGGGATACTTACCATGATAGAATAGGAAAAGTATCCAATAGGCATGGCTTCCCCATTTGGTCCTGACCTATGATTGGGGCCAACTGAAGCGGATATCTGAACATTTCTGTCAAAAAGTAGGTCATTTTAAGGTCAGACATCTGAACTTTGTCTGTCAAACAGTAGGACCTGTGGTCCTGACACACATACGAGTGCGGCCAATAGTGAACATTTGAATCTTATCTATCACACAGTAGTACGATTGACGGTTGGACTTCTAAGCCTTGTCTGTCACACTAGGACATTCTATGGATTTGAAGTTTGAGGTCTGAACAACGGATCAACATCAGGGCACACTTGTAGTAACCCATAAGTGCTCCGTTCTTCTTCTAACTCAAGTCTGAGTCCGAAGAAGCTCAGCACAGTGCACAGGCTCTGTAGCGCCGGCGAGGATCCTGAAATACTTTTGGTAGATTTTTTTAACTCCAAATTTTGCCCGGGCAGCGCCATAAGTCTACTCTTTTCGATTTTTAACTGCCAAGGGATTTTTTACATGCGCAACAATGCACACAGCCGTCCAATCTCACTACCAAGAGACCAGATGGAATTACTAGAAGTCCAAGTCCACGTGAAAATATCCCAGCCCTCATCGGGGATTGAACCCGGAACCTCTAGCACTCGAGGCAGACACCATTCCTCGAGACCACGCAGCCCCCCCTATTCGATGGTCATACATCTAAAACGTTTGTTATGCCGTAGAATACTTGATTCATGGACAGGAGAGCATAATCAGCTATTCAGTAGGATATTAGGCCAACAGATATTTAAATCAGGTTTGTAATACAGTAGGCTATTCAGCCCGCAGGCTTTATTAATGTTGTCAACGAGTGTTTAATGAATGTTATGATCCATGCATTGGAAGTGGGCTGATGAGAGCCAGATGATTTCTGGAAACTGTATCTCTGGGGGCCACTAACTTCAAGATCTCCTGCCAGCTCGGTTTAGTTGATATCAGCCAATATCCTTAGCAGTCTTGCATGAGGATTCGTAAAATCAGCACAGAGACTGCTGGTGGCCGAAGTGAGGTATCTGCTTATACAATGAGGAACAACCTAAACCCTTCCTCATGCCTGTGACTGAAATCACTGTGCTACTTATGTTATTCTATATATAACACATTGTAATCTAAGCAGCAATAAGTTTGTACGTTATATTTTTTTTTTGTCACTACTGTCTGTATTTACCCCTTTTTAGTGCAGTGCAGTCAGGGGGCCTGAGCCTGAGGATTTAGGGCCACACGGCTAGTGCTGTCACCATGGGCTGTGTAGGTTAGGATGTTCAATTCTGCCCCGGACAGGAAAACTCCCTCACCTTTACAGGGGTCGAACCAGGGCCTTCCGCAAGAGAGCCTATTATGTTAAATGTACGCCATGTGTGGGTTTCGGGGCTCCATTATGAGGAAAACAAGAAGAGACCAACATGTCATAGGAGTCAACTAAATGGGAGCTTCCTTCAAAGTCAGAGTGTATCTGCCCGGGCAGCAAGAACAACCAACTGCATATAAATAAGCCAGTAAAATGGATGTACACCAAAACTCATGCCCTGGCACAAAGCCAAACTCCAAATGGATGATAAAACCAGGACTTTCCGCTGGAGCATACAGCCGGTGAACAAAGAAAAGAAGAAGAATGTTAATCTACACATGACACTACAAACTACACAGCTTTCCCATGTTCTGGGGCTCAATTTTGAAAAAAAGGGGGGGGGGGGCATTTCACCCACTGCCTCCACTTATTATGAGACTGCTGAAATCTGATGTTTTGAGTCAAAAGGAGCAGACATCACAGCCTAGCTGTAAAAGAAAAACAATGTGTCAGCTATCCTTGTATGGGCAAACACACACACACAAAAAGAAGAAACCGGGTAACATAATCCACACAGATTATATGATCTATATCACAGATTACATGACAAAAATATATAACCAATATTTGTGCTTGCAATGCAGATTTTAAACCGTTTATAGCTCACAGCTATATAACTGACATCTTCATAAATTCCTGAGTTTTTTTATTGTATCACTGGGAAATGTATGCCACAGAACAGTAGCAGATCTGACTTATGCTATTATTAGGGATGGTAGTGAAGTTTTATTTTTGGGGTTTTTACTTACAAAATTATAACAGCTAGATAAAGATTAAAATTACAAATCCAATGGTACCTCATTTAAGCCTGTAAGTCGATTCTAAGTGGAGATATTAACATTTTAGTGGCGGATACCACCACAGAAAAATTATAATGGAAATGCATAAAACATGGATTCTCGGCTGCGACCCAGTAAGATGAAATGACTCAATGTTTGCATTTTACGGCAATAACTTTTTTGTTTCTGAACGAATCCCTTAGCAACCATATATTGCTAGAATCGGGACAGTGCGATCTAACCGTTTATGCATGTCTCAATTACATACACTACAATATGCGCCAATTTAACAAATGAAAAATGTCTGCAGGCTGATTATTTTTCATCTAAAACCTTATACATTTACAGTTGTCTGCCAACGAGTGTACTACCAGTGGCTCAGCTCATCTTTTCTTCTACCATACAGAACGGAGAGTTGGGGGAGGGGGAGTAGAAGATTGAGAGAAAGTTGAGAAAGAGAGGGATCAGGAGGAGGAGAGAAGAAGAAAAAATAAGAGACTAAGAAAAAGTCGACACTGAGACATGGGGAAAAAGAAAGGAAAGGAAAAAGAAAGAAAGAAGAGGAGAGTTACCAGGGAAAGAAGGTAGCAGGAAGGGGGGTGCGGCCATCCCGGTATCATCACTGTCTGGGGGGTGGGGGGGGGGGGGTGCAACCACCCCGGGTGTCATTACTGTGCGGAGATACGACCACCCCGGTTGACATCGCTGTTGGGGGGTGGGGGTGGGGGGGGTGGGAGGGGTGTCCGGTATTTGTTAATTAGGTCACGTCAACTGACATTGTCACATTTATATGATCTTTATGTTCGCCTTGCCAGGACACACAACATGATATGTATTAAGCCAGCACGTCCTGTTTTTATAATGGGTCGGTGACAGTGTTAACAACAGGGTAAACACAACACGTGTGTTAATTTCTGGGAATCAGGTCAGGTTGCATTTTATTTTCTTTCAAAAATGACCTTGGCTTCCATGTCCACCCAGCATTGAATGTAAGAAATGGATCTATAGCAGCCACACGCGGACAGCCTAGCATGGGAGGGTTTCCAATGGGATTTTTGTCAAACCCGAAGCTAAGCTTATGTCACTGTCACGTAGTGAATCAACCAAACCCTGCACAGTAGACTCGTCGTGACGTTGACGCCCCTAGCGGGAAGGTCACATTTCAAATTTAAACCCGTCCGGTGGGTATATAGTCCCTCATATTGATATATACCTCTATCTGGTGGAATTGATATTTCTACACCCTCTAGTTGTTTTGAAAAGTCTACATTTTCAAACTTGCAACTGTGGGATAGATATTTTCTGGAATAATATTCCGAATTCCTGGAAACCTTTTTACTCCTTGGTGTACTTATACAGGACTTTTTTTCTAGAGACGCCAAGCGAGAGCAAGCCGGGTCATTCTTTGCCTGACTTCCTAGGTGTGCAGAAGTATGTCACCTCTCTGATTAAATCTTGGCGCATTACAAATACCAGTTTAATCTTTGTAGAATTCCTAAGCTTGGGTAAGTTGATTATAGTTTACCAGTACCATGATATATGTCTCTATTAAGTTAGCCGCTGCTGCAGGGAGGAAAGATTCAGCTGTGTGACCGCACAGAACTAAGCCATTTTTGGTGTCTAGACACTCAAGCCCCTGAAATCAAACCTTTCCCTTCGCAAGCTAATAGTGTGTGCCCTACCTGACCCATACCATTATAAATATATTAAACTCAGCAAGTTAATTATTTTCTAACCAGCCGACAGAGTTTGTGTCGATTAGCGGATATATTTGACTGGGTCACACTTCAGCCAGCTAGGCACTGTGACGTCATCAGAGTTTTTTTTTAGCACAACAACACTGGATGTGTGGTGGGCAGAATGTGGAGGTATAAAATATATATGTGAGAGAGAGAGATGGGATGTATATCTACAAGTGCAGAGGTGGGCGAGGAGAGTTGATGTTCTATGTTAGTCTATCTGTTTCCACTCTGGTACTCGTCTCTTGTCCCTGTTACTGACTGAAAAACAGAGATGATATTTAGAGACTTACTTATGCTGTCTCATTATCCTGAGAGCTGTCCTCTGAATGATTACTAATGTGGATGTTAATAAACTGAGCTTGACATGTAACCCCTGAGATGACTGCTAATTATGAGTTCCTTCTTGATACAGGATGATATCTCCTTGGACGCCAGGCAGTGAATCTGCGGTCCACAAAACCACCCAGGCAGTGAATCGGCGGTCCACAAAACCACCCAGGCAGTGAATCGGCGGTCCACAAAACCACCCAGGCAGTGAATCGGCGGTCCACAAAACCACCCAGGCGGTGAATCGGCGGTCCACAAAACCACCAAGGCAGTGAATCGGCGGTCCACAAAACCACCCAGGCAGTGAATCGGCGGTCCACAAAACCACCCAGGCGGTGAATCAGCGGTCCACAAAACCACCCAGGCAGTGAATCGGCGGTCCACAAAACCACCAACAAGGAAGTCACCTATGTCCATGCCAGTGGTGGGCATCCAATTGTAAACCAAGCTTTTGTCATCTATTAAGGAAATCCTCCAGTTGGTCTACAGACAACATTATGGGTGTTGTACCTTCACCATCATTTATCCGGAAGCTTGTTTGTGCCTCAAGTAATTGACTTAGTACCCGAGAACCTCTCCAGGAGCTTGGGTGTATCTCCAGTGTTCGCGTGTCTAGTGTAGGACTGTCTTCAACGTAACAACAGAGTGACTGAACATCCAGCAAGTTCAAGAAATCAGGTATTCAGATAAGTGTGGTCAATAATTGGTTTACTGCCGGGCTTCACTGTTAATCGTCCACATGATCATAATGATGATCTAGGCGGACTTTGGGAATCTCTTTCACATTCAGTCAGATCTATTTTGAAGTTTTGGTCCTTCCTATCACTCTGGGTTCTTGAAGTTCTTTGCTGATTCTTATATAATGTATGTGTTACATTTATTATATGTTTGGAAAGTTTATTTTTGACTTGAGTGTCCATCATTCACTGTTCAAACTGTCTAGCTGTTATGTTTGTGTGATTAGTAAGTGTAATCCGTGTTAACATGGCTGTGATAGTATACTATCATATCCTGGGGGCTATCTTTTTATAGTAGTGGGGGTGTCCAGCCAAGTTGCGCCTAGATTGTTAGATATTCTGTAGTGCCAGAACTTGAGTTGGCCTACTCCTGAAATAAGTATATTGGCCACGGGATATCCATTAGACCAATACGAGTCGACGCCTCAACATTATTTTATTTCAGAGTGCTGTTGGTTCTTAAGGAGAAATCCTTCAATCAGGCGCGCCACATGAGCGGTATGTGACAGCTTACCAAAAACCCAAGCAATATATAAGGGAGAAAAAAATGATAAATAGTACATATTTTATAGTTAATTTTATAGTTACGAAATGAAACAATTACCCACTTTTATATAAGGATATATATGTTAAAAAATAAAAAACTAGATTCCAAAATCTTAACCCAAGGTGTCGTATTAAAACTCAGTTCTTGGTGGAAAGCCTAAGTACTTGCAGGCCCGATGGACGGGAACGCTGTCAGCGCTGTTGTTGTTTCTCGACCACTTAGATTTACCAATTCCGACAGAAAATTCCGTTGATTCTAAATAATAACAGACGCGTACAAAAATGCTACAAGAGTTGTAGATGTTTAAAAAGTAGCTCACTTAACATTATTAATTTACTAAGTATCTGAAGTTAATTACTAAAGAATCATCTTAGAAAATGCGCAATGATGGCCAAAATTAATTATTCGGATTTGGGGGTGATCAGGAAAAAAATATCCAACAGAGAATACGAAGGGCTCTAACTAATGACAGATGCATGAACAAATGATACAATGGTTGTGGTTTTTTTTTTTAAATGATTAAAATAATAATGATTAGTTAATTTAATAATTATTTTAAGTTAATTATAAAGCGGGAAAAACGATCTCCTAGTGCAAACATATTGGATTTAAAGCGAAAACAGTGATGCCACTAAACAATTTTTTTAAACATCTGTGCTATTGCCAATCTTTGTGAAATTTCTCACACTTGTTTAAAAATTAACGCAGAATTAAAAAATACAACACACATTACGGTAATCGGGCTAATTAAAAAGATATTTACGAAATTACCGTTATTGGACTTACCAACTCTCCCCAATGCTAAAACACCCAAGCATCACTATGGCACTAAAACGACAACTGATAAATTGCATGTTTATACCAACCCTCTGCTACCAATGCCAAACCTGGTCCCTAACAAGAGCACAGGAGAAAAAGATCACGACGTGCGAAATGAGATGCTTACGTAAGGCTGCCAATGTCACAAGGAGAGACAGAGTTCGAAACGAGAACATTAGAGCAATTGTAGGAACCACACCATGCCTGCAATACATAAAGAAGCAACAAATAGAGTGGTTTGGCCACTTGATGCGAATGCAAACCGACCAACTGCTTCTACGAGCATACAACGAACAGCACTACTGCCCTAGAGCAAGAGGCAGACCGAGAGTACGATGCATAGACAATATATCAGAGATCCTGAGGCAACACGGACTAACAACAACACTTGCAACACACCTGGCCCAGGATAGAAAACTGCGACTCCCCACTACGCTGTGAGGCAATTGTGGACAAGACAAGACAAGACCGTTATTGGATTTAAAGCGAAAACAGTGATGCCACTAAACAATTTTTTTAAACATCTGCGCATTTGCCAATGTTTGTGAAATTTCACACACTTATATAAAAATTAACGCAGAATTTAAAAATACAACACACATTGAGGTAATCTGGCTAATTAAAAAGATATTTACGAAATTACTTACCGTTATTGGATTTAAAGGGGAAAAGTGATGCCACTAAACAATTTTTTTAAACATCTACGCATTTGCCAATGTTTGTGAAATTTCACACACTTATATAAAATTAATGCAGAATTCCGAAGCAAGAATCCAACAAGCCAACAATGTCGCATACCAGCTTGCCCCAATTTTAAAACACCCTGCTGTCCCAGCTGAGATAAAAAGACAAATTATAAATACAATCTTTATACCGACATTAGGTTATCAATGTCAGACTTGGACATTAACAAAAGAACACGAGAGAAGACTAACCACCTGTGAAATGAGATGTTTGAGAATGGCTGCGAATAAAACCAGAAGAGATAGAGTGAGAAACGATTTGATTACAAGAACTATTGGAACCATACCCATCGTTAAATTTATTGAGAAGCAAAGAATGAAACGGTTTGGTCACCTAATAAGAATGGAACCAACGATGCCAGCATCAAGAGCATACAACATGAAAATCGAAACACCAAGAGGCAGGGGAAGACCAAGAAGAAGATGGATTGAAGGAGTCACGGACAACTTGAGACTTCATAACATCACTGCATATGAAGCGACTGAGCGCGCCCTGGCTCGGTTGCCGATCATCTGATAGACTGCGACGCCTAGCGGCACAAGCAGATTTTGACAAAAGAAGAAGAATGCAGAATTCAAAAATACAACACACTTTGCGGTAATCTGGCTAATTAAGAAGATATTTACGAAATTACTAACCATTAATTCACTGCGTGCTGCCAAAAAAATTGATTTATTTTATACGCGTCAAAACTATCTCAGGTCAAAGCCTGGCATCTCTCCAATAACTCCTAATAACTGTTCCGATTTTATCTTTCACGTAAAGAGCACAGAAAAATAATTTCTCAATAACAGATAATTGGTTTTGCATTTCTGGGTCGCAATCGTGTCTATAGTTACTGACGAAAATGTATAGCAAAATAAATTAAACAAAACGATCCATTGCTATACCTACTATTATGGTTCGGATCACAGCCTATGATAAGTCTTGCTGGTTGAAACTTAAAAATTTAAAAGGCTTGTGTGTGTCTGTGTGTTTCTGTGCCCAAATTGTAATAAGACTTGAAGGCACTCACACAAACCAGAAGAAGCCAGAGACTCACAGAAGAGAAAAGATAATAAAAGGATATCCTTGTGTGGGTTCCGGGGCCCCATTATGGGGAAAACAAGAATAGACCCACTGCCTACCCAAAAGCATGTCGTAAGAGTCGACTAATTGGGAGCTTCCTTCAAAGTCGGAGTGCATCTGCCTGAGAGGAATGAACCAACAGTCTGTATACAAATTAGTCCGATCTGTCAAATGGATGCACACGCAACACTCAGGTTCTGGAATAGGACTGCAGTCCAGAAATGGACGAACAACCAGAACTTTTCGCCGGAGTTTACCATAAGTGAATGCGAAGAAAAATAAAAATAAATGGATAAATGATTTTAAGATAAGATACATTTTTACTGGTAAATACACACTGTATAGGCTTATATTTTATCCCCACCCCCCTCCCAACCAAGTTTCAAACTGTTTATGGTGCACTTCTATTTAGCATAGCAGGGTACTAAGGTAGTACTTGGTGTAGTCATTAAAGGTGCCATAAAAGAGACTTTTCAGGAAGTTAAATGGGGTTTCTGGTATTTGTCCTCTTGGACTGACATCCAGGATGTGGCTCTTTGGGTCACAGAAGGGAGGGGGGTCAAACCTTTAGCTGCTGGCCTAGAAAGAAAAACAGTCACCCACATGCAATTAAAAGAACGAAATAAATCCCACCTTCATATTTTCAAGATACCCAGTTGGATTCCAGCTGTGGGTGATGCGGCAGCAGACAGCTTTGCACTGATTTAGGCACAGGTATCGTGAGCTGACTGTTCGGAGTGCAATGATAAACTAGTGAACATACAACTGTCAGGTTAAACCAAACAGCCAACAACTGCAGGTTCTGCAATCTCCAAACAATACTAAACTAACTTCATATATCCCACTGACAAACTATACAATGTTACACATAATAGGGATTTCACATTTCCTTTTTTTTTTTTTCCTAACTCAAAAAAGAATGGCCAGTTTTTAAATATGTTCAAATTCCCCATTCTTCCTTCAGCTTCTCAATGGTTGTGAAAGTAGGTGGTACAGACTCTTCGGCATCAGAAGTCTTGCTTCGTAAACCAAATCTGGCTTTTGAAACCTGGAAGTCACCACAAAATCTGGGATCAACAGGGTGACTTGCTGGTTGCCATCTGCAAATACAAAACATGAAGCCTTCAGTGGATTTATAATAATGTTCACCTTTCTTTTATCAGACAACTTATAATTTAGAAATAAAATAAATAAAACTGTCATCAAATTTAACTTGGTCTTTTTTTTAAAAAACATATTATGTTATTCAAAACAATGTTTTCCCGTAATGAATTTAAATAATGCGAATACAAACAATACATTGCACAATTTATTGCCAGGCATATTCCGCTGTATCTCATCAGAAGGGCTACTACAGAGTTACATCAACATAAAATAAAGCACAAAACTGAAAAAATACAATTGAAATGCGAACAGTTTCTTCCGATACATATTATGTTATCACAATCCAAGGCACGTCTACTGGTGTTCCCATGAGGAGCTGGTTATAATGTCTTCCCACTCAGCCTGGGCTTCACTGTGCTTTACTCCCATGTCACGCAACCATGTTAGCATCAGAGATCCATTGTCATCCATTAACCTAGTCTGTACAGATTTGATAATATCTGCTCTGTCTATGCTTCTTTCCCAGTGCACTGCTTGCCAGTTGGACCGCTTGTTTGATACCTTTCACCTCTATTCTTAAAATTATGATGAGATTCCATAAAAAAGCTTTTTTTTTGTCTAGTTCAGAACCTGTGAGAGTGGACACATAAATATATCAAGTTATGCTGCAAAGTTCTAAGAAATATGGTATTTTGCTGAGTTTCATCCCAAATTTCCAGTTTTCTACAGCCCACAGAGGAGATAATAAGTCAATAAAAATGATGATACTCTGCAGCTTATGAAATTACATACAAAGACAGCAAATCAAATGGTTTGCCCACTTGAAGAGAATGTTTTCTGATGCTATATCATACAAGGCATATTCGAAAAGACGAGAGGGACGTAGAGCAAGAAGTAGGCCAAGAACAAGATGAGAAGAAAACATTAGAGAAACTCTACAGCGCTACAATGTTGAAGCAGCCAGAAGAGCACAAATCAGGACCTTATATCTCCCTCAAAACCCGAAGCCGTAAAAGACATAAAGAAGAAGAAGAAGACCCAGATGTGAACAATAAGAAAGTATTGACAAACCTTGTATCACAACTTATCCTTGCATAATTTGTTGTATTAGTTGTAGACATGTGCACGGTTCTGGGGAGAAAACAGAATTCAATCAATTACATGCCATCTAATAGAACAATGAGGATCGGCTGCAATAGATCTATCTGTCTCTTGTCTTAGTAGTCCACCCTCTCAGACTGCTGTGCATCCACCACTTGATATTGTCCTTTCACTTGTATCACTGTCTACCTCTTGTTCTCTTGCTTCCAATGTTTCCCTCAAGTATGGCTTTTTTAAAAAGTGTTTTGTCTTTTGATGTGACTGAAATATTTAAATTGTCTTCTTCTTTTCCTTTCTAAAACAGAATTACAATGTAACACACAGCTTGGAACTGATTTTTTTTAAAAGGGTGCGTCTGCTGTGTGGCTAAGAGGTTAAAGAATGTTTTTAACAATTTCATGATTCTTGAGTACAAGAGTTCTATTTCTATCAAGAATGGCTGTTTTCTTTCAAAACCACTCTCACAGTTTTCAGACCATAGTATGAGAGTCACACTGTGGAAGAGGTTGGGGCCTCACTCCATAATATTCTTAAAACAGCAGTGGGTGCACTGTAGCCAAGCTTTCTGTTCAGACAGCAAATACTTTTAATTTAAATGAATGTTATGTAATCAGAATCAGCGTCATTGCACACTGGGCATTCCCATGCATGCTTGGTCCTTCAATGCAGCAGCCACTCTATTGATTGTTCCCATAGGAAGTTGGTCAAAGTATCTTCTGTCTTTACCTTGAAAACAGCATAGATGTGCTTCACCAAGCTCAACTGCCAGGTCATGCATCAGAGATTCAACATTATTCACTAACCTAGTTCGTACAGCGTTGATGATATCAGCTCTGTCCGTGCTTCTTGCTGTTTCTATTGATGCATTTCTTGCCAGCTGGACAGCTCTTTCATTAAGATTTACTCCTACATGCCCAGGCGCGTAGATCCAGACGATGGAGGTTACCATGAATTCCAAATGCTTTCTACCCATTCGGATGGTAGATTACCTGCTGCGATTTTCTGAAGCCCGTTCATGGAGTCTGAAATGATTATGTGTGGCTGCTTGTTCTGCTACCCAAGCCTGCTCTGAAAGCAGCGATTATCTCCATGGTCATGGCTGGCCTAGTTGTCTGGTACGCAGCACCACTATCCCTTTATTTTTGTTTCTGTATCTTTTGTGCTGCGTTTGCCCATGCAGCAGTTTGCCCTTGACACATCTGTATAAATGACAATGATGTCTGCACATAAATGATGCTCAATCACTGCCCTAATCTCAGCGTTTTATTTGTATCATTCTTCTCATGTCCAGGTGACTTTAATTGCTATGAAGTTTGTTCTATGGCTTTTATGTCTGGTTTTGTACCAGTTCACAGCACATTCCGTGGCTAAGGCGTTGCGAGTCTGACTCGTAAGCCAGCATACCGCGATTGAAACCCACTGCAGGCTGCGTGGATTTTTGTGGTGGTATGGGACGTCGCAGGTCGACCCAGCCTAAAATGGGTACCAGGATGGGCTGTCCTGGGAAAGTAAAGACAGCCGGCGTAATGCTGACCACATTACCCACAGAGTGCTGATGGTCTGTAAAAATATGGGACGCTCTGCCCATATGCCCGATGCGCCGAAAGGCATGAAAAGGGAACTTTACTTTTTTTACACAGCACATTTAAACACATCAAGTTTTATATTAACAGTAAACTCTAGCTATGAGCTGGGAAAGCAATAGTTTAAAACAGTCACTTCATGTCATAATGTTATAACCTAGTATACGTTAAATTCCACTATTATATACATTTTTATGGATCAAATAATAGAAAAAAAAAAGAAATGTAACAGTCATTGAATCAGAAAATACAGCTTTAAGACCAAACTATGAATCTTCAATTCTAACGTTATTTTAATTCTAACATATGTTAGCGAAAGTTGGAGAACAACCAAAGATATGGAACAGAAATCAAATCAACAGAAATGCATTTTAAAATAACTGTCTGAGAAAAAGCATGAACATAAAAATAAATGAACTAAAAAAGAGTGGGGAGAAATTCAAAAAGAGATGTCTGGACAAATACCTGTATTGAATGCAATAAGACAAAGAAGGTTGATAGATAATGGGCCCACTTTGAGACAAAATGAGTAAAGAGTTACAAGCCAGGCATTGAAATGGGAAACAAACTGTCTGAGAAAGAAAGAAAAAAGAGGATGTCCAAAGAAAACATTAAGAAGAACATTATTATGAGAGTCAACAAATTCTGGAATGAACTTTATTTTAGAAATCATGAAAATTGCGTGCAGTAGAGTGGCATGGAAGAATCGAACGCAAGCCCTATGTGATGTCTAAAGGCACATAAAGGATGATGGTGACGATGATAACTTTCATACAAGATTCCTTCTTTGTTGCTCTTATCAGAGTAAGCTAGGTATTTTATCTCAGCACCCAAGATATTAGGAGGAATGTGTGATATCAATAGAAACTAATGGTTTTTGTAAAGCAGTCCAACCCTATGTCAAGATTCAAACCATATATCGTCTGAGCCTCATTTGATTACCATGACCTCTTAAACGAGCTCACTCATTAACAGGATTCTTCAATTACAAAAAGAACGTCAATAATTCATCAAATAATGTGGCACACTAAGAAAAAACTGAACGTAGATGTCAACAACCTCAAGTGACTGCTGGTTTCTTTAATTATAATCAGTTTAACACCTCTATACAAAGCACAAAGAGAATGAAATGGGTGATGATCACTATACAATTTTCTGGACAGAAAAGGTGTCAAAATGAGAAATGGGTAACTTTTATATCAGTATGTCATAAAGAACCTAGTACATCACAGACGCATGGTTGTGTTGGACTGAAAGGTGCGGCCTTGCTATAAACCGCAATACTTCCTGCCCAATGCCCTTGTAAGGGTCAGTGCAGATGAAGATGATATACCCATAACAACACCATACATGGGATAACCTTTATGATTTGGGAAAACTGACATGACCAGATTTAAAACAAAAACAAACAAACCTCATGTTAAATATAAGAACATCCCCGGCTCTGAAATCTGTGGTTTTCCACTGGCCACCAAATTTTTGAGTAATTTCAAAAGGGTCTTCTGTGAACCAACCGGTTCCTGTATATGTTGGAATAAAAATAAAACAAAGTTGGTTAAATGAAGAGTTGTATATGTATGTTCCGATATGTTACTAAATAAGAAAAGAAGAATATTAAAACCATAAACTACCATAGAGGTGACAGTAGTGCCGTGGCAAGACATTTGCCTACAAGTTTAGGGTTCAAACCTGCATTGGGCGGCATGACTTTTGAAAAAAAAATTAAGTTTGGTTCCTAGATCAACCAATACTAAAATGGCTACCAGAAAATTTGCTTGGGAAGTAAAGGTGGCTGGTGTGATGTTGACCACATTACCCATCGCTAATAGGTCTATAAAAATATGAGGCTTGCATTATCTTCATCCAAAGAAATAAATGCACTGTACCTGTTTACAACATGGCTGCGCTATTCTGCAGGCATTTGTTGCCCGGACGAGCTGAGTGGTCTCGAGGTATGGTGTCCGCCTTGAGTGCTGGAGGTCCTGAGTTCAAGCCCAGGCGAAGGCTGGGATTTTTTTTATGGGGACTTCTAGTAATTTTCCTTTTTCTCTGTGTAGTAAGACCAGATGCCCATATATATTTTTGCGCACGTAAAAAATGCCTTGGCTGGAAATTGAAAAGAATGGAATAACCGCGCTGCCCAGCAAAATTTTGAGTTAAAAATCTACCCAAAGTACTTCAGGATTCTCACCGGTGGAATAGAGTTCATGCATTGCGCTGAGATTCTTCAGACTTAGGCTTGAGTTAGAAGAATAATGGAGCACTTATGGGCTACACCCGTGTGCCATGGTGTTGATCCATCGAATAAACATTTGTTGCCCAGTTTAGCCTTGCCGGGTCCTGCATTATATGCCCCACATGTCCGATGTGAAAAGGGTATTTCAAGTAAGCTTTTTTCTTTCATTTTAACATACCAAAAATGTCCCAAGAAGTAACTAAGAAGGGTCTGAGTAAGACCGACCACCTCATCCTATAGAAAAGTGTAAAATTTTTAAGATCAAAAACAAGTCTCCCTGTGTTTGTTTCAGGGCCAAATTTTTATGAGTTGGAAAAAGCCCAGGCAACCTAACATAAATTAAGTTTCGACCAACTATTCTAAATGTGTATTATGACTTACTCTATTTCAACAAAGCTTGTGGTAGTATAGTGGGTCTGTAGCAACCAAAGTTGTGGTGATATAGTGGTTAGTGCTGAAACATCCAAATTCTACCATCCATTTATTGTTAGCTCGGCCCTTCTATTGTCAGATCTAATTCATTAATAAATGTCTGCTTCATTCAGTTTCAAAATACTTCATTGCTTACTTTTCCCCCAAACGATTTCCCTTATTAATGGGTATTTAAAAAACCAGAGTTTACCTTCCCAATGAATGTTTCTGTACTCATTTCATCATTATGTGCCTTGTCAGATTGGGATTCATGTGCCTCACCACCCTGTGTGGGTTCAGGGGCCCTATTATAGGGAAAACAAGAATAGACCCACTGCCTACCCAAAAGCATGTCATAAAAGTCAACTAATTGGGATCTTCCTTCAAAGTCAGAATGCATCTGCCTGACAGGCAAGGAATCAACTGTCTGCATACTAAGTAGTCAGATCTGTCAAACGAATGCACATGCAACACTCAGGTTCTGGAACAGGACTGCAGTCCAGAAGTGGACGAACAGCCAGAACTTTCCACCAGAGTTTACAGCCGGTGATTGCGAAGAAGAAGATGTACCTCACCATAGATCTTGATCCATACAGTTATGGATTAATCCTTTTGATGATATTCTTCCCAGCCACCATCTTACACCATCCAGCATCTTCTCTCTGTCTGCTTCTGTTACCATTGATGTTTCCAGTTGTCACTGTTCATTGTTCAGTTCAAGACCATCCTCTTTGCCTGTTAATTCTTGGGTGGGTTCCGGGGCGCTATTATGGGAATTACAAGAATAGACCCACTGATTCCCCAACAAGTATTTGTAGTGGTCGACTAATTGGGGACTTCCTTTGAAGTCAGAGTGTATCTGCTTGAGAGGCAAAGAACCAACCGTCTGCATACAAATAAGCAAGATCTTTAAAATGAATGTGCACACAAGAGTTGGGTTCTGGAACAAGACTAAAATCCAGAGGGTGGATGAACCATCAGAACCTTTCGCTTGAGTTTACAGCCAGTGAATGTGAAGAAGAAGAAAAAATTGCCTGTCGAGCATACCCATAGGTACTCAATTCTTCTCGTAGTTGTCACAATGTTCTTCAAAGCCACTCTTCTCATTATATGACAAAAGAGAATCATGTTCAACTTTCAGTAGACTGTTTTAGGCAATCATCTGTTACTTTGGCTGTCTAATTATTCACAAAATTTATCTCACCACTGCCTCCAAGCTCTTCCTTACACATTCAAAGATCCCCTGTTATTGAAAAACTGTTCAAAACAGCATTTCATTACTTTCTGACAATTGAGGAAAGTGACTTATTACTGAAGATACACTTCATCTTCTAAAATATAGCTTTCACTTGACATGTTCTACTACTAATCTATGTAGTTAAAACAATTTCAAATGAAACTCAATAGCCACCAGACCTTTAAGTCCAGCGTTTTCTGCATCCATTTCTCCATATGTTTCCTGAAAGTGCTTGAAACTGCAATGAAAACAACAACAAAAAAGAAAAATATACAGATTAATATGCAAAACATTTATCATTTTCTATTCATTTGTAAATTTTAAAACTGAATTTTATTGTTAAAAAGTCATTTATTCTACACGTAAAGAAGACAGACAGAGAAAAGCGGTGAATGTGTACATTCAGGATTTTTAAAAAAAAAAAAACAGAATATCACCCAGGCATTCAAGTTCATTCGGGTCACTATTTATGTGCAACAACAAAAAATAACTGGAAAAAAAAGGTCAGGGGACTGAATTGATCAGGTAACTTCAACATCACTGTTTAGACTAATCAAAATATAAAGAAATGACACAAAACCAACCTTGGCAATCTATGAGAGCCTTCGCACATGGCTAAGACTCCTTGCTCTATGGGGACATCACCAATCGGTGTCCACATGGTGTGCAGGTTTGATGAGCCACGACTCATGTAAACATTGTCCACATGAGCACCTGTGAATCCTTCTTGGTGCATGGCTCTGAATGAAAATACAATAGTTACTGATGACAACAAATTCAAGAATCAGTAACAGATGAAGAAACATATTTAAGGATGTCTGGGTTTGATTTCTTGTTTCTTTGCGTTCACCTGCTGTAAATTGCAGTGGAAAGTTCTTGTTGTTCATCCACTTCTTAACTTTGGTCTTGTTCTTTTCTTTTTATTCTTATTCTTCCCATTCGCCAGCTGTAATGAACAGACCGTTCTGGTTGTTCGTCCACTTCTGGAGTTTAGTCTTGCTTCAGAACCTGAGTTTTGCATGCATATCTATTTTACAGATCTGGCTTATGTGTGTGCAGACTGCTGGTTCCTTGCCTCTCAGGCAGATGCACTCCAACTCTGGAGGAAACCCCTAATTAGTCGACTCTTAAAGACATGCTTGTTAGGAAGGCAATGGGTCTATTCTTTTTTTATTTCCTCTCACAATGGGGCCCCAGAACCCATTCGAGGAGGGCTTGGTCTAGAACCTGATTTGTTTGTGTGCACAGCCGTTTCACAGATCTGGCTTACCTTTTTTAAGGTAGTTAGCATCCTTTGGATATCCTCTCCAGGTCATGCTGGTGTGTTGGGAATTGAGCAGGCAGATAGACTGGCTGGTTCTGCACCACTTGGTGGTGAACTGAAGCATGACAAGCTAGATTTTGTGAGGGTCATCTGGGAGCGAGTGAAGAATGCAGTAATGCAAACAGATCATTATCGTCTGAGGGAAATTGCGCTGCGAGGAGATACCAGGGGATCTGGCTGATGCTCAACACTCAAGGGAAAGGTGAGACAGATTTACAATCAGACAGTTACTATTACGGCGCTACGATGTCAATTCTTAATTCAACATATAACATTCAATGCCATCTTTTGATGTTAATCTGTCAAACCATGCAGTATTTTGTTCTTTTGCTGACCTCTGGCCCTCATCCTAAATCTTTCTGGTTGTCAAAATCTTCTCCAGACTACCATCTGGCAAAACAACAAATAAAAATGCTGACTGACTTACCCTGTTATGGGTGATCAAATGTCGTCATCAAAAGGTAAGACATCAAAAATTCAAATTCTTACAGCTGCTCAAACAAACATTTCTTTCATATTCCAACAAACAACAGTGTATAACATACCTCAGCCATTTGTAATCAAATGTTCTGACATCATCATTGAAATATTTTCTGAAGAAATCAAATGCTGAAAAAAAAAAAAATAACAAATTTCCATACGTTCTTAATCTGAATAAAGAAAACACAAAAGGATAAAGTTCACTGAATCGTGTCAAGTTTGTGTGCTGAATCTTAGACTTCCGTGGTGATTGTAGTGGACAGGATTCATGTTTTGTGCTTCATTATATGTTGATGTGTCTCTGTAGTAATACACATGATGAGGAATATTTTGCAGTATATTGCTTATGTCCTCATTTTTTTAAATATTGTCATATTTTCTGTCCAGGAATTTGGGTGTGCTGGGCAATGAGCAGCTGATAGACTGGCTGCTGCCATTCCTCTGGGTGATGAGCTATTTTATACTATTTCCTCTAATCTCGTGTCTTCTGTTGTTCATATACAGACTTCAGAATATCTCCCATGTCCAGCATGAGTGTTTCCACAACTTTCGCTTTCGTAGCCAGAAAATCCACTCATTCATGTCCTCGCACTCCTGCATATCCTGGAAAGTATATCCATGTTATTCCCTACAATGGTGGCAGACTGATGCCTGGTATTCACCTCTGCCTCACTAGTCTCTTTCTAACCCTCAACAGTGCCGACTGAGAATCAGACACAACAATTCCTCTGGTAACTTGTTTTTTCTGCTATAAAATTTAGAGCTGCAGTGATTGCCTCCACTTCCATCATCATGTTTGAAGTTGTAGATAAAAAAAGTTCTCTTTTTTTTCTGCCACAATCTTTCCCTTCATTCTAGCTGAAAATCCCCTGCCAGATCTTACACACCGATGAACAGAACCATCGGTGTACACCACTGCATCATCTAGCCCAGCCTTTTTATCTATCAGTTGTTGTACCTCTAATTCTGCCATACCTCCACACCACTCTCCAAATTCTCTTTCTAATGTAATAATGACTTGATGGAAACTGCTGTTGCGGGTTTTCATGACGACGCATTCCTGCCCCCTGTGTATCTGCTTGACTGAGGCGGCGGTCTCGATGGTATCTTCAGCTAGTGCCATCCATGACTCTCCTCTCCTCAACTGGTCTTCTCTCAAATCTTTCAGATTGCCATGCAGCGGATGCCTTTCATCATTGGTAACTGGCATATAGGCCTTGGCTTGCGCCAGTGACAGTCTAGACTTTACTGATGTCAGCCGAAGCATTTTTATACCTTATTATTCCAATTGGTGTATCTCGTGTGTAAACAAAAACGATTTTCATTCCTTCATTTTGAATCCATTCAAGCTCTGTACACTGTGAAGTAGATAGGGTTAATATTCCTAGGCCATAATCAATTACTGAAAGGACCAAACGGTTGAACAATAAGACCAATAATCTCTGTTCCATGTGTGTCGCCACCATCATCTTTGATCAGTCTGCTCCACATGATCATGGTGGGATAAATAATCAGAACCCATTTGAGGGGTAGAGATACTATGCTGGAAGCATCAAGATTCAGTGTAGGCTAACCATCATAGAATTTCATGGGAAAGATAACCAGTCGGTGATCATCTGCTCCCTAACTACATTATACACATTCTGCTATCATAGCGCCTGGATCAACAATATTAGCTTTCTACAAGACATGGGTATTAAAAAAAAGGTGGACACAGAGGCGCTGACACAAAACAAACATTGAGGAGGCTAAATAACTGAACATTAAATAATATCAATAACAACCTGGACGATGAACAGGCAACATAAAATCCAATACAGAGGTTCTGAGATATAGATACACAGAAGAGTATGTTGTATTTCATGGAAGTGTTGAATTAAGAATCAATATCATAGCACTCGGGACACCCCATAAGCGCTCCGTCCCCATCTTCAGCAGCAAATGAAGAATTCCAATTCTGATGGCACCAGTAACTGTCTGATTGTACATCCATCCCGTCCTTCCCTAGAGTCATAGAAATAAAGGCAATCAAATATAGAGGTTCTGGAAGGAAGAGCTTCAGAAGAGAGGGAGGATTACCAGTATCTACAAAAAACTAAAACCATGGTGATCTCAAGAGAGGAGAAGAAACACCAAATCATGATGGGACAATTTGCATTAGAGCAGGTCAACCAGTTCAAATACCTTAGAGTTGTATTAGACTGAAATGGAGGCATTAAGATTGAGCTGGCTACACGAAAAGCAGCTGCTGGGAGACTCTTCCATGCCATAAACCAAGGGTTTCTTAGGAAAAGAGAAATTGGCAAGTGGACGAAAATGGTTGTTCACCGCTCTACCTATGTACCAGTCCTGATCTACGGGTGTGAATCATGGGCTTTGACAACAGCTCAAAGAAGCCAGCTTCAGGTCTCAGAAATTAGATAACTGAGAAAGGTGGTCCAAGTGACAGCAGGGACAAAGTCCACAATCAGACAATACGTCAAGATCTTGATACCCAGTCCCTACAAACCCGAGTGGATCAGTCACAGTTACGATGGTTTGGACATGTATGCAGAATGAGATAAAATTAACCACCATTGCACACATGGGAGGCTAAGAACCAGGGAACCAGACCTCCAGGGCGACCCAGGGTCCACTGGGAAGACAACATCTGGCAGTCCCTAACTGACAGAGGACTGGAATGGAACAAAGCCAGACAGAAAACTGCTGATAGAGATGTCTGGCGATCTCTCTGGCAAACCTCTACACCCCAAGGTAGAAGGAGAGTGACTAAGTAAGTAAGTAAATACAGGGGTCTAAGATGTAGATATACACACAAAAAATGTTGTATTTCATGGAAATGAAGGCAATCAAATACCGAGGTTCTGAAGAGATGGGGAATGAAAAGAGAGTTGCTGAAGAAATAAAAGCAGAGACTACTTAAACATTTCAACCATATTAAAAGACATTCTTATACAAATCATACTGGAGGTGAAGGTTGAAGACAAGTGAGTGAAGGGTAGACAGCGATACATTTGGGAATACAACATCAAGACAGCAGTCTGATAGAATGTACATCCATGCAAAAGACAGAGCATGGTGGAGATCCACTGCAGACATTATGGAGATGGCCCCTGATTGACTGCCTGATTAACAGATTGAGTTTCCACTTGCTGGCATCACAAATTTCAGAAACTGATACTAACCAACTATGCTAGTTTAATTCTCACCATCTTCCCGCGTGGGTTCCTGGGTTTCATTTTGGAGAACAAAGAACTGACCCACTGCCCCCCAGCATGTTGTAGGATGCCACTAATCAGGGGTGTTTCCTTCAAAGAGTGCATTTTCCAGAGAGGCAAGGAACCAACAGTCTGCATACAGATAAGCCAGACTTGTAAAATGGTTGTGCATGCAAAACTTAAGTTCTGGATCAAGACCAAAGTCCAGGAGTCTATGAACAACCCGAACTTTCCACCAAAATAGAGCAGATGAACGGTGAGAAGAAGACGAAGATTCTCATCTTTCATATAGAGGGGATCTGAACACTTATGGACTGAATGACTCAATGCACAGTGAGAAATAATCTCTTGACTAACTTCTATACCAAAGCTCAGTTAACAACTAACTTCTATATGAAAGCTCAGTTAACAACTAACTTCTGTATGAAAGCTCAGTTAACAAAAACAGTAAGACATGAACTTACGTCTATGTCCCTCGATTACAGCAAGGACTGTGTTTTTATGTGAAATCTCATTACGTCCCTGTAAAGAATGCAACAGTGTGTTTTCCCAAACATGGGGATTCTTCTTTCCCAAACATGGGGATTCTTCTTTCCCAAACATGGGGATTCTTCTTCTTTCCCAAACATGGGGATTCTTCTTTCCCAAACATGGGGATTCTTCTTCCCAAACATGGGGATTCTTCTTTCCCAAACATGGGGATTCTTCTTTCCCAAACATGGGGATTCTTCTTTCCCAACAAACATGGGGATTCTTCTTTCCATGGGGATTCATCTTTTCCCAAACATGGGGGGATGGGGATTCTTCTTTCAAACATGGGGATTCTTCTTCCCAAACATGGGGATTCTTCTTTCCCAAACATGGGGATTCTTCTTTCCAAATATGAGGATTCTTCTTTCCCAAACATGGGGATTCTTCTTTCCCAAACATGGGGATTCTTCTTTCCCAAATATGGGGATTCTTCTTTCCCAAACATGGGAATTTTTCTTTACCCAGCATGGGGATTCTTCTTTCCCAAACATGGGGATTCTTCTTTCCCAAACATGGGGATTCTTCTCTCCCAAACATGGGGATTCTTCTTTCCCAAACATGGGGATTCTTCTTTCCCAAACATGGGGATTCTTCTTTCCCAAACATGGGGATTCTTCTTTCCCAAACATGGGGATTCTTCTTTCCCAAACATGGGGATTCTTCTTCCCAAACATGGGGATTCTTCTTTCCCAACATGGGAGTCTTCTTCCCAAACATGGGGATTCTTCTTTCCCAAACATGGGGATTCTTCTTTCCCAAACATGGGGATTCTTCTTTCCCAAACATGGGGATTCTTCTTTCCCAAACATGGGGATTCTTCTTTCCCAAACATGGGGATTCTTCTTTCCCAAACATGGGGATTCTTCTTTCCCAAACATGGGGATTCTTTCTTTCCCAAACATGGGGATTCTTCTTTCCCCAACATGGGGATTCTTCTTTCCCAAACATGGGGAACATGGGGATTCTTCTTTACCCCAAACATGGGGATTCTTCTTTTCCCAAACATGGGGATTCTTCTTTCCCAACATGGGGATTCTTCTTTCCCAAACATGGGGATTCTTCTTTTCCCAAACATGGGGATTCTTCTTTCCCAAATGGGGATTCTTCTTTCCCAAACATGGGGATTCTTCCCAAACATGGGGATTCTCTTTCCCAAACATGGGGATTCTTCTTTCCCAAACATGGGGATTCTTCTTTCCCAAACATGGGGATTCTTCTTTCCAAAAACATGGGGATTCTTCTTTCCCAAACATGGGGATTCTTCTTTCCCAAACATGGGGATTCTTCTTTCCCAAACATGGGGATTCTTCTTTCATGGGGATTCTTTCCCCCAAACATGGGGATTCTTCTTTCCCAAAACATGGGGATTTCCCAAAACATGGGGATTCTTTTCCCACAATTCATCCCAAACATGGGGATTCTTCTTTCCCAAACATGGGGATTCTTCTTTCCCAAACATGGGGATTCTTCTTTCCCAAACATGGGGGGATTCTTCTTTCCCAAACATGGGGATTCTTCTTTCCCAAACATGGGGATTCTTCTTTCTTTCCCAAACATGGGGATTCTTCTTCTTTCAAACATGGGGATTCTTCTTTCCCAAACATGGGGATTCTTCTTTCCCAAACATGGGGATTCTTCTTTCCCAAACATGGGGATTCTTCTTTACCCAACATGGGGATTCTTCTTTACCCAACATGGGGATTCTTCTTTCCCAAACATGGGGATTCTTCTTTCCCAAACATGGGGATTCTTCTTTCCCAAACATGGGGATTCTTCTTTCCCAAACATGGGGATTCTTCTTTCCCAAACATGGGGATTCTTCTTTCCCAAACATGGGGATTCTTCTTTCCCAAACATGGGGATTCTTCTTTCCCCAACATGGGGATTCTTCTTTCCCAAACATGGGGATTCTTCTTTCCCCAACATGGGGATTCTTCTTTCCCAAACATGGGGATTCTTCTTTCCCAAACATGGGGATTCTTCTTTCCCAAACATGGGGATTCTTCTTTCCCAAACATGGGGATTCTTCTTTACCCAACATGGGGATTCTTCTTTCCCAAACATGGGGATTCTTCTTTCCCAAACATGGGGATTCTTCTTTCCCAAACATGGGGATTCTTCTTTCCCAAACATGGGGATTCTTCTTTCCCAAACATGGGGATTCTTCTTTACCCAACATGGATTCTTCTTTCCCAAACATGGGGATTCTTCTTTCCCAAACATGGGGATTCTTCTTTCCCCAACATGGGGATTCTTCTTTCCCAAACATGGGGATTCTTCTTTCCCAAACATGGGGATTCTTCTTTCCCAAACATGGGGATTCTTCTTTCCCAAACATGGGGATTCTTCTTTCCCAAACATGGGGATTCTTCTTTTCCCAAACATGGGGATTCCCAAACATGGGGATTTTTCTTTCCCAAACATGGGGATTCTTCTTTCCCCAACATGGGGATTCTTCTTTACCCAACATAGAGATTCTTCTTTCCCAAACATGGGGATTCTTCTTTCCCCAACATGGGGATTCTTCTTTACCGAATATGGGGATTCTTCTTTCCCAAACATGGGGATTCTTCTTTACCCAACATGGGGATTCTTCTTTCCCCAACATGGGGATTCTTCTTTCCCAAACATGGGGATTCTTCTTTCCCTAACATGGAGATTCTTCTTTCCCAAACATGGGGATTCTTCTTTCCCAAACATGGGGATTCTTTTTTCCCAAACATGGGGATTCTTCTTTCCCAAACATGGGGATTCTTCTTTCCCAAACATGGGGATTCTTCTTTCCCAAACATGGGTATTCTTCTTTCCCAAACATGGGGCTTCTTCTTTCCCAAATATGGGGATTCTTTTTTCCCAAACGTGGGGATTTTTCTTTCTCTACCATGGGGATTCTTCTTTCCCCAACATAGAGATTCTTCTTTCCCAAACATGGGGATTCTTCTTTCCCAAACATGGGGATTCTTCTTTCCCAAATATGGGGATTCTTTTTTCCCAAACATGGGGATTTTTCTTTCCCGACCATGAGGATTCTTTTTTCCTAAACATGGAGATTCTTCTTTCCCCAACATGGAGATTCTTCTTTCCCAAACATGGGGATTCTTCTTTCCCAAACATGGAGATTCTTCTTTCCCAAACATGGGGATTTTTTTTTCCCAAACATGGGGATTCTTCTTTCCCATAAATGGGGATTCTTCTTTCCCCAACATGGAGATTCTTCTTTCCCCAACATGGAGATTCTTCTTTCCCCAACATGGAGATTCTTCTTTCCCTAACATGGGGATTCGTCTTTCTCAAACATGGAGATTCTTCTTTCCCAAACATGGAAATTCTTCTTTCTCAAACATGGAGATTCTTCTTTCCCCAACATGGAAATTCTTCTTTCTCAAACATGGAGATTCTTCTTTCCCCAACATGGAAATTCGTCTTTCTCAAACATGGGGATTCTTCTTTCCCCAACATGGAAATTCGTCTTTCTCAAACATGGGGATTCTTCTTTCTCAAACATGGAGATTCTTCTTTCCCCAACATGGAGATTCTTCTTTCCCAAACATGGGGATTCTTCTTTCCCAAACATGGGGATTCTTCTTTCCCAAACATGGGGATTCTTCTTTCCCAAACATGGGGATTCTTCTTTCCCCAACATGGAAATTCGTCTTTC
Source organism: Candidula unifasciata (assembly GCA_905116865.2). Taxonomy (NCBI): domain Eukaryota; kingdom Metazoa; phylum Mollusca; class Gastropoda; order Stylommatophora; family Geomitridae; genus Candidula; species Candidula unifasciata. The sequence goes on along the minus strand of CAJHNH020001779.1, from coordinate 2,386,230 downwards.
TCAAACATGGGGATTCTTCTTTCCCAAACATGGGGATTCTTCTTTCCCAAACATGGGGATTCTTCTTTCCCCAACATGGAAATTCGTCTTTCTCAAACATGGGGATTCTTCTTTCCCCAACATGGGGATTCTTCTTTACCCAAACATGGGGATTCTTCTTTCCCAAACATGGGGATTCTTCTTTCCCCAACATGGAAATTCTTCTTTCCCAAACATGGAGATTCTTCTTTCCCCAACATGGAGATTCTTCTTTCCCCAACATGGGGATTCTTCTTTCCCAAACATGGAAATTCTTCTTTCCCAAACATGGGGATTCTTTTTTCCCAAACATGGGGATTCTTCCCCACGATATTCACTTCTGCATCTAACTCTATTTTCCAAGATTTTCAATTAATCAGCCAGGTGCCATGTACACAATGAAGGCAGACTGCAATGGATCTCGAACATGCTCTGTCTCTTGTCTTGGCTTTACACTCTCTCAGACTACTGTCCGTCCATCTCTTGATGTTGTCCCACTTGTAAGAGTGTCTACATCTTGCTTTCTTGCCCTTGACTTTTCCCTCTTGTATGGTTTTTACAAATGGTTTGTCTTTTAATGTGGCTAAAGTATTTCAGTTGTCTTTTTTTTTTTTTAGTAGTTCTTTTTTCATCTGTAGTCTTTCCAGAACCTCTGTATCGGGCTGTTTTTGTTTATATATGTGATTTTTTAGTTGCCTGGTCACCCTCAACATTGCAGCACCATATAGCAGGGTTGAGTATACATAACATTAGATGATTCTTGTTTTTTTAAGTGTTGTTTATCTTTCTAGCTGTTTTTAGGCCTTCTTTATTCTTTCATTCTTTGAGTTCCAGTAAAAACAACTAAAAGTTATTTTTTAAATTATTTTATTATGACAAAACCTTGTTAACATAAACTCACTTAATATCAACACTCGGTTAACATGGAATAAACTTTCGGACCCAGCAGGGATGTATTATACATATATTAGTCCACAGTCAGCCCTATTTTTTTTTTACAGGAATTTCTGATTATTCAGACCTCTGGAATTTGTGTTAATGAGGTTTTACTGTATCAGGTTTCTTTCATGTGTATCATTCTGGACCATCAACCTTCCCTGACTTCTAGTACTGACATGTATTAAGCTCTCTTTAAGCTCTCACTAAGCTCACAATTGTATTTCTCTATTCAGCACAGGTACTACTTAATGACCGCTCATATTTATATAGTAATTGTCTTCTTAATAATTATAACATTCTTACTTCCATCACTGGAAGACAGCCCAAACCACACCCCTCTCTCAGGACCCCTTCTTTTATTGGATGGTTTTTATCCAGCTTGTCACCTAGGCTGTTTATGTATTCAAGAACAGCTTCCTTGGCTGCTAGAACCTCCTCTCTACTGTGAAAACCTCGAATTAGCAGGTACCTAAAAAAAATTGTTCAAAGAAAGAAAGAAACATTTAATTGGTCATCCTACATTGTGTATAAGCATTGTTCTTTAAATAATACAACAAATAATATGGCTTGTTGTCGAACCAAAAATATGCAAAACCCCAAACGGATTTAGATCAAACTTGGGTTACACTGATTCCCTATTCAATGTACAAAAACTAAACAACAATTTCTGAATATGATGAACAACTCAACATTCTTTTTCTTCATTTCCTCTTTTACCATTTCGGATGTTAAAGGAGATAAAAGGTTCAAGTCCTTGCTCTTCCATAAACACAGCATGCTGTTGCAGAATTTAACACAACATTCTGTTCATAAATCAGGAGAAAGCTTAGCACTACAGAGTTAATAGAACAAGCTGCATTTTCCTTTAAATAAATTAATATGGCCTACCACAGGGGTGCAAGACACCCGCATGGATTTAAGAAAAACATAGGTTGTGCTGATGCCCTATTTACCTTTTACAAAAACTAAGCAAATGGTTACTGAGTATGATGAACAACTCTACATTGCCTTTATAAATCAGACAAACACCTTTTGTTTTTTTAAGTATTCAGAAACCATGAGTTGTAAACCCTTCGGCTCGGTACTATGGATATCGCAACAATTCGGCCTTAATTCCATGATAGATACTGTAAATCTGGTAGAAATGTGGCTTTTCTGCCTACCTCCAGGCGAGAACCCCGACCACAAGGAGTTCATCACCCGGTCGCCACAAAGTCAGGTTAAACCAACTACACTAGTGAGCCGGGCAACTCTTATGGTTTTATAAGTGTCATAGTCACAAGAATTTTTTTTTCTGGCAGTACCACCACCTCTTTTCTTAGATATTATTCCCAACACGACAGGCATAGACTCTGTGTGATGAGTACTAATATTTTTTTAGACATTTTACAAAGAGAACGGCACCTTTTTTCCTTGGAAAAAAGCCTACATATTTATAAAGTTTAATAATTGATTACTAAACAGAAATATCCACAACAACAAAACAAAAAAGGGTTAGGTTCACACACATCTCCCCAAATAAAGTTTATTTGGGCTGTTCGACTTTCCTGAAGATTACGGTTGTGTCCCGCTCTGTTGTTTGCTTTCTGTGATGTCTTGCACTTGAGTTTTCATTCTAAGAAAGAGAATGCCTGTGACAGGTTGCAGCACTCTCTAGGGGGCTTGAGTTAGGACCAGTTTCTCCATGTTTTTGGAGTGTTAAAAGCACTGGCGTGCTGAAATATACAACACGCGATAAAACAGCATTGCGGAACACCCCCGTAACCTTGTGCCGAGGTGAAAGGTTCAGGAACTACCAATCAAAAGTGAGTTAGTGTATATGAGCGGGGCGTGTGGATACTAACGTTACTTTTACCCAAAAAGACATGAATCACGTCTTATTTAATAATATTTTATATCAAGTTTACATACATTCATAATCATAGACGTACTAACCCCTTCTCTTCCATCTCTCGATGTAAAGCATCGAAATCCCCTAACAAATGGTTACAATCTTCCATTTGCTGAAGTTCGTCAGACGGAAACTTGACACTTCTATAACCAAACTTGATAATCCTTTCTTCACCGCTGGTTGAGGCCATTGTTCCTTGTCAAACTACTCCGGCTAGCAGACGAAATCTAATTCAATAACCTCACTACTATTACTTTGAATCCAGAAAGGCAACATATACTACTCATGATAGACTTGTCGCTTTTGGAAATGTATCAAATCCGGTTTTGTAAGATATAATCTTGCGATCACGTAGACAAAATAAGATAAGAGCAAAGATCACTGTCCTTGACTTGTGTGTAAGGTAAATAAGTTCGCATGATAAATATATCTACCGATAGTCCGACCGGGACACACTGATACTAAGATGTGTGTCAATCGTGTTTACATCTGATGCCTGGCCCAAAGCTGCTAGCTCATTTTCAGCTAAAACTGCCAAAGGGAACTGGCTAAAGCAGTGGCTCTCAACCTTCCTACTGCGGCGACCCTTTAATAAGTTTCTCCTGTGTGTTCAGGGGTTACCAAGGGGATCTGGCCGACGCTCAACGCGCAGGGGAAAGGCGAGAAGGATATACAATCAGACGGTTAATAGTGCCATCGGAATTGGAACTCTTCGTATACTGCTGAAGATGGGGATGGAGTACTTATGTGAGTGTCCTGGTGACCCCCAACCATATAATTATTTTCGTTGCTAATTCACAACTTCAGTGACAATTTTTTTTCTTATGGTCTTAGGCGACCTCTGTAAAAGGTCGTTCGCAGCTAACTCTGTTTTTTTTTCCAGAAACCATGAGTTGTTAAACCCTTTGGCTCGGTACTATGGATTTCGCAACCCTTTGGCCTTGATTCCATGATAGATACCGTAAATTTGGGAGAAATGTGGCTTTTCTGTCAACCCCTGGGCGCGAACCCTGACCACAAGTAGTTCGTCACCCGGTCGCCGCGAGGTCAGGTTAAACCAACTACGCTAGCGAGCCAGGCAACTCTTATGATTAAAGACAACTTTATTTGTAAAATAAACGGATGGAATGTGCTTAAAAGATGGGTAATTACACTTTACTGGCTTGATTTCTACGGGTGCCCTAATTATAACTTGGAGGTTGAACAGGCTGTCTTGTCTAGCCCTATTGGTCTGCCATCAGTACCGATTTTTCAGCCTCACAGTGTCGAACCTTCAGATCCTAGTGGTCTGCGATCAGTACAAATTCTTTAGCCTCACAGTGTCGAACCTACAGATTCTGGTGGTCTGCCATCAGTACAGATTCTTAAGCCTCACAGTGACGAACCTTCCTATCCTATTGGTTTGCCAGAAGTACAGATTCTTCAGCCTTGAAGTGTCGAACCTTCAGATTCTGGTGGTTTGACGTCTGTACAGATTCTTCAGCCTTACAGTGTCGAACCTTCAGGTCCTGGTGGGAGGGGGTGAATAGTACGGAGGCACACTTAGATTATCATGGTTTGAAAAGAACAGTACAAAGGGGGAATGACTAGTAGATCTGGCCGACACGACACACTAACAGGAAACCCCAGATGCACTCACAGTCAGGCTGTTACTGATACTATCCGAGTTGGAACTCTTCACAGACTTCTGGAGATGGGGACGGAGAGCTTATGAGAATAACCCGAGTGCCATGATGTCAATTCTTAAAACTCATCTTAACTTAGGTCCTGGTTGTCTGCCATCCTATGCCATCCTCAAGACCACACAGTCCCCTTGTCATACAGTGTGAGATCGTAATCCTCTTATTTCAGTGTGTCAAACCTTTCAGGTAGCATGCACGCAGTTATCAACTGTCCTTACCTGCAAAGGTTTTCAGGTTACACCAGGCTGGTGTCGCCGTTACGGGTGCCGTAATGATAGCTTCTTTGGAGGTTGAACAGTTATCCGGATTTTGCCCTGTTTGTCTGCAGTCCGGATTGTGGTTTTTCAATATTAGGATGCTAAACCTTCAAGTGGCCACCTAGAGTAAGAAAACGACACATCTAGGCAAGCAGTTGTCAGTTGTTTGGCAACAGCGAAACAATAAAACAAAACAGAAACATAGAATGAGCCATGACCGGCTTCAGTTCAGCTACAGACGGTCGTGAATGAGCCGTGACGGCTGCAAAGGCTTATGAAGAGACAGTCTTCTGTCTTAGTCAGAAAAAAATATGTTTATCTCTCCGTCTCTTTTTCTCTATCTTCTTCTTCTTCATGTTTACCAGCAGTAAACTCTGGCGGAAAGTTCTGGTTGTTCATCCACTTTAGGACTGCAGTCCTGTTCCAGAACGTGAGTCTTGGGTGTGCATCCGTTTTACTGATCTGACTAATTTGTATGCAGACTGATGGTTCCTTGCCTCTCAAGCATATGCACTCCGACTTTAAAGGAAGCTTCCAATTAGTCGACTCTCACGACATGCTTTTGGGTAGGCAGTGGGTCTATTCTTGTTTTCCCTATAATAGGGCCCTGGAACCCAAGCGGGGATTTTTCTCTATCCACCCTTGTCTCTTCTCCCTCCCTTTCTGTCATATTTTCACTGTATCTTTCTCTATGTCTTTCTCAGTCTTCCCATATTTCTATAACTGTCTCTCTCTCTTTCTCTCTCTCTCTCTCTCTCTCTCTCTCTCTCTCTCTCTCTCTCGCGCGCGCGCGCGCGCGCGCGTGCGTGCGCGCACACACACACTCTATCTCTCTCTCTCTCAAGCAGATGCACTCTCTACATATAACCAGATTGTGACCGGTACCATTAGTATTGGAACTCTGCGCTGGCTGCTGAAGATGAGGACGAAGCACACATGGGAACGCCATGAGTAGTGTAATGATAATTCTTGACTCAACTCAACACAACTCAACTCAAGCAGATGCACTCCGGTCCTGAAAGAAGCCCCAGTTAGTCGACTCTTACGACATACTTGTTGAGAAGGCAGTGGGTCTGTTCTTGTTTTTCCTCTACACTGGAATCCGGGAAACAAGACAGGGATCTTTACAAGTTTATTTATCCTGCCACCTCTCTCTCTCTCTCTCTCTCTCTCTCTCTCTCTCTCTCTCTCTCTCTCTCTCTCTCTCTCTCTCTCTCTCTCCATAAATATATATATAAAGAGTATATAAATTATATGCATATATATATATATATATATATATATATATATATATATATATATATATATATATATATATATATATCGCAAGCTCTCTAAAATGGCAGAAGATTAGAACAGCTCAGCTACCCATGATCTATCTATCTATCAATCAATCAATCTATCTATCTATCTATCTATCTATCTATCTATCTATCTATCTATCTATCTATCTATCTATCTATCTATCTATCTATCTATCTATCTATCTATCTATCTATCTATCTATCTATCTATCTATCTATCTATCTATCTATCTATCTATCTGTCTATCTGTCTGTCTGTCTGTCTGTCTGTCTGTCTGTCTGTCTGTCTGTCTGTCTGTCTGTCTGTCTGTCTGTCTGTCTGTCTGTCTGTCTGTCTGTCTGTCTGTCTGTCTGTCTGTCTGTCTGTCTGTCTATCTATCTATCTATCTATCTATCTATCTATCTATCTATCTATCTATCTATCTATCTATCTATCTATCTATCTATCTATCTATCTATCTATCTATCTATCTATCTATCTATCTATCTATCTATCTATCTATCTATCTATCTATCTATCTATCTATCCATCTGTCCGTCCGTCCGTCCGTCCGTCCGTCCGTCCGTCCGTCCGTCTGTCTGTCTGTCTGTCTGTCTGTCTGTCTGTCTGTCTGTCTGTCTGTCTGTCTGTCTGTGTACATGTCTTCTATCTATCTATCTTTCTATCTATCTATCTATCTATCTATCTATCTATCTATCTATCTATCTATCTATCTATCTGTCTGTCTGTCTGTCTGTCTGTCTGTCTGTCTGTCTGTCTGTCTGTCTGTCTGTCGGTCGGTCGGTCGGTCGGTCGGTAGCCTGTCTGTCTGTCTGTCTGTCTGTCTGTCTGTCTGTCTGTCTGTCTGTCGGTCGGTCGGTCTGTCTGTCTGTCTGTCTGTCTGTCTGTCTGTCTGTCTGTCTGTCTGTCTCTCTGTCTGTCTCTCTGTCTGGGTTCCTACGGTCAGGATTTAAATTTAGGTTTAAACAACGGATCAACATCGTGGCACAAAGATAGTAACCCATAAGTGCTCCGTTCTACTTCTAGCTCGAGCCTGAGTCCGAAGTCCGTAGCACCGGCGAGCATCCTGGAATACTTTGGGTATATTTTCAACTCCAAATTTTGCCCGGGCAACACCGTTAGGCTACTCTTTTCGATTTCCAACTGCAAAGGGATTGTTTATGTGCGCAACAATGCACACGGGCGTCCGATCTCACTACCCAGAGACCAGGGGGAATTACTAGTAGTCCACGCGAAAAAATCCCAGCCTTCACCGGGGCCAGGGCCGTGACCTCCAGAACTCGATGGGGACGCCATACCTCAAAGCCACTCGCCCCCTCCTAGGGGCGGGAGAGGGACCAAAGCCTTGAGTAATTGCGCAATAATAATATTTTATTAGTGTGCCAAAAAAATACAAGGCGAAAACTATTTCACACACTCCCACCCCCTGCCCCTTAAAAAAAAATGGTGAAACTATGGGGGTGACTGCAGTCAAGCTAATACAATGAATTCCAGAGAAATTTGACTAAAAAGCTCAACAAAATGGGAAAAAGGAAAACGTGCACAAAACAACACAACGTAACGTTTCGGCCAGGCAGCCTTTTTCAAACACAAGTGGACTACACAAAAGAGGAATGGAGAGTATGTAGATCTCTAAGGGGTGACGTGAGCGACGTTTAAAAAATGTGATGCGGAATAAATGAAATAAAATAAAATAAACGATGGCTAAAAAATAGTCACAATACTAGGAATAACAGAAATGCAAGTGTTAATGATACATAAATGATATTGATAAGAAATAGAATATGGTAATAATATGAAATAAAATAAAATAATTAACATTTAAAATGTAATAAGATTAGAACTATTTAGATGAAGGTATGTTGGATATTGATACCTCTTGGACTAAGAACGCCAAGGCTGTGGATAAGGCGATTTTCCAAAGCGAGGCGGGTAGTATGATCGCCAGAGCAAGATTTTAATGCTGTGACAGATATGTCATCTTTACCGCTGTGGTCAGGGCTATTAAAATGAAGAGGGATTGGTTTGAGTGTCTTCTTGTCGATATCAGAGAGGTGTTCCCGGAAACGATCAGCTAGCTTCCTGCCAGTCTCCCCAATGTATGCCATGCTGCATAAAAAAAAGCATTTTGTGAAAGGAACAGAGGGGATGGGGAATGAGTTTCCAGGTGAACCAGATATCATGGTGATCTTTGTACTCTGTTTTTTGCCTTAACTAAGTTGTAATGGAGAGTGTGCCTTTTCGTAAGTTCCGCTTCTTTTTGACCTCCCCATTTACACCATCGAAGTGTCGGTTTGGGGGAGGGGGAAAATGGGGGATGGGGATGTAAGGATCTTCTGTATGCCCTTCCTTGCATGAGCTGGTGGTAATTTCTGTAAGACCGTTTTTGATACCGTCGTTTTATAGTCTGGCTCTGTGTATTTTCCTTAACGTGGCTCTCTGTAGTAGCTGATACTTCCACACATTTTGTTTCATAATATCGGTACAAATGATAGGAAAACCCTCTCTACCAAAGAACATTCACTCTGATAATTCTTATCCGAGCATCGGAAGAGTTATCCTTACCCGTTTAACCATTTTGCAAAATGGCGTCCAAAACATGCATCAGTGTTAACCTTGTAAAAAGTCTCATTCGACTGAACCTCTCCCCAAACGCGGCTTGTGGTAAGCTAAGATATTTTGCAGTATTAGTAGAAATGTTTGAATTAAAGCATATTATTAGGGGTGATTGCATAAAGTAGCAAATTATTCATTTTATGCTTTTTTATTTTTAGCACTGCCACCCTACGGGGACGCACGGCTACCATAAGGTAGGGATTTTAGTCAAAATTTAAATATTGGGTTTTTTACTTTTAAACCAAGACAGCTGAATAGAGGTTAAAAAACCGATTCCAACGGTACCTCAATGAAGTCTGTATGTCAATTCTGAGCGGAGATATTTACATTTCAGTGACGGAAAGTGCCCCCAAAAAATTATAATTGGAAAACACAGAAACAAGATGGCGGCGTGTTCCCAAGTGAAAACTGGAACTAAATTTATCATGTTTAAGTCAATAACTCTTAAGTTTTTTGCTGAACCCCTTAGCAACCATATGTCATTGCTTTCAGGGCAGCAAGCTCTAACTAAAGTTGTTGCCTTTTTAAAAATATGTTGTGATGCCACCCCTAAATAACATAAAAATGAGTCAATTTATCAGTAATAATCAAATACCTTATGAATTAATTATTATTATCCAGTAAGTCTTGCAAGACGTATACTGTAATATATATATATATATACTTTTGTATCTATTCTTCCTGTTATGATGCATCTTTTTCTATTTGTTGAAAAATGCTTTTTCTCGCACTCTCACTTGTGTGTGTGTGTGAGTGTGTGCGTGCGCGCGTGTGCATGCATCTGACCGAAATTTGCTTTATCCCACTGTTTAAAAAATGTTCAATAGCGAGTGGATTGACTTCATTGCATCGTTACTGGTTTTATATGGCTTTGTCTTTCTCCACATAACTAAACAGCTAGCGCATGCCGAGAGCTTAGCACGAAGCCTGAATACCGTAGCTCCAGCAACAGCCCTCAGAGGTCTCCGCTAACCAAAAAATGCATTTTTGAGTCGAACAACGCAGTTGTAAATTAACGTACCATAATCTTCTGAGCGCGAGGTTAACGGCTTGACCACTTTGCTACGAAGACCCCTATATTGTTTTATTACCAGGTGAAAATGAGCGCCCCTCTTACTGATTTAACATAATCCCTTTTTTAATCTTTGCGAGTTATTCTTTCATTTTATTGATGATGAGACATTTCACCACAGTGTTCCCCTCTTCTTCTTAACTAGTCACAGCTCGATATTTTATTTACTTGTTAAAAAAATCTAAGGTAACCGCTCATGCCCGATTTCTGAGTCAGTGCTATGTTTTTCATGGAGTTAAATTATTAATTAAGCTCCCTTTGTGATTCGCTTTGGATTTATGTTGTGTTTTCATGGAGCAGCATTTCATAAGGTAAGAGGAAAAATTACATTATATTTTATTAACGTATCTATGTCCTACGTGAACTGTGATTAAATATTATTAATCATAAATTGTAAGTAAGTGAATTTATTCAGTTGAAAATATTATAATATATTATTATTAATTTTATTAACTTTCTAAATCTAAATCATCATCTATAAGTCAATACTACAATTTTAAAACAGTATCAGTCATAAATAATAACTGTTATTTATACTATTTAAGACAATAAATATGCACCACAAAATCATAGTCATAGTGCAGAAATGTGTGGCAGACATTTTTTAAAATGTCAGTCTGGGTGCGGGGAGTGGGGGTCAACAGGTAAAAAGGCTTCAAACAGGAAATGTTATTCATGCCTAATGATAAGTTATGACTTAAAAAATGCTACAATGGCAAAAGATTTAAAAAATGATTAAATAACTACCATATATTCATTTAAAAGTATATTATAAAATGTTTAAACCACTGTCTGCGTCCAAAATGTAAGTCTGCTTGCGGGGAGTGGGGGTCAACAGGTAAAAAGGCTTTAAACAAAAAATGTTGTTCATGCCCAATGATAGGTTATGGCTTAAAAAATGCTATAATGGCTAAAGATTCGAAAAATGATTAAATAACTACTATATATTCATTTGAAACTATTATTATAAAATGTTTAAACCACTGTCTATGTCCATTTTTAACGCAAAATACTCTAGAAAATAGTCTATGTTAAAAACGTGCTAAAACATTATTTTCAGGTATCTAAAATTATTAAAACTCATGTGAAATTGAAGTTAAATAAAGGTAAATTATAAATACAAATAAAACTTGCATTATTTTTTAACTGTTTCTATAAATAACTAGATTAATTAATCTGAAATAAACAGTTCGTTTAGGCCACGTGGTAGCCATTTTGGAAAATCGCCGATTTAGCTTTCAAGAAACGACCGGGAAGAAATTTAAACTGTAAATTTTGTGATACACAGATTCCAGCAAAACTGCACATCTTTATGTAAAAATGGACACAGAATCCAAAAATGACAATTAAAAGTATATATGTTCACTTTAAAAAGGAGATATTAAAGAAATTTAGTTACTGCATGACAAATAGTGAAATTTATTACGCTCAGTAAAGATCGCTATCTAATTTAGGCGTCGGTCGATAGAGTGGCCTCTTCTGAATGACCAAGAGCGCATGTCATCACTTCTGAACTGCTAGAATCGCAATCAAAAAAATTAATTTATAATTCGTTATGAAACAAAACATTTTCACGGGTCCGCGGATCCCTCTGCGCAACCAAACTGCGCAACTTTCGTTTTGGCTTTGTTTACATTGGAGATTGTTATCGCTACCATAAGGGGCACAATCCATTGTCTGTTAACGTTCATATAATAATAATGTGTTATATTAGCTCTCCTCCGAACTTCGTCCCTATATTATGGCAGCCAAACAAATACCCTAACAGGGCCTCAGTCGTGTGCCTGCCGAGGAACAAATCTTGGCAAAACTAGAATTGCCTCCAAATAACGAGCCAATATTTTAGAGGGCAAACAAATACTCCAACAGGGTCTCATGATATGTTGGCTATCTTCCGAAAAACGGTCCCAAATTACGAGGTTGAAAATATACCCTAACAGGGCCTTAGTCAATTGCAGACTTCCGCCACCGCCAAGAGTATCTCCCACGCCGCTACGCGCAGTGTGGATTGGGGCTTAACTAGATGGCTGGGACTCAGGAGCAAATAAAAAAGAAGGAAGCTGCAGGAGATGCGGTAGCTGCTGCTCGTGAGTCCCAGCCATCTAGTTTAGCCCCAATCCAAACCGCTACACGCGGCGTGGGAGATACTCTGGGCAGTGGCAGTAGTCGCCGGAAGTGCATAATTTAAGTCTGCAGAAGTCCTCAATTGACACGTGACTGAGGCCCTGTTAGGGTATATTTTCGGCTTCGATAATTTGGGACCGTTATTCAGAAGATAGCGGATATGTTAATTGCAGACCTCTTTCTGGCAACTATACCACACTGCCGACAGTATCCCCTAGCTGCACGTAGCGGCGCGCTAAACTAGATTGCTGGGACTCACGAGCAAATAAATTGGAGTAAGTTACAGGAGATGCGGTAGCTGCTGATCGTGAGTCCCAGCCATCTAGTTTAGCCTCCCATCCGCGCAAAGCGGCACTAGGTATACATTCGGCGGTGAGTTTAATCAGAAGAACACTATCACTAACCTGCGTCAGAGCGCGTGGCCTCCCCGCCATGGGGCTATTTTCGTGTTTTGTTGCGTTTCTTGAAATTGTCAACGGACAGTAATCCTAGTTTTGCCGCGATGTGTTCATTGGAGGAAGTCCGCATTTTACACAAGACTGAGGCCCTGTTCGGGTATTTGTTTGGCCGTAGTAATATAGGGACGAAGTTCGGAGGAGAGCCGTTATATTTAATATTGGTTCAGGTTAGGATGAGGGTAAGGGTTAGATTTAACTGTAACTCTAAACCTTATTCAAATCTCAAGTTACAAATAATATTGAAATATGAAAGTGAAAAAATGTCATTATTATGTGAACTTACACAGAGAATGGATTATTTCCCCTAGGGTCAGCGTTTAAAGTAATGTCGACTTACAGTGGATTGCTTCCCCTAGTTTTGCTTTGAAGCCCTACCCTTGCTTTTGCCAGGGGCCCTAAATATGGCCACCGGTTGAACAGGGTTTCTGGTACCTTTCCTTGAGTGATCCCTATCCGCACTGTGGTTTTTTGTGTCACCGGGTGTTAATCGCTGGTGTGATGTCTTGGTGGGGTACAACAGAACTTACCTACCTACCTACCCTAGTGTCGCCTTTCAAAGGAATGCCTAATTTTTAGTCCACGAAATTAAACTTCTGGCTTTTCACTGAACACAAACACCACACTCCTGGTTCTTTCAATGATTCAGTTCATTATAATGACAGTGTTCTTTCATAGATGGGCATACAGTATGTTTGAATCGATAACTTTTTGTCTTTGTTCATTACATATACTTGAAGCAGAAGAACTGATAGGTACCCTGTGTTGGTGTGACCGTACTGTTCTTATCCAACTAAAAACTTGTATGCTTGGCACAACTTTAACTTGGCTTTCTGTGGGGAGCCGCAGTTTTCAGTTGTTTTTTTTCTAGTGTCAGCCATTTTGCGGTGGCTAAATGTGACTATATGACATTGTAAGGATTCCTGATAAAGTTGTTCCATCTTCTTTTTGTGTTTGATCTTTCTTATGTTCTATAGTGTAATCTATTCTTCTACAGCTGAGTAGGCATACACAAGTTGTCATAGTCATGTTTTTAATGCCAGCGACAGTAAATGTAACCAAGTATAAAAAGTAAATAAAGATCCCTTTTATGTGCATCAGGCATATGGTAAGAGCACCCATATTTTTACAGACCAATCGACGCTAGGTGGGTAATGTGGTCAGCATTATGGAATTACGAGTCAGACTCGCAGTGCCTAGGCCACTAATGCTGTTGCAGCCATGTATAATGTTTTTTCAATATTCAGCTTATCGCTCCATAGGATTAATCCTCAGGTACCACTTTTTGTCCAGCCTTATCAGTAAAAGTAAAGATCCCTTTTCCACGCCTTTAGGCGTATTGGGAATATAGGGCTAGACCTATATTTTCTATAGACCAATCAGCATTTGATAGTCTTATCAGTAGGGGGACAATTGCCACTATAAAAAATGGTAGGCGCTTTGCTGTCAGAAAGGGTATAATCATTGTATAAGTGACTACTCAGCATGCCAAATGTCTTCAGTACATTACATAGTTGCTCAGATTCAAACAAACGTTATTTTCAAAGGGTTGAAAATTATGCATCATCTTTTAGTTGTTCAAATGCTGCTTGGGACTGAAGGAATAAATATTTGTCCTTGTTATTCATTCTCAGGTGATATTTGCCCACTAAAGTTAAAATCTTTTACTTACACACTAGATGTTGCAGGCTCAACAAACATTTAAATTTGGTATAGGCTGGACAGTTTTTTTGTCCAGTGTCTTGGTGCTGAAAAGTCCAACAGCATGTCTTGCAAGACTGTCCTCTCGTGGAAGATACAACAAAACAAACGTGTTCCCGTACCCAGTAGACCTGACAACAGAGCTCTGAGAAAACCTGAGAGACCTCTAGTTGACATGTATGTTTATCGCCCACTGTGGATGAAGTGCATAACCAGCAATTCCTGAAAAAAATATTTGCCCACTGTTGATCCTTATCTTTGAACTGTTTCTTGTATTCCTCAGCTTACAGTACATTTCAGAGAGCATGTAACAGGACTGTGAAATCATTGTCATCGAATTTCAGGTGTTCCCATTTGCAAAGTCTAACAGAAAGTCGCCTGATTTTGTCACCTTTAACCTCCGCCCTGCAGAATGTTCATCACAGAAATAATACGCATATTGCAGATGACAAGGTTAGCTGGAGCCTGGGGTAAGCTGCAAAAATTGTTTCATGTAGTTTAGAAAATATTTGTAATGATAAGAACTTAAACAATTGCTTATCAATCAACTTTATACATTCATTAACTGATACCTATGCAGAATAGAGGACATTAAATGTTGTGGTAGAATTTCTAATGTAGGTAGAATTTTGGTAATGAACTAAACATATTCTGATGAATCAAGAGGTGAGAAAATGATGCAGGCATTGGATAAGACGTACATTTAGAAAATTTGAAAACAACATAACTAGTTTGTCTTTGTAATGGAACACACATGATTAAAGTAATGAAGGCAAACAAAACACACATGATTATAGTAATGAAGGCAAACAAAACACACATGATTAAAGTAATGAAGGCAAACAAAATACACATGATTAAAGTAATGAAGGCAAACAAAACACACATGATTAAAGTAATGAAGGCAAACAAAACACACATGATTAAAGTAATGAAGGCAAACAAAACACACATGATTAAAGTAATGAAGGCAAACAAAACACACATGATTAAAGTAATGAAGGCAAACAAAACACACATGATTAAAGTAATGAAGGCAAACAAAACACACATGATTAAAGTAATGAAGGCAAACAAAACACACATGATTAAAGTAATGAAGGCAAACAAAACACACATGATTAAAGTAATGAAGGCAAACAAAACACACATGATTAAAGTAATGAAGGCAAACAAAACACACATGATTAAAGTAATGAAGGCAAACAAAAACACACATGATTAAAGTAATGAAGGCAAACAAAACACACATGATTAAAGTAATGAAGGCAAACAAAACACACATGATTAAAGTAATGAAGGCAAACAAAACACACATGATTAAAGTAATGAAGGCAAACAAAACACACATGATTAAAGTATTGAAGGCAAACAAAACACACATGATTAAAGTAATGAAGGCAAACAAAACACACATGATTAAAGTAATGATGGCAAACAAAACACACATGATTAAAGTCATGAAGGCAAACAAAACACACATGATTAAAGTAATGAAGGCAAACAAAACACACATGATTAAAGTAATGAAGGCAAACAAAACACACATGATTAAAGTCATGAAGGCAAACAAAACACACATGATTAAAGTCATGAAGGCAAACAAAACACACATGATTAAAGTAATGAAGGCAAACAAAACACACATGATTAAAGTAATGAAGGCAAACAAAACACACATGATTAAAGTCATGAAGGCAAACAAAACACACATAAAAAGGAGAAGGGAGCAAGAGAGTGAAGTGATAAAGAGGTCAAGGACATGGGTAAGCTGCATGCAATAGCAGAAGCTAGTTGAGAGGCCTAAACTCCATTAGGCAGTTAGTGAGGATTATCGTCACAGCTCTCCAGATTGATCCATAAAAAATGCTTTTGTGATTTTTCTTTTTGCATTTACAACCCTGAAGGTACGAACCGGCTATAGCGTTTTACAAATAAATTTAAAAAAGATGTATTTGTCCTCAGTGTGCCAGGCATTCAAGAAAAAGAAGATTTTACTCCTCTAAATGAGACAGAAACTCAGCAAGGTTAGTTCTTTGATAAGTTGTTACTAAATTTGACACTGTATGTATACATGATGAGAAAAGCTGTGGGGATGAGTAGAGCACTGCCATGCCAGCAGAGTATTTCTTCTTCTTCTTCTTCGCATTCACTGTAAACTCTGGCGGGAAGTTCTGGATGTTCATCCACCTCTGAATTTATTTTATTTGTGTTCAGAGTTGCATGCACATCCAGATAATGTAAAGTTTATTTGTATACAGACTGTTGATTGGTTGCCTCTCAGGCAGGTGCACTCCGACTTCAAAGGAAGCCCTCAGTTGACACTTGACATGCTTGTTGGGTAGGCAGTGGGTCTGTTCTTGTTTTCCCCACAATGGGACCCCGGGACCCCTACAGAGGCCAGCAGAGTGCTTGAGGTTAGTCCTCAGCCAAGGAAGCTTTTTTTTTTTAGTCCCTGTGTGGGTTAAAAGGCATCTAATTAGGGATTCGTTGAAGTCTGATGTGCAGGGCCAAAAGGAACAAATATCACAGACTAACTGTAAAGGACATCACAATGTGCCAGCTGTCATTTTAAGGACAAACAAGAAGAAGACGAAGACAAACAGTTGACACTGGAGATTTCTTTGAGACATTGCCCTGTGCTTTTTATGGTATGGCAATTGCCTCTTTTTCTGATTTTTGTTCTGCCTGCCAGTGGCGTTCAGATGAGAAGGTCACTGGCCACTATCAGGCTTTTAGCCAGGTTTCCAAATTCATTGCAAATGTGTTACCCCATAATTACTGTGAAAATCACACAAAATGCCCATCCTCATCACACATTAAAATTCAAACAGACAGCAGTCCCGGCATAATCCAACAGCTCTCATACCCATCACATGCATAAGGCAGCTGCCAGAGGTGCCTAGTCTGTCACTAGAATTGCTATTCATATTTGATGAAAAATGAAGACATGACAGACCTACAGGTGCACATGTGTTACTGCCTAAGGCACACAACCAATTATGTGGCAACCAGTCAGACTCCCTAATGAAGGTTATGGTATGATGCGTGTCTTCCACTGATCCATACAGCTTGTTTTCTACTGGGATGCTAGCTGACCAGACCTGGGACCTGCTACATGCAGAGAGAATGTCTGCAGCATATGATCAGTATTTTATGTCATAGGTCCATATCCCCAGTCTTGAATTTCTTGTACATATGGCTAAGCCGTCTCTTGTTTTCAGTTCACAGTCTCAATACAGTGGTATTTGTCTTTGCTATGAGGAGGTGGGTCTTTGGATTTGTGTTCTGAATGGGAAATGTTCAAACTGGTTCTAATGGGTTGACTTTTGGACTTTGCCCTTCAGTTCTTGAGTGTAAGGGTTTGGAGGTCCCTGACAATCATTGTTGGAGCTACAGAGTTACGTGCTTTGTGTGTGCTCACCCAGGGAATACAGCTGTTTTATTGAGAGAGACTGAACTGTTGGAGATCAAACCCAGGGCAATGAAGACGACAAGCCTCTTGCCTTTAAATACCTCAAGACACCTTTCTGTGTGAATTAAAATGAGGACGACAAACAACAGATTACACATTTTATTGCCTGGGTTATCTCCCTGTATCCTGTCAGATGTACCCTACAGAAATAAACATGGTGAAGCAAGTAGACAAACCCTTCAGTTAAAATACACATACACACTTAAATGTAACTGACCGTTTACCAGGGTAGATACAAGTTTACAGCCATGTACTTTTGTAGTAATGCCCTTTTTCTAATTATGTCTCATCTCCACAGTGAAGTTTAGCTACAGTACATCCAATTCACAGTGTTGATTCCGGCCCCAGTGTGGGGAAAATGAGAATAGACCTGCTGCTTTTTCATCAAGCATGTCATAAAAGTAGACTAATTTGGGGCTTCCTTCGAAGCTAGAGTGCATCTGCTTGAGCTGCAAGGGGCCAGCAATCTGCGTACAAATAGGTCGGGTGTGTAAAATGGATTTGCACATAACATTCAGCTTCTAGAACAAGACTAAAGTCCAGAGGTGGGCGAACAACCAGAACATTCTACCAGAGTCTGTAGCTGGTGAACGAGAAGAAGAAGTAGGGTATGTCCACTGCTGTCTTTGGGAATATTGCATAGTGAGGCCCCAGTCTCTTCTACTTTACACATAAGTACTCTCTGAAAATCATGAGAATGGTAAAAAAAAAAAAAAAAAATACACCATGGAAATTACACCTTACTACTTAGGGATTGTGAAATTATTCAACGTTTTGGTACTACTTGCGAAAGTCACCCCCTCTCGTCGGCCACAAAATTTGTAGCAGTTCCCACAGGATGTTCTAGGGGTGTTTTGAGATGTCTTCCTTCGCCATCTATTCACATCATGCTGAAAAGTGGCTTACGTTCTTTCAATGCAGTTGACACACTGTCTTCAAGATGAAACTGCGCAGCTTTCTTTTATGCAATTCCATTTTCTGTGAATGACTGTTGTTTCTGGAATGT
Source organism: Candidula unifasciata (assembly GCA_905116865.2). Lineage (NCBI taxonomy): Eukaryota > Metazoa > Mollusca > Gastropoda > Stylommatophora > Geomitridae > Candidula > Candidula unifasciata. The sequence continues at coordinate 2,367,689 of CAJHNH020001779.1, read as the reverse complement.
TTTGTTGTTGTAAATAGGTCCCAAGAGCCGAAGGTGTCTGTTTGCATGGAAGAAATACTACGGAAGAAAGTGCCAAAAGCGTGATGGTTCATAAGAATTGAATCGCTGAGGTTTTTATATTTTTATATGTGGTAGCTGTCAGCAGTGGTGGATGTGCTTAAAACGCTCAAAACGAGGAACACATGACACCCCTAGACTGTAGGAGACTCCTGGGAAATCCCCTACAAAATCTTGCGGCTGACGAGATGTGGTGACTTTCATGAGTTGTACCAATGCTTTCACTAACCTCTAGGCCACAGAGGCTCAGATAATGCCAGGCAGTAAACTGTGCTGTCTGTCATTTGTGTTTTCTGTGTTCAAATCTGCAGTGAGGAAAACATTGTTTTCCCCTTACTGTTTGTTTTCCCCTTACTGTATCCCATGAAAGAAATTGAGGAAGGGAGCTGATCATTTACTGACACCCTAGCAACCCAATTTATGTGACAACCTTTCCTTCGACTTCTCTACAGCAGTTTCTGCAGGTACAGGAACGGAGCAGTTATGGGAAAACCCATCTGCAGAGTCCAGAGATGTTGGAACTAATGACTGGTATGAAATTAAGTTAATTGCAGAAGTTGATCATTGGCCTTGAACGTCTTTATTTGAATACCTCCAGCTGTTGCCGAGAACATCAACAGGTGCCTGGAGCAAGGAGAAGCTGGGCGCTTGTTCGCTGTGGTCTCCATCAGAAGCATCCAGCACAAGGTGACCACTGATGATATCCTCATGGTCAGATACGACTTCCCGCCCAATGTTGGAGACAGGATTCGACTGGAAAAGGTATGCCGTTAGATCAGTTCTAGTGCTATCTCAGTCATTAATGTTGCCTATAAACATATTTCCAATACTTTTGTCTCACTCTCCCTGCATTCTGACACACTGTTTACTCTTGATGTTATGTTCCTATACTTCCCACAGACTTTTGTTGCAAGCCTTTATTTTTATTATGATTTTTACACAAGGGTTGTGTATTTTAACCCATTTGCCTTGGAAATGTTTTAAAAAATGGACCTCGAACAGGCAGGAATCCTGCCCTCCCCCCCCACCCAAATCAAGTAAAAACAGCGATTTTATACATGTCACTAAAAAAAATTCCTTTAAATTTAGTTATCTGCAATATTATTTCTTCTGAATTATATAAACATTTTTAAAGGGAGTGAATTAACACAAGAATGAAGCATTCAATAGAATACATTCCTTGGACCTTATGTATATATGTGTGTGTATATATAAATTTATATATAAGTACCTCATACCATGAGCCTGTGACCTCTGTCCCATGGTTACGGGAATTGTTGACCCCATAGTGGCTTTTTTTTAAAAGCTATTTTGTTCACAAGTATGCTATTTTTAGTAAATATCTTCATATCTAGAAGTTGTAAATGCAAACATAACCAGCAGTGTTAAACTACATGTTTGAAGAACTCGTCTCTGCAGAATGCTCAGAAATTGGCATTTGTGGGAGCTGTGTCACAACCGGAAGTAACTAGATTTAGGGTCGAGGAAATAGATGTGCACATATTTTATTTGCCCCTTTTAAATTTTATTTCTTTCATGAGTAATCTTTTCATTTAAATGTTATGTATGACTTTTGTTTTTGTTATCATCCAATAACAGCTATTATATGTTTATATATATATATATATGGAAGTCACTGTGCCGTAACGGCTAGACGCCAGCGTGTGGATTGGAAGGTCGTGGGTTTGCAACCTGACGTAGCCAGACTTTTTTTCAGAAATGACCTTTACTCCCAGGTCCACTCAGCCTTGAGTGGGTACCTACCGGGTGCAGTCCTGGGAAGTAAAGGCGGTCAGGGTGATGCTGACCACATCACCCATCTTGTGCCGATCGGTCTTTAAAAATTTAGGTCCAGCCCAATATGCCCTATACACCTAAAGGCGTGGAAAAGGGACCTTTTTATATATATATAAAAATCAATGTTTGTGTATTTGTTTATTACCTATAGACTTGGAAACTACTAAACTTATTTAGCTGAAATTTTCAAGATATATTTGTTTTAATGCCGGAATTCTACCTGTCATGGTTCTAAAATAGGTAGCGACATGTGTTAGAAAAATATTTTCATCTTAGTGACATTTAATTAAAGCCACGTTCATGAATGAGCATGCACAGTAGTCGGAACGCACGACTTCCACCATTCGCCGGCGTGGTACAGCAAACTAGACTATCTCTATATTTGTGCAGACAATGAGGGCGCCATTAACCATATTAGACACAATTTCTATTTTCTTTCTTTTCAAACAACCTTCGATGAGTTAGAGAGTAGTCGGCGAATTTGAGATATAGGGGGGGCATCGAAGACTATTTCTATATCTGCACAGACAATGATTGTGACATTAACCGTGTTAGACACGTTCGATTTCTGTTGTTGTGCCGTTTCAATAATACTTGAAGTTTATATCTGGGATATCTGTTTATGAGAAAACAGTCGCCTGTGATTCTGAGTTGTGTTAGAATCGGGACACACATCTCAAATAGAATGTTCTCTTTTCGCTCCGATGGAGTGGTTTGTTGGCCGAACGGTTAGAACTCTTGGCTCCAGTGCGGGAGACCAGGGTTAGAATCCCTGGCATGGCATGGCATTTTTTTTTTTTTTTTTTTACCCGGGAGCAAAATAAAATTCTCTCCTGCACTGTCAGCTTTAGCCAAGCTGCCCTAAATACTAAAATAAAGTACAGGTTTGTGGGTAAACCAGTTGATAAATAAATTTGACCATTTCACATACTTATGATTTCATTTCAAACTTTCCGATTGCATGGTTACGTTTAATTTTTATAGATTTCCATTTATTTTCATTTTGATTTAATTATTTTGTCTGACTTTGCGCTGGAATTAGGCTGTGTTGCTTTTCACTTGGTTTTGTTTTTCCTCCCAATTACTTCGATGAGGGAAAGAGTAGTCGGTGAATTAGAAAGGGGGGAGGGGGTGTAACATAAACTATTAACTGAGAGAGTTTTAACTCTTTGAGTCCCAGAGGTTTAAGCATCACAGGCCCAAAGGGTAGTCAAAAGAGACGTAAAATCGGCGTATCATGCGTTCATTGGACTTCTAGGCAGTAACCTATGAACGTATGATGCGTTCCATGAGAGTTAAGTCACAGTAACTACCTTGCCCACTCAAAGTAGCAGTAGTAGTAGTTGTGAATGGGCAGTTACACTGTAGTGCTGTCATGCCAGCGACCGCCAGTAAGGTGACTGTATTTTTCTGTCGGGGAGCGAAATTACACATCCTTACCTGACCAGTCCGTGGCGATAGCACTAGCCATGCGGCGCCAAATCTTCTGGCTCATGACTCCCTGTCTACTCCGATGGTAAAACAGATAGCAGTGACATTATTTTAGTTATTGTGGTGGTAGTAGTTGTATTGGTACTTTAAAGATGGTGTGGTAAATATTACACTAGCCGCATTTACTACTCATTACAATTCCTGCTCCCCATTTTAGTCTGGATGGACAGGGATATCAAGGTCAGTTACAAGGTCAGGTGATGACTTTCAAATCCTTCAAAGAGGGAGAGAGCAGTACTCTGTGGATGGGGAAGGGGAGGGGGTGATGACTGAAATTGTTAACTTAAAGAGCTTAACCCTTTCGCTGCTGCGCCCTCCGCCAGCCAACGTAACCACTGTGCTAAGCCAGGCGAGAGCTAATCTTTCCCCCTGTGCTGAATACCGTTTTTTCCTTCAAAAGCAAAAGACGCGCTTGCGGCACGGGGTAAAAATTGTACACCTAAAATAAAACATCGTTGAAGGCGTGTGGTTGAACTTTGCGCTGACAAGTCAGACGCGCTATTACTACGCCGTGAAAACTCATTAACAAAAAGAAAACACTACAAACTTACAAAGCAAACACAAAACACTTTAGTAAGCAAATACATGGTTTTTATTATTATTAATAATATCTTTGTGTGAGAAATATTTCAAAACAAGGTGCGACACACAATGCCAAATCACATTCCTTGCACATGTATCTGGTTTTCCGTCGTTTTTTGCTTTTTGCGCATACCACACACTTTCTGGTTGGGAATTTTTTCTGCGATGTTACGGACTCTATTATTGAAGGGGAATGCCTTTGTACTAAACGAAGTGGCAGATATTCACTTTTTTGTCCTCCTACACTTTTTCTCGTTTCCTTGCAATATTTATGTAGAATTTCTCTAACATTAAGTGAAATTCGGCAACAGGTGTGTTTTCCCCCACAACAACTTTATATAATGAATGTGCACAGTACACCAACCGCACTTCACATAACGTGTAAACCATCTAAATCCACCTGAACGCACGTGACAGGATGTTTAATTAATTATTTCTTTGGTTATCTGTTGCCGAAAATTTGCATTTAAAATAATTTTTTTTTAAAAACGGCACGTAGGGGTTGAACGCTAGACCTTTCGATTGTAAGGCAGACGTGATACCAACTACACTAGAAATTCACATGAAACTATGAACTGAAAAAAAGACCAGTATTGTACACTTTAATAGACAAACACATTTATGTCAGTTGTATAGTATATAATTAACATTAATATTAATCATCACGTCAGTACGTGACTATATTTTTTTAAAAATTATTTTGGATCCGTTTCAAATCCAGTCGATGTAGATAGCTAGGTCATATGGTCACTGGTCAGTCTTGTTCACAGCCAGAAATACACGTGTCCGCCGGCGTGCCGCGAAGATAACCCAGCTCATATAACTCACACGTTTCAAAGTGATCCTTACTACTACTCCTTGAAAGAAACTCAATTAATTCTTCTTTATTTAAACAAATGTTCTTGTTATTTTGTATTTAAAAAAAAATTAGACTAACGCAAAACCAGAAATATATTTCAGGGCAAAAAAATTACCGATCAGAGACAATGCTTCTATGGTAACAAAGAAACAGGATAACGTGAAATGCATCTAAATACGCCTAAACTCACTTGATAAGGGTTTTAATTGTATGTAAACGGGTCAGTTTGATCAGATTAAGTTAATGTGTATTACTATTTCACCCCTAAGAATTACTGTCCTTAGAAATCTGTAAAAAAATGTCCAGAACGAGATATCTCGTCCTTAGCAGTGAGGGCACAGAAAATTGCAGCCGAGTTATCTCGTCTTTAGCAGTCTGCCGGGCAGACGAGTTATCTCGTCCAAAGCAGCGAAAGGGTTAAAACATGATTTAAAGTCTTCATTTCTTAATTTGTTTATATTTTACTAACGCTACCTCCGTTATTCTCTTCTTTTTCTTTTTTACGACTTACTTGGTTATTTACAAGTACAGTAATAAGCTTTACTTCCATCTCTTTAAAAAAAACAAATAGCTTTAGCATGTGATTTTTTACTGTACTAATAATACCATTTAAACGACCACTAATATAAAGCCACAATTATATGTTGCGTGTTCTAAAGTGGGCAAATCAGACTATCTCTTATTCTGGGCAGACAATGATTGCGACATTATCTATATTAGACACGTGCGATTTCTATTGTCTTTCTTTTCCAAGAACCTTTGATGAGGGAGAGAGTAGTATGTGGATTGGGGGGGGGGGGGGGGGGGGAAGGGGGGGGGGGGGAGAAAAGGGGGGGGGAAGGCATCGAAGACTACCTCTATATCTGCGCAGACAATGATTGCGACAGTAACTATATTAGACACCTGGGATTTCTATTTTCTTTCTTTTCCATTTAGCCAAACTATGCCACAGCAACGCGTGGCCGGGTACAGCTAGTATATATATATATATATATATATATATATGGGTATTGGACTGTGAAGAAACACTAATTACTTATGGTAACAGCAGTCCCATGCTCTGATTCTTGAAGATCTTTCTTAACACAGTCAGGTCTTTGCTAGCCACATTTTCATGCCTCCTCATGGCATAGTATAAAACTGCTGTGTGGAAAGACGGAAAGATGGCATCTGACTAGTGAACTGTTGGTTATATGAAAATGTCAGGAGCCTACATTAAACATAATTGGTTGTTAAGTGCCTGCCCTTTGCACCATTTAGCTTTGTTGACCACTTGTCACCTAGTTTTGGTAATCCTAGTTTCAGCTTCATAGCAAATGGGTCACCCCATAGTTGCTCCGCTCCTGAGCCAGCGGAAAAAAAACCACAGAATGTTTATTACAGTCCCTTGTGAACAGATTGACAGACTGTTTTCTCAGCATCTGCACTAGCATACACACGCATTAAAAGCATGTGGTAGCCATCAGAAGTGCTAACACAAGCAGTCTGACATTGGAAAATCAGTTTATCATGGATGGTAGCAGAAATCACTAACAGATCAGCAGTTGCACACGTGATCAATTTTAATCACAAAATGGCACCACCAATGTTGCGACAACAGGCATCGCACCATTTTCTGAATCTACAATTCACACCACCACGTTGGTCACAGTCGAAAAACATTCCAAATGAAATCCATAGCTCACAGTGTCACATCGTGCACTCAGCTCAGAAGCTGGGCAACGAAACTATATCCTTTCAGTCTACAAATGGAGCAAAAATGCAACAGCCACTGTCTGGAAGAAACAAAAAATGTGCCGTGGCTCAAAACAGTGACAGTGCCTAGCGTCCATTTTGACCGGAAGCCCAAACTCATGTTACCTGTTAGACCGCTGTTTTGTCTGGCTGTACCTAGGCAACCACATTTAAATGGTTTGCCAATTTAGCAGGTGCCTTTGATAATTTTGAATGTCCCGTGAATGAACTTATTTTAAGATCATCCTTGGCAGACAGATTGCCCTCCCCACTTTAATACGGTGAGACATTTCATACTTATCATACGGACACCTAAGAAGATAAATTAAATAAATACATTGTCACTTGCAACCAATCAGAGACCATCTCCTCTGTGAAGGTTGGCTGCAATGGATCTCCAGAATGCTGTGTTTCTTGTCATGGTTGTACACTGTCTGGGACTCCTGTTCGTCCATCTCTTAATGCTGTCCTCCCACTTTTATCATTGCCCAACTTTTTCTCTATTGCTTTTGACTTTTCCGGTGCTTCCCTCAAACACTGAACCACCAAATAATCCTCCTTGAATCTTGGTGTCAGAATTTAAAAACCTTGATTCTTCTTCTTCTTCTCTTCCAATATGTACCTCATCGAAGTGTCGGGGAAAGATGTAATGTTCGTTGATGAGCTCTGTCAAGAGCACTATTAAGACTGATGTTCATTTCTGTAAGGCTGTTCTTAATGCCATTACTCCATATTTTCCAAGGTCTTCCACTCGCTCTATACCCTTTGTAACGTTTTAATGTGGCCCGTTGTGGCAGATAGTAGCAGGGCATTCTTGTTAAATGTAGTTTCTTCATTCCTCGTCCTTTCATTCTCACTTCTGATAAGCCTAATACATTAGATTCTCCATTAATTCTATCACTTGTTCTTCTTTATTGCCCCATCCATACTGATTGTCCCTACCCTGGCCTTAACCTTCTGCTGGCCTCTTTTTTCCCTATTTCTAAAACATCTCCTATTTTCATCTTGGGCATTTTCTTTTGAACCGCTGAATCCTCCGCCGACTTGCCGGGCCTGTCGCGAATTCATCTTCAACTGAACAACTACACTAATCTAACACTAAAACGTTGATAATTTATTAATTTTACTAATGTAAAATGCATTGTGCATTGGTTCACATATACATTTCTTTTGTTGCAGGTTCTTGCTGTTAGGAGGCAAAAACTTTTCACTAATTGGCCAACCATTGTTGAGGTGAGACATTGAATTTGATGTGATTTAGATCATGTTTGTTGTTGTATATTTCTTCTCATCTCTTACATAGACAGTTGTGTATAGTTCTCTCACATCCATGGTCTCTTCTATAAGTATCTGACTCTTGCATGGGAAGAAAACAAATTATCTGGAGATCTAAAAACATAATCCCCTTAAAAGTATTTGTCACTGGGACTGCAGGCACTTCTCCATCCGTCCCTTCATTGCTGGGCGAATTTAGAGAGTTGAGTTTTTTTTTTTAAAAACTCTGTCGTTATCTTTAGCGGCCAGCAAAGAGTTCTAATTTCAGTAGTACCAGAAACAGTTTAATTATATATGTGTCTTGCATTTCTTTATCTTGCCATCCATACTCTCTGGTCACTCCCTTCTGGACTATTCTCTTCACCCCGTAATGATCCATTTGTGCATCTGTATTGTTCATTGTGGTGCAGTAACAGTTAATCTGCCCTCTCATCTTTGCTCAGCACATGTTCTCAAGCTCCCACTGTGTTCTCAAGCTACCACTATGTTCTCAAGCTACCACTATGTTCTCAAGCTCCCACTGTGTTCTCAAGCTACCACTATGTTCTCAAGCTACCACTATGTTCTCAAGCTACCACTATGTTCTCAAGCTCCCACTGTGTTCTCAAGCTCCCACTGTGTTCTCAAGCTCCCACTATGTTCTCAAGCTACCACTGTGTTCTCAAGCTACCACTATGTTCTCAAGCTACCACTGTGTTCTCAAGCTACCACTGTGTTCTCAAACTACCACTGTGTTCTCAAGCTACCACTATGTTCTCAAGCTCCCACTGTGTTCTCAAGCTACCACTGTGTTCTCAAGCTCCCATTGTGTCCTCAAGCTCCCATTGTGTTCTCAAGCTACCACTATGTTCTCAAGCTACCACTATTTTGTTGAGCTCCCACTGTGTTCTTAAGCTCCCAATGTGTTCTTATGCTTACACAATGTTCTTAAGCCTCCACTGTGTTCTTATGCTAACACAATGTTCTTAAGCTCCCACTATGTTCTTACGCTCCCACTGTGTTCTTACGCTAACACAATGTTCTTAAGCTCCCACAGTGTTCTTAAACTATCATCGTGTTTTTATGCTGATGATGTATTCTCATGTTCCCAGGCGGGATGTTGTCCGAGTGGAAGCTACTGTGGTGGAAAAGACCCTCTCGCACAACAGAGTTTGGTTTGTTTATAGGAAGAGAAAGAACTTCAGAAAGTTTCACTGTAAGTACACCTTTTTTAACTCATTTAGCCGCAGACTGTTTTAAGTTTTGAAACTTTTGTTCCCAAGCTAAGCAGCTTTTTAAATGTAATTTCTAACTCAGGAAGTTGTTACTAAGCTGTTTCTGACAGTTATTTAACTAACGTGCCTCTGTCAGTCAGCTGATTAGGCTCAGATGTCTGTTAGATACATGTTCTATGGCATAACAGCAAAGCCTTAAATGTCTGACTGTCAAAAGCCGTTTGACAGAAAGATTCACGTCTGTTACCATTGTCCCCACTCGCTAGACTGTTCGGTAAACTAGGGGAAGCCATACCTGATGCATGCTTTTTTCTTACTGTCCTGTTAAGTGTCTGGATGAAACAATATTAAAAGTGTCTAAAATGCTGATGATCCCGTGATGATTGGGAAGCTGAACATACAGATGAGAGGTTAAGCAGTCATATACAGGACGTGAGAATTCTTGGTACTGTTTATGTGGTACTGTACAGAGAAATTTAGTCGCAGTATGTGATGTGTGCAGTCCCCTGTGTGAACATGTTGTACACTGGTATAAGGAAGTTAGAGACCGTACAGCGTGGCATTTATTAATCTGGATTTTCTGTGATAAGATGTGATAGTGTTTATTAATCTGGTTTTCTTATTTTCTGTGATTATGAGTTATGTTAAATTTATATTTATTAACATGGGGTTTTTTTTAAACGATTTTAAGAGAGATAGGTGATGTTTATTTAAAAAAAATGTTTCCAGTTTATTAATCTCGATTTTCTACTTCAACAGTGTACAGAGATTGGCATACCATGCTTGTGATCAACTCCATTCAGGTTGCCAGAATCCCCACGCCAACAGTTGATGACAATGACAGCAGCACAGATTTGACAGAAATTTAGTTGCTTGTCATGTTTATGTTGGTGTGTTATGGCTGACATTTGTATAAAGCTTAGTTAGATTCAAAGGATTACATTTCTTTCACTTTATTGTTTCTTTTTTCCACGTGGGAGACCCGGGTTCTAATCCTCGCCAAGGTGATGCATGTTTTTCTGCTGGGGGGGGGGGGGGGGGGGGGGGGGGGGGGGGGGGGGGGGGGGGGGGGGGGGGTTGGGGGGGGGGGGGGGGGGGGGGGGGGGGGGGGGGGGATGGGGATATTATAATCATCCCAGGCTACAGTTTGTGATTACTGTTTTACTGTGCAGTCTTGAATGCTTAGCCCTTGGTTAAAACGTCCGTCGAGTGGGAACAACTACTGTACTGTTGAGATTCAACCCTATAACCAGAGATTTGCTCGCAGCCTAGATGAGCAACATCTCTTGCGGGCAACAACTTGCAGAACAGTACTGTCTCTGTTACTGCGGACATCGCTGTAACTGCATTGAGGTACACCATGACATCCTACCACTGCCACTGTGCTGATTTGGCATAAATGTGATATATGTCCTATGGCACAGAAAATCCCAAACGCCCAACCGAAAAAATCCCACTGACAAGTTTCACATGCCGTTACCATTGACACAACTCGCCAGAGTGTGTGACCTAAATGGGGTTACTATGCCGGATGCATGCTTTGCTATACTGTCTTGATTAGTTTCCAGGTCAAACAGCGTTAAAGGTGTCTTAAGTGCCGAAGAAAAATTTACTTATTTCTGTGAGCATCAAAGTCGCAGACTTGCAAATTGCTTCCTGTTTATCTCTGGAAGGCGCAACCCATGAGGATTGGAAAGCTCAACATACAGATGTGAGAATAAGCAGTCATATGCAGGACATGACGATTCCTTGGGTGAGCACAGGACCAGAGCATCTTGTGTTGGCTCTGCATTTATGGAAGCCTCCTTGGATGGGGAGGAATACCCATGATCTGCCCCTGCCATCCCTTAAGGGCCTACTTGTCTACACGCAGATGCCCTAAAGGGGCACCACCTGTAGATAAGGGGACAAAGAGAATACACCACACCAGAGAGGCCACAATATGTCCCTGTCCCACGAAACTACCCGGAAAGTTAACCCAGTTAGCAATTTGCTTGATAAAGTCGGATGTGTTAGCCAAAAAGGCAGCTTTGTTGCGCACAAAGGCACAATGCGTGTATGTCACTCCAAAAAGAAGAGCCCTAAAACTCAAGACCTCCCTGTCATTAAAAAAAAAAGCATTAATCTTCTTATAGTCCATGCCGCATGGCATTGTAACAGACCCACAGAGCATCGGAAAGAGGTTCTGGAAGATATTCAACACTGAGGGGGAAAGTCAAGACTTTTTAATCAGGTTGCAACTGGTACTATTAGCATAATGGCTCATTAGCTACTGAAGAGAGAGACAGAGCATGTCTGGGAATGTCCCAAGTGCAGTGATCTCAATTCTAGATTCACTGATTCTGTTATTTCTGATAAGTAGTTTCACTCTTAGATTTGCTCTCCTTTTATTCTCAACTTTTTGAATACTTGTAGATGCAAAAGTTTATTGGCCCTTCATTTTTGTTATGTTTATGTCATAATTAATAAAAATACATTTTACAGAATATTGAATACATTGATCACACAAGTGTTGTTTGTTTATGTCCAGATTATCAGAATTGGTAAATATCTGTATATGTTAAGAGAAGATACTCAATTCAGGGTTGAAAGGTGTATCGATGGAAGCACTAACACACAACACCCGTCATCTTTCTCTGCTTTCCACTTGTTAAACAAGTGTCTAATAATTTAGTCCTATCAATTTCTTGATGTCATTCCAAATTCTTCTCCTACCCACCCCCCCCCCCCCCCCCCATCTTGATCGACAGTACATCCCCCCAACCCTTTCCCAATTTTTCCTGAAGACTAGCCAAAAGAGGCTCTTGATATCCTGCAAATTTGTCTATTCTGTCTGTTACATGTTTGTTAGTTTTATGTTCTAAATAGCTAATTTATAAAATTTGTCTACAGCATTTATGTTCAAATGTTTGCATTTCTGCAGTAAGAGTCTTAACTCTTTGAGTCCCAGAGGGTTTAGCATCACAGGCCCAAGGGGTAGTCAAAAGACACGTAAAATCGGTACACCATGCATTCATTGGGTTTCTAGACAGTAATCTATGAACGTATTATGTGTTCGCTGGGACTCAAAGAGTTAAATCCTTATAAGAAGTCGGACAATACCAGTGATCTGAATATTGACCTTTACCACTGTTGATTTTGCTCTTCCACATCTGTCAGACTGCAATCTTGGATGGGATTTTTTTTTTAACATAAGCTGCTTGGCACTAAATATTATTGTTGACATGCTAACAAAACTAAACCAACCACCACATCAGTAACTGTTGAGTAAGATTATTTTAAGGTATGAGAATAGTTTGCGTGATAAATCTTTTGGGGGAAAAAAAAAAATGTACACAAAGTGATCAGTTTTAGCAGCTTTACACTGCAGTTTAAATGTATACTACAGTAAAGTCATGAAAATTGAGGTTGTTCATCGTGTTTACCAGCTGTAAACTCCTGCAGAAAGTTCCGATTGTTCATCCACCTCTGGACTTAAAATCTTGTTCCAGAACCTGAGGGTTACCCGTTTCACAGATCTGACTTATTTATATGCAAACTGTTGGTTCCTTGCCTCTCAGGCAAAAGCACTTCAAAGGAAGCCCTGAATTAGTGGAAACTTACAACATGCTTGTTGAGGAGGCAGTGGGTCTATTCTTGTTGTCCCTACAATGGGGTCCCGGAACCCACAAGGGGGGGGATCGAGTTCATGTTACAAAAAAACTGCGTACTGACTGACTGAAGACACAATATTACATACCAGCTGGGACCAAAATTGTGTTTATGTTAAGTGAGTGTTCTTCTTAAGCAAGTTCGTGATAATGAGGTGTATACGTTTCCCATGTTGGTTCTGGGGCCCCTATTTTGGGGGGAAAAAAGAATAGAATCCTCTAATTCAGAAATGATTCTAACAAGTAGGGGGTATGGTTAGGTGATTTGTCAGAATCCTCGCATATAGAAGTGGTTCTAGCAACAAGGGTCAAAATCCTTACAAAGTCCTCAGATGCACCGATTTTCAAGCTGTCATGTAACAGACTTGCACCTGAGTGGGGTTAGTTCAATGCCTTTCTTTTCCACCCAGCACTAAGGCCTTTCCATCCAGCACTAAGGCCTCTCCACCCAGGACCAGCCTCTCCAGCCAACACTAATGCCCCTCCACCCAGCACTAAAGCCTCTCCACCCAGCACTAAAGCCTCTCCACCCAGCAATGAAGCCTCTCCACCCAGCACTAAGGCCTCTCCACCCAGGACCAGCCTCTCCAGCCAACACTAATGCCCCTCCACCCAGCACTAAAGCCTCTCCACCCAGCACTAAAGCCTCTCCACCCAGCACTAAAGCCTCTCCACCCAGCACTAAGGCCTCTCCACCCAGGACCAGCTTCTCCAGCCAACACTAATGCCCCTCCACCCAACACTAATGCCCCTTCACCCAACACTAAAGCCTCTCCACCCAGGAATAAAGCCTCTCCACCCAGCAATGAAGCTTCTCCACCCAGCACTAAGACCTCTCCACCCAGCAATGAAGCTTCTCCACCCAACACTAAGGCCTCTCCACCCAGGACCAGCCTCTCCACCCAACACTAAAGCCTCTTCATCCTGCACTAAAGCCTCACCAACCAGCACTAAAGCCTCTACACCCAGCACTAAAGCCTCACCAAACAGCACTAAAGCCTCTCCACACCGCACTAAAGCCTCTCCAAACAGCACTAAAGCCTCTTCATCTTGCACTAAAGCCTCTCCAAACAGCACTAAAGCCTCTTCATCTTGCACTAAAGCCTCACCAACCAGCACTAAAGCCTCTACACCCAGCACTAAAGCCTCACCAAACAGCACTAAAGCCTCTCCACACCGCACTAAAGCCTCTCCAAACAGCACTAAAGCCTCTTCATCTTGCACTAAAGCCTCTCCAAACAGCACTAAAGCCTCTTCATCTTGCACTAAAGCCTCACCAACCAGCACTAAAGCCTCTCCACCCAGCATTAAAGCATCTCCACCCAGGACTAAAGCCTCACCAAAACACTAAAGCCTCACCAACCAGCACTAAAGCCTCTTCATCCAGCACTAAAGAAACCCAACACTAATGCCTCTCCACCCAGCACTAAAGAATAATCTACCTGGGCTATTATAGAGCTCTCCTTCAACTCTCCAAGCAAGAGTGCATGGCTGGTACTGAAGCTTTACATTGCACACAGTACATTAGTGGAACGACTGGCATTTTCAGCAGGCAAAATTTGCCAAGGGAAATGTAGCACCTGTGGGTTTCTCCAGAAAGTTGTAGCGTCAATTCATTAACTATTAGCTTCAAAATAGCATGTTACTTGATCAGTTACAAGCATATTAAACTGCTGTTGGCCTCTCGTTTCACTCTCCCTAACAGGTAACCATACAAGAAAAGAGCTCTATCCCTCACATGTCTATTCTCATCTTTGATGCACTGCTCCATTAGTTTAGCCAGCAGTGGCTGAAGCTTCCCGGGGTGTTCAAAACACATCTTCACCATGGCCCCTAATAAGGTCAGCTTCAGCTTCTGACTGTCCGAATGATGCCTTTGTTGGGTGTGATGACTGCTGACATCTCTCTTCTGCATATGTTCTTCCTTGTCTGAATCTTTCTCCTCCTGTTCCCATAACATCTGCTCAAGTATTTCTGGGGCATTCCTCAGCAAACTGCCATGTGCTCGAATAATTTCCAGCAGCGCCACCTTGCCAGAGACTGACTGAATCTGCTGATAATTGTCTTGTATGCACGGAGCCAGGGTTAACCAGTGCTGACTGTTTGAGAAAGTTACTGTAGGCAACAGCTGAAAAGAGAAAAAAATATACATTTAGAAAGATATATATACACATTCAGAAATTAAATATTCTGAAAATATTCATTAAAAGGTTTAAAAAAAAAAGTTGTGTATCCTTTACATGATATTGCAAACCCAACCCTAGCAATTGTTATGGCTGTTATGGTTTTTCTAGCAAATTTTATGTTCAGTAGTTTGCCATTGCTTCCTGAATGGGTGGCTTTCAATATCACTGTCAAAACCAATGCAAGAAGGTCTGCTGCCATATTGCCTGCCGCTGGGACTGAACCCAGCACCCTGGCATGAAGTTCGCATAGCCCAAGCCACAGATGCTAAAGTTAAATGTGTATCCTTAACAGAACATTGCAGAACCAACCCCAGCATTTTTTGGCTGTTGTGGTTTTTCTAGGCAAATTTACATTCAGTAGTTTGCCATTGCTTTCTGGACGCCCTTACCAACGAAAGGACAGATGCCAACAAAGGTTAAAAGAGAATTAAGTGAATCTATGGTTAATTTTCAGAAACAACAGACTGCACAAGAATGTAAAACAGATGTGCATGCAAATCTCAAGTCCTGGAACAAAGCCAAAGTCCAGAAATGGATGAACAACCAGGAAATTCTGTCGGAGTTTACAGCCGGTGAATGCAAGCAACAACATCAGATGGAAGAATGGACAGAGAAATCAAATTGCAATGTGCAAAAGCAAATCAAGCATGGAGACAAATAAAACTACCACTGATACACAGAAAGATATCCTTGAATGCCAAGACCAATCTCATCAGAACTATTATCAGAACTTTATGCTACCAATGTCCAACATGGGACTCTTATTACATATGTGAGAGCAAAATAATAATAAGCAAAATAATAACAACAGAGATGAGAATTCGTGGAAGAGTTACTGGGGTAATGAAAAGAAATGCAGCAATAAGAAGAAAAGACAAGAGTAATAAAAAGAGATAAAATAATGGTTCTATATTTTTAACATCCCCCAAACACGAAATTCCTGTGGGAATTCCACAGCTGACTTGACAGTCCATTATTTCAAGGGGTGCAAGTGTGCTGCTGTCTGCTGCTGTCTGCTGCTGTTTTTGAGTGTTCATCTAGTGTCTTATGGTGCGACATATTTCGGTCTGTTGATGTGCATAAATAATAATAAGAAATGAGAGGAAGACTAGGACAGAAACCAGTGATACAGTCCACTAAAGAGCAACAGATGAGATGGTTTGGCCATGTGATGAGAATTTCCTGGTACCAGTTGCCACTGATGAAATTCAATGAACACAGGGCAAGAAATGCAACGGCAGCATTAAGAACAGCCTTGAAGAATTGAGATCAACTTATACAAGACATCACCAAAGGCACACACAAGATCCTCACATCTCTACACTAACACTTCAATGAGGTAACTAGAGAAAAAAGAAGAAACAATGTTAAACATAAATATATGGAAAACATTTGCTCAGCCGGTGTATGCAGAAAGTAAATATTCCCACTCAGAGTCTGATAAACTACAGAAATAACGCAAGGTTACTGCACAATAAAACTGGCCTTGTGTAGAGCAAACATGTCTGAGATAGGTGGAAGATGGTGAGAAAATGTTGACCTTTGACCAGCTCAGACTGGTTGATGTTTCATGACATGAGCATAGTTTGCTGTCGCACAGTATTTGAAGAGGTAGTGTTTAATGTCATGCATCATAACATTGCTGTTATCTGACAAACGGCAAAATGTTGTAACAAGAGTAACATGGTGTCAGAGAATGACAGGTTACAGCCAAGCAATTTTCTTCAGTTAATGGGAAGTCGTCTATATCCCTCACACTCCAACTTTGAAAGAAACACCCCTATTAGGCAACTTTTATTACATGTCTGTTGGGCGCTGGGGGAAGGGGAGGGGTTGTAGTGAGTCTTCTTGTTTTGCCTCATAACTTACAATGAAACATCAGAGATAAAGAGCAACAAGACTTTACCCAGCCCTACATAAAAACTCTATGGTGATTTAATAAACCTGGACAGTCAAATGTATTACATGTTCACCTGAGTAAACAAAGAAACAAGAGTCCCAACCACGAAAAGATTAGGCAGCCAAAGATTACTTACCTGTATGACACAATCAAGAAAATCAGCATTGCCAAGCTGGAGCAGCTTCTTGAAGAAGACAACACAAGATTCCTCTATTTCAGGTTTCATGCTCATGGCCTCAACCACACTCTCAACCATTTCTCGGAGGGTTCCCGAACATAAATGCCTGGCACTTCTTGCCAGTTCCTCTAGAATGCTTTCAGCATTGTCTGGGGTAATTAACCTCGACAACATCCGTATCTTCTGCCTAATCAGGAAGATACTCTCATCATCTCGGCAAAAAAACTTGGTATAATCTTGAACCAGAACATCAACAGGAAATCCTGTAGTACACAGATAGTCAATCACAGCTGTTACCACTTCTTCACTACGTTCACGTGCCAAATTTGTTTTAATAGCCAACCAGGCATTTGAATATGCTTTTGATCTTACTTTACTTAAATCACTGGCTAGGTGACAAAACAACTCCAGACTGCAGAGTGTTGTCGCTAAAGAACTACTTTTTGACAAACTTTCATCAAGGTCATTCAAATGATCAAACATCTGTACTTTTGATTTTGGTGAATGTTTTAACAAAAACTGTAAAACAAATCTTTGAACTGTAGGAGTGAATAAAGCCAATTTACTGATTAGGTAATGTCCCAGTTTATTTGAAATTACAATACCCTTTTCTTTAGCAAAAATTTCTTCTAATGCACACAGACAACTGGCAACTGTTGCAGAATCAGAATCACTCAAGTGAGTATAAAGCAGATCCCATATTCTTCCCTCTGTGACAGATGCTGGTGACACACGGTGCAGACTGACAGATGCCAAAGCTGCAGATCTTCTAACATATGGGCTGCTATCTTCCAGTCCAGCACAGACAGCTGAGGTCAGCATCTCCACTGTTGAGTGAGATTGCAGAGATGCAAGAACTCGAAGACCATGTCCACGCACAAGTGGATTCACATCTTGACAATCCTGTACAAGCGTGTTAGTAGCAAGTAGAACCATCTCTGGCACTTGTTCTGCATAAATGGCCATCAATTCTCCCACAACACGTTTCACAAATATGTCAGTATGAGCTAGCAGCTTGACAACAGTTGGCAAGGCTGCAGTAACATCACCTCCATTTGTAGCCAATGCCAGGATCTAGAGAACAGAATGAAATTAAGAGACAATAGATAAATTTGTTATTTACTACTACAACAAAGACAAATACCACCAATACTTATTTCTCTATTGAGTTGACCTGCTGCAGACTCCAACAGAAAGTCTTGGTGGTTAGTCCACCTCTGGACTTGGGTCTTGTTCTAGTACTTGAGTTTTGCAAGCACATCCATTTTACAGATAAGGTTATTGTGTGCAGACTGTTGGTTCCTTGCCTCTCAGGCAGATGCCCTCAGACTTTGAAGGAAACTTTGATCCTATCTACAGTGGCAAGAACACAGGTTGAGGCACTCTTCCAAATAACGGTCCCAAATTATTCAAAGACAAAAAATCCCATTCAGGGCCTCAAAAGGTCATAGTTAGGGACTTGAGAGGTCATGTAGTTCAAAACACTATGAACTATGCTTTCTTTTTTTATATAATTTCGTTTGAACAAAATTACTGATGTCTTCGCTAGTACAGTTGATAAGCATTCTGCCTGTTATGCCGGTGATCAGGGTATGATTCTCCAGGGGGGGGGGGGGGGGGGGGGGGGGGATAATTTTTTTTCGTTAAAAGGGTGGTTTGCACATTGTGGTTAACAGCTAATATTTTGTACAACGCCTTGAACCCCTTGAGGCTCTAAAAGGGATGTTTTGGACAGTAAGTAATTTGGGACCGGTATTCGGAAGAGTGCCCAGGTTGAGAACCATTTCTACGATGACTGATGACCACGGAAGGGTTTAGACAAGTGTTGACCAGTATGAGTCCTGGTTTTGGTGCACCCCTACATGTAGTTTGGCAGCCCCTGCATACCATCACTACTACATCTAGAGTATGTAGGAATGACATTAGCCATTGCTGCCCATCAAACAATGGATAGCAATCTGTTAGAGGTTTGAAAAACGAATCATTCAATCAACATCATGACACACGGGCAGTAACTCAAAGTGCTCCGTTCAAGTCGAGTCCGAAGTAACTCATACTCAACGCAGTGCACGGGCTCCGCAGCACCTGAAATATTTTATGTAGATTTTAAACTCCAAATTATCCCCTGGCAGCGCCGTTAGGTCGCAAAACAGTTCTTCCCCACCAAACGCTTAACTTTAACGGCAGAAGTAGGAATTGATGATGATGATTTTTATTAATTTATAATAAATAATAATATTATGATATTATGTATAAAATAACATAAACTTTAAATTTAATTTATCTGAAAACATAGAAATAAGACGTCTGAATACTCACCTCATAAATATGTGAACGAACAAGGCGAACATCTCGTCGAACTTCTGTATCATTTAATTTGTTTACAATCGAAGCCAAATCTTGATGGACGTCCGCCATTTCTGCTACAATAGTCACGTGACATTTCTTCTGCAACTCTTCAATTGTCCGTCCAACAACATTGTCACAGCCAGTGTTGCCACTAAATCGATGAGGACAAAATGGAGAACGCTAAAGGCCTTAGATACAGTATCATAAACACATTAATTAGCATGTAGTGGCTGTCATTCACAGAGAGAAGCAAAAATTCGACATCATCATATGCCACCCCAGTGAGCGTAGGATGTCATGTTTGATATCTCACATGATTCCCACGAATCACGAACCAGTTCAGTAATCTGGTAATCCTAGTTTCAGCATCATAGCAAACGGGTCACCCCATTGTTGCTCCGCTCCTGTGCCAACGAAAAACACTCGTAGCTCACAGTGTCACACCATGCACTCAACTCAGAAGCTGGGTGACGAAACTATATCCTTCCAGTCTACAAATGGAGCAAAAATGCAACGGCCACCGCCTGGCAGAGCTGCCACGGCTTTTAAAAAAAAAAATTTAAAAAAAAAATAAAATAAAAAAAAAAACAATAAAATAAAAAAGTGGTCGTGCCTAGTGTCCACTGTGACTTGAAGCATTATGTGAGGGGTTAACAAATGGTCACCCCAGCAGTACCCTCACTATTAGCTGGGAAAGGGACTTAGGACATTACATCCACCAGCAGGCGTCGCCCCTACAACGACCTGACTGCCTTCGTTAACGACTGTTCACCTAACAGCCATGCAGTTCTTTGGCACGAAGGAGACACCTTGAACTTGGGTTTCGGAATGCCGACTTCCTACAAAATGTTATTTTGTGTTTTGTTATCACAATCGACGTCACTGCACATTGGGCATACCCATGCGTGCGCAGTCCTCCGAAGCAGCAGCCACTCCAAAGTACTTCTACTAATTATCCCCATGAGAAGCTGGTTATATTGTCTCCTTTCTCGGCCTCGCAGACGGCAAAGACGTGCTTCACCATGCTTAACTCCCATGTCACGCAATCGTGTTAGTGTCAGGGATTCGATATTATCCACTAGCCCAGTACGTACAGCGTTAACGATATCTGCTCTGTCCATGCTTTTTCCCGCAATCATTAGTGCTGTGCGAACCAGTTCAGTGTTCTTTCTCGCCTTATCCATGCATGCGGTCAAACCATCCAGATATTTATCTCCTTGGCCTCTTTCCGTCAATCATGCCTGTAGTTACCAAGTTCTCCTTGTCAGTCGTGAATTCTGTAGAGCCACCAATCACTGCCTGCGGACCCAGCCCATCTCTATCTTTTTGAGCATACTCATCGAGTCACTGAGAAAGCATGCCCCAGTGAAAGTCTGTGTCTCTAGCCATGTTACTGCTTTTGTCACGATAAAGGACCCTTTTCCACCTGATTCGCTAGTGGGGGAGGGGAAGGGGGCATACAACAGAAATTTCATTATAAACATACACAGATAATGTGGTAACATTTTATATTGGGGGGGGGGGGGATAATCTAAGATTAGAATCCACCCCTTCGCCTCTGGCCAGATAACACTTACCACGCCCATCTGTATCTTATTTATTTCTGAAGATGGCCGTGCACTTACCCACTACTGATTTAACTAGGTTGCTATGGTCCAGCTTAAACATGGAACAAAATCGTCTGCCCGCGCCAGACAGGAAATCACACCAGTATGCATTTGCAAAACTGGACATGAGAGAGAGAGAGAGAGAGAGAGAGAGAGAGAGAGAGAGAGAGAGAGTGTGTGTGTGTGTGTGAGAGAGAGAGGGGGGGGGGAGGTCCAACAACTGATACATAAAAATACCGATAGACATAGACTTCCGAGCTGAATTAATGCATAGAAATTTTTTTTTTTTCAAGCAAGCGTGATATAACCATGTGGGCTATCGAATGCAAAGTTTTTTTAAACGTTAAAGATCCGTTTCCACGCTTTCAGGCATATTGGGCATGTCAGGCTAGACCTATATTTACAAACTAATCAACACTTAGTAGGGGATAAAATCAGTATAAAGCCGGTCGCTTTTACTTCCTAGGACTTTACCTGGTACTCATATTAGGCTGGGTCGACCTGGTAGCTACGGTAATTTTTAACAAGGTACGGCTTCGATCGGACCTGAAGCCACGACCTTCAGATCTACAGGCTAGTTCTAGCTGCTACACCTCGGCGGCTGCCAAATAGTACAGAAATATAGGACGATTATTATATATTACCTATGCGGCGGATCAAAGGGGGAAAAAAGGGGGGGGGGGGCGGGGGTGATTTCTTGGATTTTCTCTTTGTATATTCTGGTGGACTGGGAACTCACAACTTGAGCCTTCACGCCTTTTAATGTTTTGAAAGCGGGTGAGCTACAAATCCAGTGATTTCCTTTTCGTGGCGCCCCTGACAGACTAAATGTTTGTGCAACAGACTTTGTGACCTCTAACTCGAAATGGTGCTATTTTGTTGCCACTGTGGAAACTCAACAACTTTGACCCAAGACTAGAGGTCAGCTATGCGTTCAGTGAGGGACATTTAATCAACAGAAACATCTAAGCAAGGATTCTCAAACTGCAGGTCGTGACCCCTTTTTTGTATGGGTCGAACGACCCTTTCACAGGGGTCGCCTAAAACCATAAGAAAACGCATATTTATTAAAGTTTTGCAGAAAAAAATTGTTTAGGGATCGCCACAACATGAGGAAACTGTTAAAGGGTCGCGGCATTGGGAAGTTTGAGAGCTACTGCTCTATGCGAACTCGTGCACACGACACGAAGAAGATATTAAAGGTCAAACGGAGCAGGTAGATTTTTCAGTAATCAGAAAACATGTTTTTTTAGGTCCTCATTTTCAAATAATTAGGCTATTTCCATCAAAGTCGGTGTGTTTCTGCCTATAAAGGCTCTGTGCAAATAAGCCAAATCTGTAAAAAGGGATATGCACCTAAAATTAAAGTTCCGAATCTTAAATTTTAGGTGCAGATCCGTTTTTAAGTTCACGACTGAAATCAAGAAGTGGACCACGGCCAACTACACCTTTTTATATGCTCGAATGTTGAATGTTCAATTATTGAATATTAAATGCTGAATTAGGAATCGACATCACAGCACTCGGGACACTCCCATAAATGCTCCGTCCCCATCTTCAGCAGCAAGCTAAGAGATCCAGTTCCTATGGCACCAGTTACCGTTTTATTGTATATCTGCCTCATCCTTATCCTGAGTATTGAGCGTCTGCCAGATCACCTGGTAACTGCTCGCAGCGCAATTCAACTCAGACCGTAATGATTTTTTACGGCTATTCACTTTTCACTCGTTCCCATAGGGCCCTCACAATATATAGCTTGCCCAACGTCAATTCTATCTGCCTGATCATTTCCCAACACACCAGCATAACCTGGAGAAAATATCCAAAGGATGCTAACTACACGGGACCTCTGAAGTGATGCTTGTCATTCTGCACGAAGTTCCGTGGAGTGGACAAACAACCAACAGCTTGCATAGAGGTTTTCAGCGGTTATTGCTTAAAAGAAGTTTAGGTACCCAGTCTGCCACCCCCCTCACCCTCCAAAAAAACGATGTCATTTCGGAGACCAAGGTTCGAATCCTCGTATTCACCATGTGGGTTCCAGAGCCCCAAAGGCCGTCACACATGATCACCAGAATCACGGATCAGGTCAGTGCTTGTGGCATCCTTATCTACATGACCAAGCCATCTTGGTATTTATCCCTGTGTCTTCCCATCGCCGTCTGTGGCATAGGCGTTGCGAACGCGCTACATAACACCGGGGTGCCAGGTTCGATCCCTGCTGCGGGCGATTTTGCAGCAAACCGTCTTGCGTTGGTTTTGACAGATGTGTCAAGAACCGACCGTTTAGTGACAACGGCAACTGCTGAACGTAAAATGTGCCTATAAAAACCACAACAGACAAAACATGCAGGGGTTAGTTCTGCAGAGTCCTGTAAAGGATACGCAACTAACTTCCCCTAGCTCTGTTTCCAACCGTGTATCTAACTGTAACTTTTTCATCTTTTTATTCTTCTCTTTCGCCGGTTTTAAATTCCAGCGAAAAGTTCTGCTTGTTCATCCACATCTAGACTTAGTCTTGTTCCAGAACCTGGGTGTTGCGTACACATCCTTTTAAAATATATGACTTATTTGTGTGCAGACTATTAGTTTCTTGACCCCCCCCCCCCCCCCCAGCAGATGCATTACAACTTCGAGTCCAAACACTGACTGACTACGTTTAATTGCTATATTTAGGTTACGGTTTTCACCTGTCTTGGTGTGCAAGTGTCAAATTGCAACATCTTCAGTTACAATTAGTCAAACAAATGTCTGATAATTAAATAGGCAAAGTGGAAATGCAAAGAACCCCTAAGCGTCTCTAATTTGTTTACATTTCCTCCCAAACACAATTGCGAAATGATACCCCTACACCGTTAGAGACCCTGTCGCAAGCTAACCTGGTATCATAAATATGTCAAGGCCAGCCAGTGAAGGTAGCCGTCCATGTTTTTGAAACAGTCTGGTGTATCTAAGTGAAAGTTTAGTGTCGATATAGCTGGGTTGCCATATTGGCATTTTTGATGCCAGAATCCACAAATTTGGCATATTTGAAATTGAAATAGCATAAGATAACTGGCATATTTTGGCATATTTGGGTTTTTCCTGGCTTTTCTTATCAAAATATGATCACATTTTCTTCATGGTCCCCCCGTTAGAAACACGCAGATTTACTAAAAGCAATGTAGACCTACAGTTAACATCTTTATGTCAGTTTGACTTTGTTGTTATGTCCTGGTATGGACTAACGGAGATTCGCTCCATTTTGTATTGTAATTGTTGTCCTACTAAACGGATCGTGACTTCGATAAACCAGTCCCTCTTTAATTTATGTTAATCTATTAGAATAAATGCGGGATATAAAATCAAAACCCACCACTGATACCAAGTGATTCAGACTGTTCAGAAACTACTTGAGGACAGAAAATAGAGAGGATATAGACCTAGTTCCATCTGTAATAGATTTTATTACTTTTACCAATGGCCACCTAATCCAAAAAATGGAAATCATCTTATGACATCGCAAGAATAATAGTAACTGGAAGAAAACATACCCACGGCTCAAAAGATCTTCATACAGATCAGTGACAGTATATTGTAAACTGTGTCAGTGTACTGTTGCACCAGCCCGGCTCTCTAGCGTAGTTGGTTAAACCTGACTTTCGCGGCGGCCGGCTGACGAACTCCTTGAGGTCTGGGTTCACTCCCGGGGGTAGGCAGAAAAGCCACATTTCTCCCAGATTTACGGTACCTATAATGGAATTAAGGCCGAAGGGTTGCGATATCCATAGTACCGAGACAAAGGGTTTACAACTCATGGTTTCTGGATACTTGAAAAAAAAATGTTGCATCAAGAATTAGTAGCATTTTATGTTATGACAAATTCGAAAAACACTGATGAAAACTCTGTCAAAAAGTCAGTCACAGCTTATTACAACAATGACTCATATGCAAAGTAATGATACAGTTAAAGGCAGCAGAGTTGCAACTTGCTAGGGGCATGACCTGCCATTGTTCAATACGCACAATTGATTATCTAAGTGAAATCATGAGAGAGCATGGTCGGGGGAGTACATTGGAGCAATCACAGTTGCATACAACTAAATGTTCATGCCTAATAAAAAATGTTATAACGCCGGCACTTAAGGATGACCTTATTGATGATTTTTGAAACAAGAAATATGCCATCATTATAGATGAGTTGCAAAGTCTTCACCCCCATCTGAGAAGATGCTTAAAGATTTTACATCTGAAAATGTTTACGCTGTATCTTCCACTTGTCCAGTGAGGATGACAGTGAAGAATTCAATGTTACACTTTATTTGGCATTTTTTGTTATATTTTGGGTAATATTTTGGCATAAAATAAAATTTTTCATTGCCTCTACGATAAGGCAAACCCTGGCCGATACAGACTAACAAACCTCGAAATGAGCTTGATGGAAAGCCACACCACCACTATAAGGGTTAACAAAGAAAGGGGAAGGGGGACATCACCTGATTTGTTTTCTATACGGGAAAGGGATTTGGACCACCTTTAAAGGATATAGCCGAAAGAGGCCCAGCGCCCCACCCGTTATGCTGAAAGACTCAGTCTGGAAGGGGGAAGCCAGAAAATTACCCCCAGCATAAAAAGAGATCAAAATAATAGTAAGAGTGTAGAGTAAAGCCCCACCCCCCCCCCCTCCAACCATTAATTTTCTAAGCAAAAAGACTTGCTACAGAAGACCAGTTTCAAAGGATTCGGGAAAGGGAGGGAAAAGGTTCAAAGGATCCTGAGCCCCAAGATTACAGCGCCCTAACCAAGGAGGATGAGTACGAGGTAAAGTCGCCTGGAAAGTATGCTGCTGAAGGCCATGAGGCAGTCGCACCTGACTAATATCACTTACAAAGCGCTTTCCGATTGTGAACACAAGATGTGAGGTCTATTTCAAAACTCCTGACTCCTTCACATGTTAACAAATACCTCGCAACAGCTTCTTGTATTGTGGATAATACGCACAGTCAGAATCAAAAACAGAAAGTGTATGAGATCGGCACTCATAGAAGAACCCGTAGATAGAAGACACACTAGACAACTATCTGAGAAGATAAAAAATCAAAAGTTGTAGTTACTCCATGCCGGGAATTGAGAGCCTATCCCCTATCCTTTATTTGGCCTCATATTTTGAAGTAAGAAAAAAAATTTGGCATGTTAGAACTTCTAAGCAAACAGATTTCAAATTCGGGAAAGGGGAGGGGAAAGGTTCAAAGGATCTGAGCCCCAAGATTACGGCCCCTAAACAAATGAATACGAGATAAAGTCCTGGAAAGTAAAGGCAGTCGCTGACTATATCACTTACAAAGCGCCGATTGGTGAACACAGATGTGAGTCTATTTCAAAACTCCTGCCTTCACATGTTAACATGTTAATACCTCGACAACTCTTGTATGGATCAATCAAGTAACAGAAAGTGTATTGATCGGCACTCATAAAAAGAAGTAGATAGATAGAAGAACACACTAGACAACATAAAAATCGAAAGCTGTAGTTACCATGCCGGGAATTGAACCTATCCCCTCCTCGCCATGAATACAAGTGCACTTAGAGCATGTTCAACTAATGGATCAACAGGCATTTATTCTTGTGGCCTAATGATTTTATAATTTACAACAAAAAATCCGTAACTCACGCGAGACTAATGCTATAGATCAGTGTTCTGCAACCTTTTTACACCTACGGCTCACCAAAACAGAAGAACTCGTTTAGCGGCCCAGCTGACAGCTAACTAAACACAGGACGGAAAAAAAAAACGATTGTAAGCGGAAGTTTATTTGCTAAATTCGATGTCTTTTGCTTATCACTCTTGGAGTTTTTATCCAACAGACTGCAATCCTCACATGCAGAAGAAAAAAAAACTTACACAATCTGGGCAGAAATGTTTGGTGGTCTTCTTTGACTTTTCGGTGGCTCACTAGTCGGCTGTGACCCACTGGTTGAAACACGCTGCTGTAGATGACCATCTGAAAGTGAAACGTCTACGAAATGCGTGCAGTTTTGCTTTGTAAGTAAGAACATAAATTTTACTTCGTGGTCTCGAGGCATGGTGTCCGCCTCGAGTGCTAGAGGTTCCGGATTCAATTCCCGGTAAGGGCTTGGATTTTTTCACGTGGACTTGAACTTCTAGTAATTCCAATTGGTCTCTGGGTAGTGTGCATTGTTGTGCCTAAAAAAATCCCTTGGCAGTTAGAAATCGAAAAGAGTATCCTAACGGCGCTGCCCAGGCGAAATTTGGAGTTAAAAATCTACCCAAAGTATTTCAGGATCCTCGCCGCTGCTACAGAGTCTGTGCACTGTGCTGAGCTTCTTCAGACTCAGACTTGAGTTAGAAGAAGAACGGAGCAATTATGGATTACAACCCGTGTGCCGTGATGATAGTCGGTTCTTCAAACCTCAAACCTCAATCCAAAAAAATAGATTTCCAGAGAAGGGAGAACATTGCAATTAATTTTTTTTTTTTTTTCACATAAAATTATTATTATTTCAAAGACAGAAAAAGTTTGCGAATCTATGACATATTTCGGTTGCAGCACTAAGATGCTGATCTGACAAAAACAAATAAATAAACAAAGGCTAACACCCGGCCAACAGAAAACAAAGAAGTCACACAGTCACCAAGTAAAAGTAACGTTCCCTTTTTCACGCCCTTAGGTGTATTGGGCATATAGGGCATATATGGCTAGACATGTATTTTATGGACCTGTCGGCACTCGGTGTGTGATGTCAACGTCACGCTGGCCGTCTTTATTTCCCAGGACTATACCAGGTACCCATTTAAGGATGGGTCGACATGGGAGTATTCCCTGGTTCATTTCACATTGTTCATTCATCGTGTATGTATTAGTAAAATGTAAGAGTTTTGTCATCTGTTGTTTACTGTAAATATTTATGACCGTTTACTGACCTCTGTCTCTGTCTTTCTGATTGTCTGCTGTCTGTCTTACTTGTCTGTATGCCTTTATGCCTGCATGCCTGCTTGCTTGCTTGTTGTTCACCGCCCACCTGTCTGTCTGACTGTGTGCTTGCTTGTATGCTTCTGAAGACGATTTGTTTCCGTCAGTTAGCAGGAATGAAAGGTAAAAAAAACCTTACACACACACACACACACACACACACACACACACACACACACACACACACACACTCGCAACCACCCACACATACACACACTCGCAACCACTCACACATACACACACCCACAAGGAATTTTGCTTCTTCTTCTTTATTCGCCTGCTGTGAATTCTGACGAAAAGTCTTGGTTGTTCGACCAAGACAGAACTTTAGTCCTGTTGCAGAACTTGAGTGTTGCCCTCTGTGCACATTCGTTTTACAAATCTGGCTTATTTGTAAGCAGGTTGTTGGTTCCTCACAACACATGCAGATTCACTGAGACTTTGAAGAAAACATTGATCTTTTTTACGCTGGGCAGCGCCCTCTGCCCCCTTTTTCCTCCCGGTAGGGAACTTGTTCCTGGAAATAATGACATACAAAACGAAAAAAAACACAACGTGGGGTGGAGAGAGAGAGAGAGAGAGAGAGAGAGAGAGAGAGAGAGAGAGAGAGAGAGAGAGAGAGAGAGAGAGAGAGAGAGACCAGCTAGAATGACAGCACACAAGAGGTAATTTTGACTTTCTTTTCTAGAGGCGAATTGCACACTATGACCGTAATTAACGTCACAAGTGTCTAAAGTAAGCTTTCATCCAGTGTGATTAATGTCCAGACACCAAGAGCCAACAAATCTGTCACCGTATCATTTTGCGATTAATCACGAACACCTTGTGTAGATAGCATTCTCTTGTATGTGTCAGTCTGGGAATAATATTCTGGCAACAAAGACTAGAGACCGTGTGAAAGTGCATCTTGAAAAACCAAATCAGTAGAGCTATTTCTATACAACAGTCGCATAATCATTATTATCATCATCCTGCTCCGTGCAGAGTGGTTATCATCGCTTCAAAGTCCTGGGTAGTTAGCGTCTTTTGGATATTCTCTCCATGTTATGCAGGTGTTTTGGGAAACGAGCAGAGAGATAAGACTGGCGACTTTTTTTTTCAATTAAAATTTTTCCCTGACGACTTTTTTTTTTATTAAAATTTTTCCGCGGCTCCCTAATCTAAGTGAAAGTATTCGTGTCTTGGTTAAATTAATTATATAGTGTTTACAATATTATGCGGCGCCCCGGTAAAGAGGTTGCAGCTTTTCGGGGCGCCGCGGCGCACAGTTTGGGAATCACTGGTGTACTGTGTTGGCTGATCGTTAATTCGATAATAACATTCGATGAGTATTGATCAATGTTTGTGCTATATCTGTAACGGAAGCCGCTGTGGAGTAACGGCTAGACCCTCGTCCGTAGGTCGTGGGTTCAAATCCGCATGATACCAGATGTGGTTTTTTTTTTAAACATGACTTTGGCTCCCAGGTCTTCCAGGCCTTAAGTCGGTACCAAGGAAAATCCTGGGAAGTAAAGGGGGCCGGTGTGGTCTATAAAAATTTAAGTATAGTTTCATACGCCTGATGGCTTTAAAAGGGACTTTTCCTTACCTTTAAAATATCATGACTTCAGTTCGGAGAAGGCAATTTACATCGGCGACCTAGTCTCACATTGGCTTGCCGGTGGACGACTATGTCGCCGGTCAGGTTAGGATTTGGGTCTGTCTCCTTTGGTCGCATCAGCATAGCAGGAACCCCTCTCAGAGCTACTTGGTTGCGACTAATGCTAAATCATTTTATAGGATGCACAATTATAACCTAAACCTCCCCCTTTGGGGATGCTGGTTGAACGTGAAGATTTTTTTTAGCAAAGCAAAAGACGGCAATTTATGTCATATATTTTTTTCATGTCGGCGTCTGTGGCTTGAAACCTAAAAAACCCATAAACAGCCAACAAATGCTGGGGTTGGTTCTGCAACGTCCTGTAAAGGAAACGGAACTAACTTTTAACTTTCATTGTTTATATAGCATCTTAGATCGTTTCATCGTCAGCGTAAAAGTGTGAGTGTGTGTGTAAATATCTGGGGTTGGGGCGGGGAAGGAGAAGAGAATTAAACAAACCGCTGAGTATAATGATTCTCTAGAAAAAAAAAAACTGCGTCCAGTTTTTATAATAAGTGCGTTCCTAGTCCATTTTATTTTTTCGGTAAGACCGTTCCCTTCTCAAGGCTGATGTGAGAATAATGTGTAGGGTAATTGTTTCTAGGTGGCGCCCCCTACCGTGTGAAACGTCAGTAAGGAAACCAGCTTCTTTTATGGCCAACCATTCTCTTTTTTTTTTTTCTTCTTCGCGTTAACCAGCTGTTAACTCCAGCGGAAAGTTCTGGTTGTCGTCGTCTTCTAGAACTTAAATTTTGCATGCATATCTTACAGATCTGACTTACTGATAAGCCGACTTTTTTTTTTCTCCCCCAAAATTGGGTACTGGAACCCACACGGGAATATGATGAATCGTGATCGCCCACGACTGCAGAACAGAATGGGTAAAACCATGACAACAACAGACCAATTCAATGGACAGTAATGGCTTTGTGCCAGAACAATGCAGTCATTGATAAATTCCTTCGACATGTAAACACTATGGCCTTCGTGGCAAGTTGGTGGGTTCACTTGGGCTACTATTTGTCATGGACCGACTGTTATCAGTTAGCATGTGTGTTGTCAGATAAAGGTTCAAAACTTAGGGCAAAGGCGCTGGAATCGGGAGGGAAGGGGGGGGGGGGGGGTAAAGCACACTGACGCCACCCACCCCTGTCTTTACTTCCAAACAAAATCAATATTGTTTGAGTGCTACCCCCCTCCCCCCCCCCGCCCCCCCCCCACCCTCTCCCCCAACAAAATCAACGCCATCATGTTTTGTGGAGATCGGCTGATGCCTCCTCCCCTCCTCCCGCTCCAGTCACTCCCCCACAAATTTTCTTCGAGTATTTGTTTATATGGTACATATTATTTCAAATGTTGCAAATTACTGTGGTGAATTCAGCGCGTAATAAAAATAATAATAATGACAATGAAAATTCAAGAGATCCCTAAGGTAGCCAAGCCCCAGAAGATGTTTAAAGGGTTAGGGCTTTTCCTCAGCCCAATGTTTTCATAGTGTCGCCACCGCTGTTGTATACAATACATTATAGGCCCTGGCACAGTGAGATAGAAAGGCCACGTACTGACCACGGAGTTGTCGGCGAAGTACAGAGAGTTGATCAAGAAAAGAAAAAAAGTGATAACAAGAAAAAGTAAATAAAGAAAATAAAATAAAGAAAAATAAGAAATAAAAGAGGAAGTAAAGAAAGTACCGGCTTTTGTGATGTGTTGAGGCATATTGAGTTTGTGGTCCCTTCTCATTATTTTCAGTCTATTTGCCACTTTTATTTTCATAGACTAATTGCCAAATTATTTTCATAGACTAATTGCCACTTCAGGGGCTGATGTGAATATTTTCCGTTTTTACTTTCCAGAACATTTACTGATATACTGTCAACCTGAATATTGAACCGTTAAGCTTCATCTTTTTTAACGTTCGCTGGTTGTAAACATCGGTGAAAAGTTCTGGGTGTTCGTCTACTTGTACACTTAAGTCTTGTTCCAAAAGTTTTGCTTGTAAAATTAAACGGATATGCATGCAAAAAGCGTAAAACAGACGTGCACGCAAATCTCAAGTTCTTGTAAATGTTAACAAGAAATATACTGTTTACTGTCTGACTTTATCTCCCTACATATTCGTGTAGGTGACGGTTAATTCTGTTCTGCCATTTTTTCTATAGAAATACGTTTTCACAACCGATATTGTGTTGATCTCATTGGTTACTTGCATCACTAAGGGATCTCCCCAAACCCTTTGAGAATCGCTGGCCTAGATAAACTAATTCACGCCGTTTGGATATTTTTATCTAACGAACAATAAGTCGTCCAAACCAACAAATACTGACCCACTTAAGGATAGCCAAATGATCAGTGACGCGCATAGGTCGATCTGTAGGGTTGGGTTCGAATCCGATCCCTACAAAAACTCAGAATTGCAGGTCTAGATTTGATTTGATTCAAGAACCGACATCACAGCACTCGGGGCATTCCCTTAAGCGCTCCGTCCCCATCTTTAGCGAAGAGATCCGATACTAATGGTGCCAGTAAAATTCTGATTAAACGTTAGTCTTGCCTCTCCTCTGAGACTCGAGCATTTGCCAGAACGTCGACCATTAACTTTTGCTAAGAAACCCCAAGCACTTCTTTTGCCACTTGACACTGAAGCGTCTGTGTAAATGATCAAATCCTCTGAGCGAGCATTATCTTGAATTAATTGCTGAATTTCCATCTCCGTGGCACCTGCTGGCCAGTCTCTGCATTCCCGACTCAGTGTGATTATTACAAGTCTGACTGTTGAGGTGGCACTTTGACCCACTCCTCTCCTCGCCTAATGTTCTCAAGGATGCAAAGCTGTCTGATTGTGTCTTCTGCCTGAGCCATGCATGACTTCCCTCTTAACAGCCGCTGACCCTTAATTGCACCCAGAGCTTCGTGCAAAGGGTGGTCTGTGTCTGCAGCTACCCTGAGATATGACTTCGCCTGCAGCACCTTGTGCCTACCTACAACAGTCGGCAAACCAAGGATGTATAGCATACACACCACTGTGGTGTCTATGGTGCAATCCAGTATGCGCTCTAGTTTGTCCATCTGACTCTTTGAGACGGTAAGCAATCCTAGGCCATAATCAACCACTGACAGGATCAGGTGCTGATATGGTGTGAAAAGCATTCTCTGCTCTATGTCAATTGCAGCCATAGTCTTAAGTGGGCTATCCTCCGAATAACGGTCCTAAATTATCGAGGCGGAAAATATACCCCAACAGGGTCTCAGTCACGTGTTAATTGCGCACTTCCGGTTCTATAACGCCATCGCCGAATCGCCAACTTACCCCAATCCACGCCGCGTGAGCGGCGTGTGGGATACTCTCGGCGGTGGCGGAAGTCGCCGGCAGTGCGCAATTTAAGACGACGGGAATGCGCAATTGACACGTGACTGAGGCCCTATTATGGTATATTTTCCGCCTGGATAATTTAGGACCGTTATTCGGAGGATAGCCCTTAAGTGCACTAAGTCCTTTTTGGCATTTTGTCACAACACTCTCCACATGGTCCTTAAAGGACAAGCTCCTGTCAAATGTAATTCCCAAATACTTCAGTTTGCTCTCTCTGTTGACATTTCTACCATCTATCGTGAGACTTGGGACATTAGCTTTAGCGATCCTGTTGTCTAGAGAACACCACAAAACAGAAACCTTTTTTGGGTGGACGACAGCTCTAATTTCTGAATACCACTCAGTCACTTTGTTTACTTTCTAGATGAACTAATTTACGCCGTTGGAATTGCTGGTCTAGATAAACTAATTAACACACTACTGAAATAATAAAAAGAAACATAAACAAGTATGATATGGACTATTTTCAGGTCGAATTGTGTATATAGGAGTCGACATATATTTTATAGACCAATCGGCACTCGGTGGGTGATGTGGTCAACATCACGCCGGCCGCCTTTACTTCTCAGGGCTTTACCTGGTACCAGTTTAAGGATGGGTTGACATTGGAGCCAAGGTATTTTTGT
Organism: Candidula unifasciata; assembly: GCA_905116865.2. Taxonomy (NCBI): domain Eukaryota; kingdom Metazoa; phylum Mollusca; class Gastropoda; order Stylommatophora; family Geomitridae; genus Candidula; species Candidula unifasciata. The sequence goes on along the minus strand of CAJHNH020001779.1, from coordinate 2,334,204 downwards.
TTCAAGTCCGGCTTCATCAGGACTTGAACCCATGACCTAGGGGTCCTCAGGCGAGTGTCTAGCCGCTTCACATCGGCGGTTCCCAACCTAGTATGACATTTGTGAATTATGGTACTTCATGAAGCCGTTTAGGAGAGCCAGTGAAGCAGTAAACTACCACGCTTGCCTGCCGACTCAGTGATCAAATGGCAGAATCTTCAACTAGACGAGGGATTTTTGTTCAAGCACCATAAGTCTGTGCAAAATACAGTCAGTAACACCATATACCAATTATGTGTGAGAATCGCGTCCTTGCAGTCTTTGAGCTCTTAGAATGATGCTGAAGATCCTGGATCATTTTAACGTTGTCTGTTTTGGACCGCTGAATATTCATTTATTCATTCATTAATTCTCCTTTTGTGTCATAATATTTCACATGAGGGCTCGCAGTTTATGGCTCCGTTCCTTTCTATCCCGCGCAGTCATGGCAATCCTGATTAGAGGGAATCTAGTCCATCTGCTTTGGCCTCTCCCATCACTGTTTTATGCAAGTTTCTATTGCAAGTAATTTTTTACAGGGTGGAGGAGCTGGCCTCACGCCCTACTCCACTTCTTTCTCGTCCCGGATGGGGACCGGCAATGGCGTTCTAGTAGATACTTCTATTCAAAAGAGGCATAATCGCACAGATAATGTGTTGGGGCCAAAGGAGGGCCCGATTTGTCCTCTAAAACATCCTCTCTCCATTGTTTTTAACTCCTTGAGTCCCAAGGAACGCATCATACGTCATAGGTTACTGCCTAGATGCCCAATGAACGTATGATGCGCTGATTTTACATCTCTCTTGGCTACCCCTTGGACCTGTGATGCTAAACCCTCTGGGACTAAAAGAGTTAAATGTGGGGCACCCGTTGTGTATGTGTCTGTGCGTAAGTGTCTGTGTGTGTATACGTATGTGTATACGCGTGTGTGTGTATGTGCATGTATGTGTCTGTGTATGTATGTGTCTGTGTGTGGGTATTATGTGTCTGTATGTGTGTGTGTGTCTGTATGTGTGTTTATGTGTTGTGTATGCGTATATATGTGTGTATGTGTGTGTGTGTGTACAGGCACCTGTAGAAAGGTGGGGAAAGGGAGTATACGCCGCCTCTTCCAAGCCGCAATTAAATCTTCTGCTTGGCGTTCACCGGTTGCAACCTCAGGCGGACAGGTTTGGTTGTTCGTCCACCTCCGGTCTTAAGTCGTGTTTCAGGATCTGGGTGTTGCGTGCACATCAGTTTTAAAATATGGCGTATGTAACGAAGCTGGCTCGTATTATATAGCTGGGTCACTTTTAATATAGCTCGTTTACTCTAGAACAAACTCAGCTTCCTACAATCGACAACACTACAACGCTGCTCGGATTCCTGTATGCACTCTGTCAGTTTATTTCTTCTATACCATCTCAATTACTCAACCGCAATCATCGCTGTTCGTGTCCACAAATATGCCACAATATTCATTTACTCCACGTTAACTACACTTAATGAAAACTACAGCAACGACATCACGTCTGTCCTCTTCTAACTCTGGTACACAACTGACCACGCAGGGCTGCCATTGGGATCTTTTTGAAAAACCCAGCTTCGCCAAACAAAAACCCAAGCAATACATAGACAAAAAACAAACAAACCCAGATTGTTAAAATGTACAAAATGTATAGTTATGAAACGAAACATTTACCACTTTTATATAAGGATATATTAAAAAAAAAAAAAAACAGATTTTCCCAAGGCGTCAAATAAAAACCCAGATCGGGGGGAGGGGGGGGGGGACCCAGTGTTGGCAGCCCTGCCCACGAGTCCACCTCGAACTTTCGCTTTCCGTTCAGCCCTAAGTATAATCGTGTGCTTGTTTGTCGCACAGTTTTCTGCTTTACTTGCTGTGAGAGTGGAAACCACACAAAGCACCTCATCACATACTTTTTTGTATGCAGACTGTTGGTTCCTTGCCTGTGTGGTTGCCGCTGTGGCTAGACCTGCGTATTCGAATGTCATGGGTTTGATTCAGAACGGAGCCGGACTTTTTTTTTTCTTTAAAAAAAAATGACTTTAAAAATGACCTGGGAAGTAAAGATGGTGGGCGTAATGCATCATCTACCCAATGCCGTTTGATGTATGAAATACTGTATTGGTCTAGCCCTATATGCCCAATACGCCTGAGGTCTCTAGAAAAGAGTCCTTTACTTTTACTTTATTATTAATGTTTTGTGTCGGCTCTGTGGCTTCGTAATGCCGGGGTCGATCCCGGCTGCGGGCTACGCGCCTTGTGTTGGTTTTGACAGTGGTATCAGGGAGCCGACCGTCCAGAGAGCAATGGCAAACTACTTGACGTAAATTTGCCTAGAGAAACCACACAACAGCCAGGGGCTGCTGGGGTTGGTTATGCAACGTCCTGTAAAGGATACACAACTAACCTTTACTGAATTGTAGTATTTTATTTCTATTTGAACGCTTCCGATGTATAGCACTTGCTTGTTGAATTCAAATGTAAACATATAAACCTTTGGGACTAGAAATATTCTACGTATAATAAACAGATAATGTATTGACTGATACTCATATAGACAGTGTGTCCTTCTAATTTTCTACTTCTTTCTATGAGTGCCACTCAATACATTGTCTGTTTATTATATATATATATATTATATATATATATATATAGATATATATATATATATATATATATATATATATATATATATATGCGCGCGTGCGTGCGTGTATGTGAGTGTAATACTGCTGAATTCAAAAATCGGGTCTGCGAATGAAACAGATCACATTGCCTTCGATGGCTTTTACAATTTTTGTCCGAGATTTCTAAAGCCCTACAGTGTTCTTGGAACCTATGTTGTAACCACGCTGGATATTAATCCACCTGTCTGTTATCTTGCCCCCCCCCCCCCCCCCCCCCCCTACCCCAAGTCCCAACCTCAGAAACAACACACGACAGGAATCTTTTTTTTTTTTTCCATCCGCGTTTCCGTGTCTGGTTTTCTGCCACTTTGTTTTCCCCTCGTCTCCGGGCGATAATGAAATTCCGTTTTCCGCTAGCTACCGTGTAACATTCAGCCTTGTTGCATACCTCCGCTTTTTTTTTCCCCCGAAAAAAAAAAAAAAATCAAAGCTGGCGCACAAAGGAAAAAAAATTTCCTAAATCTGACAGGGCTTGCTGCGGGAGCCACGGGAGCAGTGCGTGATCAACTTTTCCTTGAATGTCTCGTCCAATCAGATTTTACGGTCATATATCCCGGCATGCTCCGGCGACCGTTCATTGGTCCAGACAAGCGCTATATAACACAGTGACCTCGCCGGTGTTTTGTTTGAACCGACTCTGTGTACGGACGAACTGCTAGATTTGTTGTTTTGATTGTAAACTCGAGCCAAGCCCCTGATTCTAACTTCCAAGGAACGTCTTTGATTACTTCTATTAAAGTCGAAACCATTCCAAATATATAGTCTTCACCGACAGTCATATATTGCAAAAGGAGATTAATTAAATCTCCGCATTTGCATTTACAAAAACAATTGTAAAACTATCAACTTCACAAGTATACTACACCGCAGATCACTGCTTATTTTTCCCACCACCAAGAACAGTAAATTTAATGGAATCAATTATTCAGAAGTACTTTTTCTCAGATAACGAAAATGTAGACGAAGAGAACATTCTAGAACGCCGTATTTCGCCTTACGTGACCCTGCGACCCGGAGACCTCGCATCTCTGCTGAAATCCGCCCTACCTTTCTCTCACAAGCCGGCTCGTAACCATGGCAGTAGCTACCGTAAGATTGATACCATCTTCGAGAAGTGCCCTTTGGGACTCTCTACTGGAGACAGCGATGACGAGAAGAACGAGAACAATGAAATCATTTGCCGAGGCGCCGACCAAGGGCACGTTCCAGTCGAGTACCGGGTGAAAGGTCTCAAACGGCACGAGATGCCGGTAATTGGTGAGTAATTGGTTCCGTTTTATATGCTATTATATTACAGTGCATTATATTCCTACATAAGTCATGGCCAGCCTCACAAGTTGTTTCCTAGTTTTGTTTTTTGGATCTCCTGTGTGTTCCTATGTTCAAACGAGTCATTGTTCGGTCTTAAAACCTTTCCAAGAAATACGTTTCTGTAACAGTGTTATGGGCTGCCGTGTTATGTTATGTATGCATCATCGAGAAAGGTGGTTCCTAGTTATTATTGTCCACCCCTACTGGCTCCATCACAGACCAAAGTAATGCAATAATTACCAATTTACAAGAAATCTTTTGAGGTTGGTCTGGCTTTATAAGGAATATTGTGTATGTTCTGTTCTGTCTAGTTTGTTTTGTGATTGTGTTTTACTATCCACAGACAAAACATGGTATGTATATGTATGAAAATGTTCACTTCTTGTTTGTTTGTGCTTTGTTTCATCCATTAATATGTCTAATATTTACAATAATTACTCATGTTTCAGCTCAATCAAAATTTTTTGATGCATTTCATGCTTTTTTTTTTTTAACTTTCAAAAATGCTTTTTATTTTTTTTTTTTGCATGAAAAACTTTACATTTTTGCAAATTAATGCACTTTCCCACTTCTTTCCCCACCCTCCTCCCCATGATATGTGACTATTTTATTGCTTAGTTATTTTTTAATGTTTTGACGTTCAAATTTACGGGCCATATGCCTGGTTTAGTTTTAAACTTGATCATAAATTTCTTCTGATTCTATCTGACGGACAATAATACTATCCAAATAAAACATCTAGTACTAACTTATATTGTACCTATGGATGCTGTTTCTGAAGGCCTGTATGTGTGTGTGAGATTTGGAGACTTTAAAGCTCGTTAACCATTATTGAAAGACATTTTAGAATGTTACTTAGTCATTGACTTCTACAAATGATGAAGTCTCCATTTGCTCAATAGTTAATCTGGCTATCCTCAGAAGAACGGGCACAAAAGATGGCGGCTGCAAAAACACCCTTACAGAGCCCCAGTCACGTGTCAATAGCGCACTCCCGGCGACTTGATTTGCCGTTTTTCCGGCGACTACCGCCACCGCTGAGATACTCAGCGAGCGGCATCTTCTGCAGCTTTGCTCGTGAGTCCTAGCCATCTAGTTGAGTCCCAATCCACGCCGCATCAGCGGCAGGGAGGGAGACTCTGGGCGGTAGTAGCCTGAAAACCGCAAATTAGGTCGCCGGAAGTGCGCAATTGACACGTGACTGAGGCCCTGTTTTTGGCCACCATCTTTTGTGCCCGTTATTCGGAGAATAGCCGTAAATCCACAGGTTGCAATCCAAATACAAAATCCTGGTTGCTATACCTGCCTTATCCACAGATCTATCCCTAAGATCATTTATAACCAATACACAGGTTCCATAATTGTTTAAACCAAACACCAGTGAGCCTTATATTTGTTTCTGTCACCACCAGGGATCTTTGCCTTCTGTCATTTGACATATGGCAGGGTTATTCAGTTCAGTTTACTAAGGCACCAGAATGTTGAAATAGGGATCATTACGAGCCAGCCCTAGCATAAAGGGATTATTACGGGCCAGCATATAGGGATCACTACGGGCCAGCCCCAGCATATAAGGGTCACTATGACCAGTCCCAGCTTATAGGGATCATTACGGGCCGGCCACAGCATATAATCATTATTTTACAGTTGGCAATGATCATGGAATACTTGCTAGACTTCTGTGTGTGCTGTGTTATCTTTGTTTGCAGATGAAGACTAATCACAGCAACATCCCGAGAATTTTTATTGTAATTGGTTTTGTAAAGCTGACATTAATTTTGTTTTTCTTTGCCCCTTTCTTCTCTTCCCTAATTTCCATCCCTTCTCTAAAACGTGACCATGTTTTAGGACGAGCTGTCCCTTTTCCTTTTTCACGTTTTTCTGCTGTAAACTCCAGTGGAAAGTTCTGGTTGTTCAACGCTTTGACCCGCAGGCCACCAGTTGAATAGCCCTGACATATGCCATGCCAGTTTTGTAACATCTAGCAGATACATTATAGTAACACCACCCATACCCATACCCACAAATGTGTACACTATTTTTTAGCCATATTGTATAAATTAAAGCAGATCACCTGCCTATCAAAGCATTTTTAACCAAAATAGTTTATCTGCGGTTTTTTTTAATGCTCACAGCATATACAAAATATTTGGGAGAATTTGCTCACACTTAAAAACTTCTTAAACAAAAGCCTAACATGTGTTACATTATCGTAAATATTGTTTATTTATGCTGATATGCTTTTTTCAAGTGAAAAATTGTAGATAGTGGGCTTTCTGCCCCTATGTTTGCTATGTTGCTATTGCAAATTCTTTGTTCCAGATGGTTGACCCTCTAACGGACCTTGAGGTCCAACTCTTGAGTGTTGCCCCGCACTGACGGGCAATAAAGAGTTTGATTGTCTGCTGACGTAGTCAGTAAACAACAGTAAGAAATGAATATACTTCATCTTTCATTTTCATCATCATCATAATCATCATTGTCATGATAGTTATCACTCATAGTTCCTTGATGTCATTTCCAGTACACACCACCTGTTGAACACTTTTCTTTACCAGATGTTATCGTTACTGTTGTCGTCGCTGTTGTTATTTGACTAGTGTGATGAGAAGAAATGATAGTTGTAATCTGAAAAAGTTTTAACGCACAAAGTAGGGCTCTCTTCATAATGGGTATTTCACCAGACATTCATCTTGCTGTGCTATCAACAATTATCTTATCGTTGCTACCAAACCATAGTTTTTGTTTTTAATTATAGCATAACTTTAGAATAAAAGTGGATATTTGAACAGCATTACATCTAAACCCATTTAAGTCCTTTCATTACCAGCAAATCTTTTTTTGATGTGGATATTTAGCATGTGAAATACCTGTTCTGGAAAGTGCTCTGCTTCTTTGTTAGGTTTTTTTTTAACTTATTGATTGAAATACAAAAAATAATTTTATTTAAAATGAATAAGTGATATTAAACAGTATTTTCTGTAATATTTCTTTCTATATGGATGTATTGTATTTATTAGTTTGATACATTTTCTTAAAACAGCTTAGCTGTACTTCCTGTAAACATTTAGTATGCTGAAATTATCTATGAAATGCAAACAAAGAAAAAACAAACATTGAATCAAAATTATTGTTTTTGTGTTGTGTATTGTCTTTGTTGTCTAAACAAAGCAGTTATCTGTCTTCAGACAAGCACTCTTTTATCAATTCTCAACCAGCATCATACGCCATAGTAAACGTGTATGTTAGGTGCATTTCACTGGTCAGGCAAGTAAGTGCATTCATTCTCTCGTTGCAGGTTTCTTTGTTGATAGAAGGATCTGCCCTGGTTTCCAGTACCAGGTTCGTAAAATCGATTCCAAGAGCTCCCTGTGGGGAGGTAAAGCCAGGACATTGCAGTCCATCGGCATGGGCTATGGTCGTCGTCTGACCTTCAACAGTGACTTGTTAAACAGCAACGAATTCTATTTCTGGTCAGATAGTGAACCAAATGGCTTCGCATTCAGCATTCAGGTAAGGCATCTTTGGGTCAGGGTTCGGTTACCTCTCTTCTTCTTGACATTCACCATCTGTAAACTCCGGCGATGATCTGGCTTATTTGTACGCAGACTGCTGGTTCCTTGCCTCTTAAGCAGATGCACTCTGAAGGAGCCCTTAATTAGTCAGAAGACATGTTTGTTAGGGACTATATTTATCTCCAACAATGCGACCCCAAAACCTATACAAGCAGTTTAGTTACGAAAAGTAGCCAAGTTTGATTAGAAGGGAATAAACCTGTGTGACTCACTAACTCGAGCTGATCAAATAGTTACCAGAAATTCCTTTGGCAACATAAGGATGTCTGGTAAGATTATGTTGGTTGATTGCCTGGCATCACTAAAGATTATGCACTGACAGAAACATATCTTGTTTATATGTCTGATGCTGATCATCTTCCATGCCACTGGCAACACCCCCCCCCCCCCTATATATCTATATATATATATTATATATATATATATATATATATATATATATAATCTGTTGACCTGTTTACTCATCTCGATTGTCACAAGAAGTGCTAAATGCAACTAGATAGGTCAGTTGAGGGAATGGAAAAGATACACACTAATAAAACTGTCGACCAGATTTTTTTTTATCAGAGGGGTACTAAATACAGCACAAACTGACTAGAAAAAGACAACAGCTTCTGAACATGAAACCAGGAAATGCCTACTAGCCTATAGTGAAAATGTAAACCTGCAGCATGTCTTCACTTGGCCATTTTTAGCACATATCTAAGCTTGTAGTATTTAACTTCCAATATGCAGTTTAAAAATTACAGGACACATAACACTTTAGTTAATGGCTGGCGATAAATAAAGCTTTGGTTGTAATTTCAACCACACAAAAAGCTGAATAGTCTAGAGCTTTTGGGCCCGATGACAAAAAATTATTGGGAACTGGTTCAAAATTGTACATCCAATTTGTCTTGAATGTGTATTTGATTTTTTTTTTAAATTGTGCAGGTTTTCAATTTTTATTTCTATTTTTATTGAACCATTTTTGTATATATATCTATAGGCTGTGGAAGTTGGTCAGAAATTCATCATCCAGGACTCGATGGATAGCGAGATTGGTGAGGTGACCATCAAGAAGCTCTGTGGACCTCAAGAAGAAGTATCCATGGATGCTGGGGAAAATGGTGTCATCAAGAGGGTGCACGTGACCATAATGTGCGGTGTTACCTACTATCAGCGACACAATCATGGTCTTAAAGATCTGGTCTCCAGCAAAAATGAAGAGGTCATGACAGGGGAAGCAGTTCTGTCCAAACCTAGATCAGTTCGGGAAGCAAAGCTTGCAAGCATTGACCGGATCTATCTTTCTCGTGTTGGCCACTGTAAACTGATTCCTGATTTTTAATTATTTTTTTGTCCTTTTGTGTTTGACCACTGGCCTACACAGATGCTGCCAGATTTTATTTTTAACATTATTCTGTTTTCTAAAGAAGAAAAAACATGTCAGTTATTTTTCCCTATACTAGAAAGCAACATGCAAATTTATCACATTTTGCGTGTTTTGCTAATTTAAGAACATATCCACCAGTGTTAACCTCCTCCCCCACGTATGAGTGCTAATGAACGAGAACATCATTACTGTAGCATTCCTTAATATTCTTTACGTTTTATTTTAAAGCGAGATGTAAGAAAACTCCCTGTAACAAAGATTATGTTTTTACCTTAAACATATTTTCCATTAAATTTTTATATTTTACTGGAATTTTAAAGTGTTTCCCAAAGTTTACAAAGACAAAATTATTTTAATCATTTGGAGACATGTCTTAATCACTGATCTTGTCCTGAGGTTCTGTTGCATTTGAAATTGGCAGTGCAACATGTATTGTGTATATAATAACCATCTATTTAATACTTTTTTACAGTGACTGTGTTACTCCAGAATTAATTTATGTTGATTTGTTTTGTGAAAAAAGTGCAATACAAATGAAAATAGTATTTTGAAATAATAAGAGATTGCATATTCTCGTAGTTTGGACGAAGTCAGAATGCCATCCCATGAAACGTCTAAAAAGCTTCTGATTCAGCTATTTCATTCTGTTACGGTTTGTTCACAATCTAAAATAATGAGTTCTTGTGTTAAAAGTTGACAAGCATATTTTTTCTTATGGCCTGGGCATTTTTGTTTGTTAGTGGTCAGTTTTGACGAGGTCTACCAGCTTGTACTTTAAGGGTTATTTCAGTTTCTAAAAGTTGTGTGCATTGGACCAACTTATCTTTTTGATCGTTTGCGTATATCAGGTAGCATTTGTTTGCTTCTCTAGCCTTACAGAGAGTGATTGAGATCAGCGTTCCCAGCTGCCCACCAAAACAGGCAGTTTTTTTTTTTTCTCGGCCCACCTGATGGCTCAATCACACATCTAGAAGACATTTTTGGCAACTTGTCTATGCCTCACCAGTCGAACACTGATCTACCTTTCACAGTGATTAAATGCTTGCCTGATGGTCCAAAGATCTTAGGTTTGAATCCACACTGAGTCAGGTTTCCAGGTCAGCCAGTCTACAGTGGTGCCAGGAAGTGTTTTAGAAAATTCAAGGTGACGCAGCAGGCTCACCTATCAGGAGCCAGTTTGTGTGGGAAAATATGTCTGATAAACCTGTGGTGTGAAAAAGATCATTTCGCTTAACATTTAGAAAGTTTCTGCAGATTTTCATAGCAGTAAGTAAGAGTTCACAAGTCTCCCAAAGAGAATGTGATCAGCAGAACAGTGACACACAGTTGATGAATGCTAAAACAGTTTTATTATAATGGCAAAATGTTTTTTTAACATTGTTAGCGTCAGATTCCAGTACTTAAACTTGATATGGGTTCACTATCAGTTTTTAAAAAAACTCCCAAATAAAAAATTTTGGTGAACGCAGTGACATTTCCACACAAAGCCAGCTAGAAATGAAAAAAAAAGTTTGAAAAGTTAATCCAGATTAAATATAAGAAGCGGGGAAAAACACAGCAAACTAACATTGTAATAGAAACTTTTTTTTTTAATTTGACAGCTGTTTTTTCTGGTGCAATTTCAAAAGTAATTGAGACAAAGCTAACTACATTTTTTTCAGCATGTATAATATTTGTGATGTATATGTGTGCATTTAATTTGATTTTCTAAGTTTGCAAAAATGTGTAAATTTATGCCTATATATTTTTTTCAAAAATAATAATCCATGTCATGTCGAAACAATAATCCATATCTTATCGAGAAGTTGCTTGTTTTTAACAGTAATATGGTGCACAAAATACATACCCGGCTTCTTATTGTTGATTCTTTGTCTACCAAATTATTGAGTAGGGAAAGATCATCAGAGCAATAATATATTATTCACATTAGTGAGATAATTACTTTTGTCTGGATTTTAAGTCCCAGGATTTGTATGCAATTTCTTTTTAAATGTTCACCTTCGTAGTCAGTAGTTCTAGTTTGACAGCCCAAAAACTTATTCCTAAGATCATGATCTACACGAGCACATGTACACAGGCAACACAGAATACTGAACCTGTGTTGCAGAATGCTCTTTACCTGCTGTAGGGAGATTGCCAGGTGGGGCTGAATTAGCGTTCTAGGGGATGTAAGCTTATACAGGTAAGCAGTCTCCATATAGCAGCATGGGAAATTAAATAAAAAGATCTTATCATGATGGCGTGGGGCAGTGTTCTCTTGCCTGCCAAACGTTTATATGTTGGTTATGCTGTGGCTTATAGTATACATCTTTTACATGAAAATTTCAAGGTACATAAAAGGTAATTAATACAATAGATCATTTTGTATTGTGGCTCAATTTAAAGGGTCCATTTTTTAAACACCATAGGATCACTGCATGCTAAGTTGCACCATATGTTTGTGGGAGTTATTTTTGTCATGTGTTTGTCATTTATATGAGTAATATAATCATGTGCTATTTATACGAGTAACATGTTTCTTGTATAAATTACATATTTATGTTATTTGTATGAACAACACATTTGTGTTGCTAATGGTGTGACCCAGCCAGCTTAGTTTCTGTTAGCATTATAAATGTCAGTATTAATTTTCACTGCTTTAACACCTTCGCTGACTGGTTATATTAAATATATTTGAAATGCTTCCTGGTTTTGTTTGGTGTTTTTTTTTTTTTTTTGCTGTTGGGTGAAACATCAAAATGGGTTGGTATCACAGGGAGTATGAGAGAAAAGTAAAAAGAAGTGGTCCATGGGTAGCCCCAAAATTATTGAAGCTTCATGTCACTCTTTTTGGTCATGGTTCTTGAGAATGGAATATTTTGTGAGAAGGGTCTGGAAAAGGAACCAAGTGAGGGTACCTTTCAGGTTAAATAATTAATCAAGAACATAACCACAGCTCTCCTGATATTTTCAAGTTTCCTGCCTCACTATTGAACAATGAGATCCCCTTCTGATGGTGCAAATTGTGATTTTGTTAATAGAGCACTAGTCCCCTCCCCCACAGGAGTGGAAATGACTTCACACCCTGTGCTCACTTCCGACTGACATAATTCTCCCTAGATATGGGGAGTATTGCATGTAATAACAGTGTCAGGTTCACAGCAGACGGGTCACCCCATTGTCGTTCCTGTGCCAATCAAGATTCATACAGAATGTCCAACACTGTCCCTTGTGAGAAGAAAATTGTCACGGACTACAGTTTCAGTTAAGCGTGGAAACGCATTAAAAGACATGAGGTAGAAGTGCCAACACTATAAATGCTGTCATCTTCCAGGAGATCGCTAGTTGCACAGGCAATTAATCGCATAAGACGTTACCAGTTATCTCTGGCAACCGACTACAGCTCATTTGATCCCAGATAGAGCCCTCGCTACTGAAGATACTGTGGTAAAAAGTTACAAATAATGATTGGCACTCATAGAAAAACGCTGATGAGGGCATTGTTGTGTGGTATAATAGACCCGGCTAACACAGTCCTGCATTAGAGCTCTGTCGTCACTTTGAGGTGACAGGTTCGATTCCCAGTATGGTAAATAAATAGCTTTCTATGTTTATGTTGTCTAGTGTGTCCCTTACATCATCCTGTGGCAAAAGCTGAGGCATTTCGATCATGGTGGAGAGAAAGGCGACCCATGGTATCGTCTTTGAAAATGAGGCAGAAAGACCTCAGATGTGAATAAATCATCACCCTCATGACGTAACACTACGTGTCGTTGGGTCACCAGTTTCTATTGACTATCTGATCATTTCTCTCTATCTTCGGCAGTCATTTGCGATGGACTTCGTGGTTGCATGCCTGAGGCCTGTCCAGTCAGTCAGGTTCTGTAACTAGATCTTTCTTGGTCTGCCTTTTCTCTTTCCCTCTACTGAGCTCTGCAGTATTGTTTTTCGATATAAGACATCTAAAATGCATTGGCTAGAAAAGCACATAAGGTTGGGGAATAGACTAGAGAGAGACTTTCAGGCGTGGAGTGACCGGAACGGCGTTCTGTAAAGGACCTGTTGATGAGTATGTACCGCTCAACTTCTTTTTGTGTGTGAGGGCATGCCAGTGTGTTTGTGATACAAAAGAAGCCAGACTAAGAAGATAAAGAGTTGGTGTTGAAAGGCTGCAGAACTAGCCCTTGCTTCTAAGTACTTCAGATACTTGAAATCTATAGAAGTATGGAACCAATTTGGCCAGACGCTGCCAGGCTACCTCGAAGGTCTTGAATTCCAATCCGCACTGACGTATTTTTTCTTCAGAACATTTGCTCTCAGGCTGCTGGCTGAACGGGTAAAAAAAAGTGTAGCTACTATGAAAGACCCAGGCTCAAATCCTCGGTAAGATAATGAATCGTAAAAATAAAATCTCAGCCTGCAGTCCGTGGCGACTACACTAGCCATGTGGTCCTAAATCCTCATGATTCAAATCCTCTTCTTCGTTCGCCCTTAAAAGTGTGGTTGGCACAATCTGTTTGCCTACTACAGGTAGGCTCCGATATCTGCGCCTTTCGACCGGGACCCCGATTCAAACAAACTCAAAAATTTTTGATTTTACGTTCTTGTGGGGGAGGGGAGCAGGTCGCATTTTTTTTAGCTTAAAATAAGACCACGAAATACATACCGAAAACAGCTATGCATCCACCTACCCCTTCTTCCAGTATTTCCAGCATCTTTGATGCCAGACGCATTCGTGGCCTAGTTTTCACATACACAGAAGTGGCCAGGTTTTTTTTTTTTTTAAATAAAAATGTCGATGCTTTTCATAGCTCCACTATTCGTCACGGAATTTTTGGCTCCTTTCCAGTTCCTTAACATAAAAAAAAAAATTTTTTTTGTGTTTATTTACCTGAAGCAGCACAAGGCACAGTTTCTTTTAAACATGCACACGGCGCTTTGTTTTATATCTTCAACATTCTGCAGTGTGTACACGTTTTGGTTGTTTGTGTATTTTAAAGGCGGGTATTCCACACCTTGGCTGGCACCTCATCTTGTTGAGCTTAACGCGGACGATGTATTTATTTCTCAGCCATTCCGTCCCCAGTAGTTCTTAATTAATGCACTCACATACACACGTGAGGTCCTGGTTTCAAATATTCTTCTGCGTCTTCTTCTTTGTTTACCGTCTGTAAGCTCAGGTTGGAAGTCCAGATTTTTTTGAACTTTTGGCTTTGTGCCAGGGCCTGAGTTTTGCGTCTACACCAGTTTTGCTGGCTTATCTGTCTGCGTTTGGTTGTTCCTTACCGCTCGGGCAGATGCACTCCGACTTTGAAGGAAGCTTCCAATTAGTCGAGCCTTTCAACATGCTCGTTGGGAAGCAATGTGACTGATCTGACCCGACGAAAAGTACTACAGAGGTCACTCACCGGTGGTCGACCCGCCTTGTACTATTCAAAGCACCGGATTCAGTGACTTTTCTGTATAAAAACAACTGTAGTGTAGAGATGAGTTGGTCTCGGGACCGCAGTCTCCAGCTTTTGCAGCAGCCTCTATCGTGAACCAGGTGAACATTTTCTGTGATCGTCATTACAAGAGTGCATCCATGTTATCTGACCTAGTTTCACCTGCAGGTGATAAATTCCACAAGTGATGAAGCGTATGTAGCCAGATAAACATCAAAGGAATCGTTTATGAAGTTAAGCGAAAATGCACCACTTTGAAGATTACTTTTACCAAGACGTCTCTTTCTCTCATCTCTCTTTCTCTCCGCTTCTCTCTCTCTCTCTCTCTCTCTCTCTCTCTCTCTCTCTCTCTCTCTCTCTCTCTCTCTCATTTACTCTCTTCTTATTTTGACTCCCCCCCCCCAATTCCAGTGGAGTATAAACGCTCCTATCTTAAGCCCCGCCTCTTGCTTTCCACAGGTATCAGCTTCTGTCTCCAAGCTGTTTATTTGTCTCCTGTGTTTTAGGTCTCGCTCTATTTATTTTGCCCTACAGATTACAGAGAAATGACTTTCTGCTTATATTGACACGTTTTCTCCTAGTGTATTCGATCCGGCACTAGATGCTTTCACAGTGGTTCTGTCATACCATGTTGTTACGATCATTTGCTTGAGGAAAAATTTTTTGAACATAAAATGGTCTCAATTCAAGAAGGGTGACGATACTACTTGTCCAAAGCACACAATTGCTGGTCCTTCTTGGGTAAGCAGATCCCCCTCCTCGGACACACCAACCGGCCAGTCAAACCCACCCAAAATCGACTTGACGACGGAGAATAATAATTAGTTGCGTATCCTTTACAGGACGTTGCAGAACCAACCCTAACAACAGCCCCTGGCTGCTGTGTGGTTTTTCTAGGCAATTTACATCCAGTAGTTTGCCATTGCTTTCTGGACGGTCGGCTTTCTTGAAACCACTGCCGAAACCAACGCAAGGCGCATTGCCCGCGGCTGGGATCGAACCTGGTATCCCGGCATTACGAAGCGAAGCGTTCGCATCGACTTAGCCACAGAGCCGACACGGCGGAGAAGCCAATTCAATAATTTCGAGCGCAGCACGGGGCCAGCCAGTTACGAAAACAGCGAAACAAGAGGAAACCACAACAAGCACCGAGCGACAGGACACTGGACGCACACTCCAAAACCAAATGAGATGAAGACCAGAAACGTCACCACAAATACAGCGGACAGGAAAGAGAGCAGT
The DNA here is from genome assembly GCA_905116865.2 of Candidula unifasciata. Lineage (NCBI taxonomy): Eukaryota > Metazoa > Mollusca > Gastropoda > Stylommatophora > Geomitridae > Candidula > Candidula unifasciata. The sequence continues at coordinate 2,318,566 of CAJHNH020001779.1, read as the reverse complement.
AATGTTTACTGACCTAGCTAGAAGCGGTCAACATTCAATGAAGAAGAAGAAGGGTGACAAAATAATAAAAATGTCTGGGCAACAAGCTAGTGACAACAGTTATAAGACAAAGTGGATGGCCCTATATTGTATACTTTATGAGAATTAACGAACAGAGACTCACATAAACATCACTAAAATGGGGAATAAATGGATTCAGGTCGTCTGCAGATTCGAAGGTCGTGGGATCAATTCCGAAAGAAGCTGAACTTTTTATGTGTCTTTTAAAAATCACACTGGCCCCCAGGTAGATCCGGACAAATGGGTACTAGGTAAAGTCTTGGGAAGTAAATACGGCCAGCGTGATATTGACATCACCCACCAAGTGGCGATAGTCTATAAAATACAGGGTAGCCCAATATGCACAATACGCAAGAAGATGTGGAAAAGTATCATTTACTTTACTTACTTACTACTTGTCCCAAGGGCCAAAGACTTGAAAAAGTATCATTTACTTTACTTACTTACTACTTGTCCCAAGGGCCAAAGACTTGAAAAAGTATCATTTACTTTACTTACTTACTACTTGTTCCATGGGCCAAAGACTTGGAAAAGTATCATTTACTTTACTTACTTACTACTTGTCCTATAGGCCGAAGACGTGAAAAAGTATCATTTCATTTACTTACTTATTACTTGTCCCATGGCCAAAGACTTGGAAAAGTATCATTTACTTTACTTACTTACTACTTGTCCTATAGGCCGAAGACGTGAAAAAGTATCATTTCCTTTACTTACTTATTACTTGTCCCATGGCCAAAGACTTGGAAAAGTATCATTTACTTTACTTACTTACTACTTGTCCCATAAGCCAAAGACTTGGAAAAATGCCATTTACTTTACTTACTTACTACTTGTCTGATGGGCAAAAGATGTGGAAAAGTATCATTTACTTTACTTACTTACTACTTGTCCTATAGGCCAAAGACTTGGAAAAATGCCATTTACTTTACTTACTTACTACTTGTCTGATGGGCAAAAGATGTGGAAAAGTATCATTTACTTTACTTACTTACTACTTGTCCTATAGGCCAAAGACTTGGAAAAATGCCATTTACTTTACTTACTTACTACTTGTCTGATGGGCCAAAGACGTGGAGAGATTTGTTTGCTTACAACAGCACGGGAATGTCCACACACGTCCACTCACTTCTCTTTGGTTGTGCTTTCAGGCCAACCCAGGCTAAAATAGGTACCAGGTAAAGTAAAGGCGACCGGCGTAATGTTGTTTGCTCTATTAAAACATGAGTCTAGTATTATATGCCCTAAGCTCCGCTGGCGTGAAAGGACTCATTTACTTCTCTTATTATTAGCATGTGCCCTGCCAACTTGCGTAGGCGCTCATGCGTATCCACAGATCACGATCCCTGTTTGACTGGAACAGCTCTCTTGATGATATCCCTCTATGCTATCGTTTTAGCCCATCCGGCATAATCTCTCTTGGTCTGCCTCTATCCCTTTTTTCTACTGATCTTTCCAGTTGTCAGTATATTTTCCAAAGTCTCTCTTCTCATTATGTGGCCAAAGAACAGTGTTTGTCTCTTTCTTATTGTTGTATATAGAGATTTACTTTCATTAGCCTCTTTCAAGCAATCGTTGTTAGTTACTCTGGCTGTCCAAGGTATTCGTAACATTCGTCGCAGAAACCACATCTCTGTTGCTTCCATATTCTTTCTAATTCGTTCAGTGACATTCCAAGATTCGCTGCCATACAGCAGAACAGGTTCTATGTAACATTTGAGCACTCTCTTTCTGACATTAAATGGCAGCGATTTATTGCATAAGATATTTTTTCATTTGCTGAAATGCAGCTTTCGCTTGACCTATTCTGCTTTTAATATCTGTCACACATTTTCCATCTGATGATATTATTGTTCTCAGATATTTTAACTTATTGAATTGGTTAAGTCTTTTTCCTTCAACTGAGATATCACAACGTGTAATTATCTTCTTCTTTGATTCCATTATATACGATATACTAGTGACACTTTTAGACGTGGAAAGGGCGACTTTTAATTGTAAAGCTAAAGCAACAGTAAACTCTTTTCAGAATCACTGAAATTAAAATTCTTAAATTGCACACATTTCTGTTCTGTTCTCTGTTTCTATTTTAGTCTAGGAACTTCGATTTGTTAGTTGCAGGAGAGAAGTCATACTGACACGACAAGGCAGGCAAGCGCCCGTGTGAGCGGGGTTGTGTGTGGAGTTGTGTGTGGGGTTGTGAGCGGGGTTGTGTGTGGAGTTGTGTGTGGGGTTGTGTGTGGGGTGGCTGGCTAGAGTCATCACTAAATGCGTCTTGCAGCTGCGGTCGATATGTTGATTAGGATTTGATATTTTCACGCGCGCAATCGATTTGTTTCTTGTCTTCCAAACCGATCGTTGCAGAAATTGTGGCTTCCTCCTGTACATGCTTGTCTGTTTGTCTTCTAAAGCAATTGTTGAAGAAATTGTTGCTTTCTCTTGTCCCTGCTTGACTGTTTCTTGTCTTCCAAACCGATCGTTGGAGAAATTGTGGCTTCCTCCTGTACATGCTTGTCTGTTTCTTATCTTCCAAACCGATCGTTGGAGAAATTGTGGCTTCCTCCTGTACATGCTTGTCTGTTTCTTGTCTTCCAAACCGATCGTTGGAGAAACTGTGGCTTCCTCCTGTACATGCTTGTCTGTTTCTTATCTTCCAAACCGATCGTTGGAGAAATTGTGGCTTCCTCCTGTACAAGCCTGTCTTTTCTGTTCGGTACAGAGAAAGCACAGGGAGCCTTACGCGCTTCCAGCTTTGTTAAACTGTACAATAATAATCATTCTACCATTTAGTATTATTATTTTATAATTAAACAAGGCCAACATATGAGCCCCTCCTCCTAGAAAATTATTGTAAAAAAAGGGGGGGGGGGGCTTCAAGTGGCTTAGAGTTTGTTTAAATGTGCAAAAATAATACTAATTTTTAGTAATAGTATTATTATGTACCGAATAGCAAATAATATGTTAAATAACGTGAAGTGTCTCAATACTAGAAAGTATTTGCCGGAAAAGGGGGAGAGGCAAGCGGTTTTTTTTTTCACGAGGGTAGCTCATCGGACGCATTTTAATAGACCAATTGGCACTCTGTGGGTAAAGGAAAAGGCATCAGATTGAACAGCCAAAAACTAAGTATTTCAGATGGCTCACCAGCCTACTAATCACCTGGCCAATCAACTCCCAATGGTTCACACTTTTCTTCCAGAGGGCTCACCAACTTACTTGGCCAGTGAACTAACCACCTCGTCAAATGACCACATTTACAACCTATACCATTTCCTGGTACACGTTTAGACTTATTCGACCTTGAAGCCTGAGGTCACTTATTAACTTCCTTTATCCCCCATCCCATCTCCCCTTCCCACGAAACACGGATTCTAACTTGCAGGCAATTATTTATTTACTGCGCTGCCATCTCTACATCACTGCCTTATACATGCAAACATTGTTATAAGTCTTCTACTTCTTCTTCTTTTTCTTCTTCTTCTTCTCTTCCACCTTGTACCTCATCGAAGTGTCGGGGGGAGGGGGAGATGTAATGTTTTCGTTGATGAGCTCTGTCAAGAGCACTATTAAGACTGATGTTCATTTCTGTAAGGCTGTTCTTAATGCCATCACTCCATATTTTTCGAGGTCTTCCACTCGCTCTATACCCGTTGTAACGTTTTAGTGTGGCTCGCTGTGGCAGATAGTACCAGGGAATTCTTGTTAGGTGTCCAAACCACTTTATTTGTTGTTCTTTGATGACCTGTAAGACTGGCTTTATTCCTAGCATTCGTCTGATTTCGTATTCTGTCTTCCCTTAAAACTCCTGCAGCTTTTTTAAGGCATTTCATCTCTGTTATCACAATTTAACGTACATTGTAGGATGTAAGTGTCCATGTTTGGCAGTGATAGCATAGTGTTGGCCAAAAATTGTTCTGATAAGATTCATTTATTATAATGTTATAAGTACGTAAGTAAATTTTACTCCACCCGCCCATCACACAGAGCGACAAACACCCGGTGACACAAAGTGCCACCATGTAGGATCACCCGTGGAGAGGTCCCCTGGTAACAGGGGTTTCTAAAAAAACGATAAATTACATCACACAAGGGGACAACAAATCTTGATTAAACAATCTTTTATCATTTAATTGTTCTTGGAGCTCGTGCCAGTCTAGTTAATTACGCAGTTGCTCTAACTGCACTTGCAGAAAGACAAGACACGCGTGGCCAAACACAATAACACGACAGCCACGTGGCACACAGAAACATGTATGCGATCTTAGGGTCGAAAGATAGGCTATCACTTTTAGTTGTTGTGTTGCATTCCATTCCCGATTATCTTTGCACGATTACAGTGTTATCTCCCTTTCTGACGAAAGCCAAGAATTCGAGACAAACATCTCAGATTAACAAGAGTACAGTTAGGTCAGGGTCAGATACTTCTCAGTCGTTTATTACGTACAACATTTTCTGTACAGCTGTCGCCCAAATGGAGATCTACTGTTGTGCTCCCAATTCAGTCCCTTCAATGTAACATTCACACACACACACGCGCGCGCGCACGCACACACGCAGAGTTCAACGGACTCCTGCCACCTTTCGATGTGCATCGGTTATATGACGCAAGCACTTATATTTTAGACCAATGGACACACATGGACATGGTCAACACAGGCGCCTTTACTTTTCAGTACATTGTCTGCTACTCATTGGATGGGTCGATTTGGGCTAAACTAGATGGCTAAGACTCACGAGCAAATAAAAAGAAGGCAACTGAAATGCGGTAGCTGCTGCTCGTGAGTCCAAGCCATCTAGTTTAGCTCCAATCCACGCCGCGTGAGCGGCGTTGGAGGTACATTCGGTGGCGGCGGAAGTCGCCGGAAGCTCGCATTTCAAGACGACGGAACTTCGCAATTGACACGTGACTGATGCCCTGTTAGGGTATATTTTCTGTGTAGATAATCTGGGACCGTTATTCGGAAGATAGCCCAATGTTGTAAAACAGCCTTCTATCACTAAAATCTAAAACAGTCATGTATTAGAATAGTCTAAATCAGCCCTGTAGGACATGATCTAAAACAGCCCTTTAGCCCTCATCTGTACTACAGTTATGTGAAACAGCCCTGGAACATAATCATTTAAAACAGCCATGTTGTATAGTCATCTAAAAGGGCCCTGTAACATAATCATTTAAAACGGCCCTGCAACACAATAATCTAAAACGGTCCTGTACCACAATCATCTGAACCGGTCCTGTAAAAAATCATCTAAAACGGCCCTGTAACAAAATCATCTAAAACAGCCCTGTAACGAAATCATCTAAAACGACCCTGTAACAAAATCATCTAAAACGGTCCTGTAAGACAATCATCTAAATTTGCCCTGTGACAAAATCATCTGAAATAGCCCTGTAACACAGTCATCTAAAACGGCATTGTAACACAATCATCTAAAACAGCCATGTACCACAATCATCTAAAACAGCTCTGTACAACAATCATCTAAAACAGCCCTGTAAAACAAACATGTCGGCGTCTGTGGCTTAGGCGTTGCGAACGCGCTTCGTAATGTCGGGGTGCCGGGTTCGATTCCTGCTGTGAATGGTTTGTCTTGCGATGGTTTCTACCTAGAGCCGATCGTCCAGCAAGCAATGGCAAACTACTGGACGTAAATTTGCCTAGAAAAACCACAAAGGCCAGAAAGTGCTTGGGTTGGTTCTGCAACGTCCTGTAAAGGTTACGAAACTAATTTGTGTGTGTGTGTGATACAATCATCTAAAACAGCCATGTAACACGGCCATCTAACTTGTAACACAGTCATGGAAGTTTTCATTATTCATCCACTTCTGGAGTTTAGTCTTATTCCTAAATTACGTGAGTTTCGCGTGTATATCCGCTTTACAAATTTGGCTTTTTTGTATGCATACTGCTGGTTCCCCGACTCGCCTCTCAGGCTTATGCACTCTGAATTTTAATCAAAAACACACATGCTTGTTAGAAAACAGTGGGTCTACGCCCTACCGACTGTCCCCTATTCCCCCCCCCCCCCCACACACACACACAAATACCATACACACAATGGGATCCTGAAAAGCTAATCGCTCAAGCCATCCCATAATTGCAAGACAAAAATGCAAAACAAGACCCTGAGCTACAACCTGGTACTATTTTTTTTTTATCGGACAAGTAGAAGTTTCACAGTTGTAACGCACTATTGTATTTTCAGTAACAATGAAAGTCATTTCCCATTCAAGAATGTCATTGTACAATTGGCAGGGATTAAAAAAAAGTGCATACACTTAAAACTGAGATTGCGTCAGGGTCATGTGCTTGTAATCGGATGCTACAATCTTTGATTCATTGTCATTAGTGATGCTGTGTAGTGACATAAAGTCCCGGCCGCTTCTTTCACATTCTTTACTGATGAGCCAAATCATGTTACTTACATCTAGAAGTCACGTGATCCGTTCGCATTTCAAGGCCGAAGGTTGCCAGATATTGAACCAGTACTAGGCGATGGGTTCTTTACTCTATGGGGACCGAATAACGTGGAGATGGGAAGAGGCTCCCACCTCATTTGTCATCTATAAGAAAAAGCAGTAAAGTGGGAGAACAAACAGAGCGATAGAGAAGAAGAAGAAGAAGAAGAAGAAGAAGAAGAAGAAGAAGAAGAAGAAGAAGAAGAAGAAGAAGAAGAAGAAGAAGAAAAAGAAGAAAAAGAAGAAGAAGAAGCGAGCGATAGAACACACTTTATTTCCAAAGGGTTAAGAAGGGGTTAAGAACTAGTCACGCAGACCCGTTTAACATTCTGCCTTTTTAGTCTCACCTTTTATATACAGTAATTTATTAAGAAGAATGCGGTATAAATAAAAAGGGAAGAAGGCAACCGAAAAAATAAGATAAGAGCGTTGTGGTGGCGAAAAAAAAAGATAGCATAACAGCAAATGAAAAAAAAGAAGGGACGAAGGGTGGAAGGAATAAAGAAGAAGAAGAAGAAGCAGCAGCAGCAGCAGCAGAAGAAGAAGAAGAAGAAGAAGAAGAAGAAGAAGAAGAAGAAGAAGAAGAAGAAAAAAAGAAGAAGAAGAGAAGAAGAAGAAGTAGTAGTAGGAGGAGAAGAAGAATAAGTAGTAGTAGTAGTAGTAGTAGCAGCAGTAGTAGTAGTAATAGTAGTAGTAGCAGCAGCAGTAGTAGTAGTAGTAGTAGTAATAGTAGCAGTAGCAGCAGCAGTAGTAGTAGTAGTAGTAATAGTAATAGTAGTAGTAGTAGTAGTAGTAGTAGTAGTAGTAGTAGTAGTAGTAGTAGTAGTAGTAGTTGTTGTTGTTGTAATTGTAGAAGTAGAAAAAGGAGGAGAAGAACAAGAAGGAAGATGAGAAGGTGGGGAAAGGAGGGGAGAAGAGAAAGGAGAAAAAAGAATGGTTGGTTGGAGGGAGCGAAAAGAAAGAGGAAAAAAAAGAAGATATTGATGATACTAAGATTATAATGACACGGATGATGAAACCGTTTTCCCTTTCTTTTCCTAAGACAAGTGGCCAAGAAACAGGATAGCTCGTCAGCTGACCGCATAATGTCAGGAACTAGTTCATGTGAAGCACTCCGGCTTCTCAAGCCAACGTCATTATGTGTCGTACCGATCGCCTGATATTCTTCTCAAACAAGAACACCATAACTTTGTGATGATTGTCTTTTCTGAACCGTTCTGTCTGTACCGCGTTCATCATTGTTCAGTCCAAAGACAGTACACTTTTTTTCTGTGGTAGACATCATCATCATTATCATTGATTCCTTCAAAGTCGGAGTGCATCTGCCTGAGAGGCAAGAAACCAACAGTCTGCATTATAGATTAGTCAGATCTGTCGAACGATGCTGTCACATATCACTCCTGTCGCGTGCCTAATGTAAGGATTTCTCCTTAAGAACCAACAGCACTCAGAGATAATTATGTTGAGTCGTTTGGCTCGTATTGGTCTAAGGGATTCCCCGTGGCCAATATACGCTCAACTTATCTCTGGAGTAGGGCAACTCAAGTATTGGCACTACAAAATATATCAGTATATAAATACCATATTTCTAGGCACACTTGGCTGGACACCCCCACTACTTACTAAAGAAAGCCCCCAGGTTATGATAGTTCATTATCATAACCATGTTAACACATATAATGAAGATACATACATACACAACTGCTAAACACTTAAAAAGGTGAAATAGAGACACCTAAGTCAGCCATGAAAATGAATGCATGTAATCAATATAAAATAGATATATAAAAGTGAGACAATTGCCAGATCTCCTAGGCTAGATCTCAGGATATCCTGTCCAAATCACAAAGATACTACACAGACAGAAGGTCTTGGAGATGACATCTTGTCATCATTGGACAACCCAGGAGCTGTGAGGAATAAAGCACATAAGGTATCAAACTGCACTTAGCCTCTTTCTGTCTATGATGCCTCCCTCAGCTCCTGATGATTCGACTGTCTTTGACTCTGGTAATTCTGCTCAACTGGATCAGGTAGTGAAAGAGTACTTCACCATAGAAGACACAGCAACTGTACCGGTATTTAGCAAGTCTCTATCACCAGTAAGGACACACAATGTCTTTGAGCCACACTAAGCTCTAGCACTGGTAGCTGTTTGAGGTACCATCTCCCACATGTTGGAGATGTCAGGAACCTTCACTGGTGTTAGCTGGTGGGTAACAGTTTGTTTCTGGTGGTTTGATGGTTGGTGGATGTTGGTTGGACTGTGAATCTTCTGCCAACTCTTCAGAAAAGATACATCCTGTCAAGAAAATAACTCAACATTAGTCATCACCAAGAGGGTAACATCTTGACAGGAAAGACAGAGCAAGCATCAGTCATCAACCCCCATCTGCTGACTCCTCCCTGCTCTCCTGTTTCATTCCTCAGATTGCCTCTCCAGACCAAAAGACATAAGTCTCCTATATTTATCTGTCTGTTTAGTGCAAGAGAAGGCAAGTCAGATATACAGTGGAAATAGATAAAGTGGTCTAACACATATATCACTCTCCCTCTCCCCCTCACTCTGCACACAGACACCAATATTTACTGTCAGTACCTGCATTCACTAGCTTTCCCAACCGCCCCAGCACTCATTGATCTGGGTCAAGCACACACATACTTTGATTAACAAAGCCCTGACCCAATTCTGTCCCCATTTCGTATGTACAGATTCTTTAGTTAGTTTAAAACGTACACAATTGTAAGGGTATTAAGTTTTATCAGTATGGGTGGTTTATTGAGGGCATAATCTATTTAGTCTGTACAGTGGAAGATCTACGTTCGAATCCGCTTCTCTAGCGATCAAGAACGGTCGAACTAAGTGAGATCACACAGCCGATACTGATTTCTCTACAGCAGTGACTACTTTACATACATCATTCTAGGTACTCGTAAACTATAATTAACTTACCCAAGCATATGTAAAAACTGAGACATTCCAGATTGCCTTGAAAAGTGAAATTTATACAGGCACAGATTAACACATCTGGACGCTTGAGAAGCTGGCAAGGAGAATAGCGTCACTTAGACCAGTGTTGCCACTTTTCTTTGACAAAAAATATCCAAAACGGTGTCAAAAAATATCTAAAAAGATCTAAATCTGCGTGAAAAAGATCTAGAAAAAGTATCCAAATTGAAAAAGTCAAAAATTACATAGCTTTTGTTATGACTTACCCTACATAATCATGTCCTCACCTTCACTGATGTCTGCCTCACAAGATCCACAGGATAAACTTAGCTTGGATAAAGAAGTTGAAGCTTCAGATCCAAAATGACCCTGGTATGCTTTAGCTGTTCAAATTTCTTTGTGTGGAACAGTAGGCTTATTTCTCTAGTCTCATCAGGCCGAATTTTAATTTGCACGATAGCATTTAAGAGGTCAAATTTCATCCTGTTTTTTAGGTTAGATTTGATATAATTCCTAGCAATGAAAACTATTTCTACGTCAGCATTTGAGTGGGGTAGTATCATGGCAGACATGGCACTTTAAAGAGCTTACAGAATGGACTGTTTGATGAGGCATCTTTAAATTGTCTCACTTCACTCCAAAACGCTTTAGTTTCTGTTTTGTTTGTCCATTCAGCTAACTTTATTTTGGTTAACTGATATTCTGCTTCCGCGACACTATTATCAGTAGCCCCCAAAAATTTCATAACTTTACAATATTTAGGTACGTCCTTTATTGGCTGAAGTATGTTAATCACAGAAAAAAGTGAAATATTTTTCAAAACATCTAGATTTTCAGGAAGTCTCTGTTTCAATTGCTTCAATAATGAGATAAGGAAATCGTGACAGTGTTTTCTTAAGTTGTTCTCTTCATTCTCTGTTAACAGTCCTTTTGTTTTTAAATCATCAATTTTTGATTCGATTTAATATCCAAGGTGTGGCTTAGGAGCCAAATAGCTCTCTATAGTGCAAGTGAGCAAATCAGCTTTAGAAGTTGGCAACACCAGTCTTTTACCGAGTGAAATAGCAAGATGAGATCATCAAGTAATTTAACTTAATCAACAAGTTTAGATTCGAACAGTTTATTAACTTTTTGCACTTCCATTAGAATAGGTTATAAAAAGAGAATAAATGACACATTTTTTTCATTACTGTACATTCCATATAGTATTTCAGCTGTGTAGCACTTTTCACTTTGTCTTGTTATTTCAAAGTGTGTCTTCAACTTCAGCCATTGCTTCATAATTCTTTCAACAGCTAATTCAATTGATAACCATCTAGTTTTGCAATCTGACAGAATTTTCGGTGGTGTGGAACCATAATTCAAGGCTCTTTATAATGTATTGTATTGCTGTTGTCTGACAAATTATTTGGAAAACCAGTAAAGTGTTTCAGCAATAAGGTATTCCAAATTCCTTGGTAAATATTTAGATGAAGCATGTGATAATGCTAGCTGCAATGACTGACGCATACATTTTATAAGTATTAACGATGGGTTAGCTTCCTTCAACTTGGCATAAACGCCATTGTTTATACCAAACATCACTGAGGCATTATCAGTACCAATTACAGCCAAATTCTTCAAGCCTAACTGTTTGCTGATTAAAAGGTCCTTCAGTTCCTAAACTATACTTTCTACATCACACTTTTCAAATTAAACTAGTCCAAGATTTTTTACAAATGGATCAAATGGTCAAAGTTTGAAATTACGCAGTGACAAATTAAAAACATTGCGACTGATACTTCAACTTTTGATGATTCATTTATCAGTATAGTTATGAAAACAGATGTCAGCGGTGTAATATCTTTAAATGAAACTGCAGTTTTATGCTTTTTTAGTCTCTGCATGACTCTTTGAGTGTTGTATTTTCGCTTTAATTTCACACTTCGAGTACTTACAACAATCTTTGTTTATATCCCCAGTTTTTAATTTTGTCATCATGCAACCACTCTTTCCAAATTTTTTGCTCATACTTTACTTTTGGCATGTCGAAAGGTTTTTTCAAAGTGAAAGCCACATAAGAAGGTGAGCAATTATTTTTTTTAATCACATGAAAAAGAAATGCAAAGTCAGCACAGAGAGAATACGGTTGAAACAAAGTTAGTATGATTTACGCGCGTTTTTAATAATCAGTACTGGGGCTGTCAGATATTTGTGCGTTGACCGTAGTTAGAGTTCAAAGTTCAAGTAATGGCAGTTGTCACAATGTACGTGCCAGACCAAAGCAAAAATATTGTAATAAGTATTTTGCACAGTAATTATTAAATTGACAATAAAAGAAAAAAAAATCTATAAAATATCCAACTACATTTGAAAATAATCTAGAAAAATACTTACGATCTAAACGTCAAAAACAGTATCTAAATGCAATGAAAAAGATCTAAATTTGGATATAAAAGATCCAAAGTGGCAACACTGACTTAGACACTTCAGGCGTTGGTACAAAAGAAGTCCCTTGTATACTTGGGCAAGGAGTAAATCGGTTTTCAAGAAACCTCAAATAACTCCCTGAATATATCTCCAAGAGATATACATTTAAAAGTGGAGTTTAGTTAAAGTAACCAGAAAAGGCAGACATAATAATGTTGTCCAATACAGGCCTATATATATAGATATAAGGGACTATATATTTCTGGGCGAGTCCAAGTTTGAATTTTGTGCAGATTACAGGTAAGACAGGTTATCAGCCTTACAGACCGATGCGTAATGGCTATCATTTCACGACAGATGCACACGCAACACTCAGGTTCTGTAATAAGGGCACGCAGTCCTGAAGTGGACGAACAACCAGAACTTTCCACCGGAGTTTACTGCCGGTGAACGCGAAGAAGAAGAAGATTATCATTATTATTGTCATCATCCTTGTCATCATCATCAGCATTGTCATCATCATTATCATGGATGCCCTGTTTTGAACTAAAAATATAAGTGGGATATCTTGTTTTAAACTAAAAATATTAGTAGAATACCACGTTTTCTGCACAAAATATTGGAGGGATGTCCCGTTATTGGCTCAAAATATTAGACGGATGTCCCGTTTTCAACTCAAAATATTAGACGGTTGTCTCGTTTTCAAGTAAATTACTAGTGGGATGTCCCGTTTTCATTAAGATATTATGATCACGCAGCAAAGCTAGGTGACTAACAATAGTTTGCTCAACGGGGCGGTGAAAACAATAAATCCATACAAAAGAGACACACAAAAAGCGCTCGTTAGCGCAGTGAGTCTAGCCCGCTGGCCCAAAGGTATGTGGTTTAAATCCGCATCAGGTTAAAAATTTATATAATGACATCGGCTCTCAGATCTACCTGGGTTGGAAATAGGTACCTGGAAAAATTATGGGAAGTAAAGGAGACCGGCGTGATGTTAACCACATTACCAGTCGAGTGGCAATTCGTCTATGAAAATGTGAGTCAGTCTGGCACCATATGCCGATGGGCCAATGTACGTGAAAAGGATCGTTTTACTTTTCCTGTCCCAACCAACGATCTTAGCCATGCCTTGCGTAGCACTGTCATATCTTTAATGTTTGGCCTGTGTGTGCTAAAGAAATATGGCCAAATATTTTACCATGCATCATACAGTATGTCTTTGAATGTGACTTTGATGCTGTTTTGTTGTTGTTGTTGTTGTTGTTGCCAGACTGGGTTTATGTTGTGAAATCATGTGGGACTGAAATAGTTAATTACTTTACTAACAGCAGTGGAAATCTAACTAGTCAACATCCTACCCATGGACTCGAAAAAAACAGTGAACTACAAAGACATCAATTTAGTGGTTAGGAAATTTCGCTGTAGTCTTTGGCAGACAGACTTATCTCTTGACGTAGATGGTTTATCGAACACTGTCTAGGACAGAATTAGCTGAACATTCCATTCTTGGTAATATGCAGTATTATGTGCTATTTGCAGTCTTGACGTCAGAACTGCCAAAATAAGCAAATATGTACTTAGGCTGAATATGAAAACGCATTAATGTGTGTCGCAAGAGGCTCACTAGTAGAAATATATCTGGAGACATATGTTTAGCTTTAGTCTTCATCATCATTGCGACTTCCGTGGCTTAGGGAGTTGCTAGTTCGACTCAAATTCCAACGTACTGCGATCGAAACTCACTGCTGGCTGCATGGATCTTTATCATGATATGGGGCGTCGCAGGTCGACCCAGCCTAAAATGGACACCAGGATGTATGTCCTGGAGAAGTAAAGGCGGCCGGCGTAATGCTCACATTACCCATCTAGTGTCGATTTATTTGTAAAAATGTGGGTGCTCTTTCCATATACCAGATGCGCCTAAAGACGTGAAAATGGATCTTTACTTCTATTTACTTATAATTTTTTTGCTGGCTGTGGGCCGGTTACGCATGCATGTATCATAGGCTAACTGGAACAGATGTTGCACGTCGAGTAATGCGGGTTAAGTACATAGGTATATTTTGCTAAACCATGAAGTCACACTTATATTGTATTAGTAATCAGGTGTGGCGGGAGGGGTGTGACCTACTGATCTAAACAATAATATACTGCATTCACATTATCCTAGTGTGAGATGAGTAATACAGTGTTATCCCACGTGTCATGCAGAACGACTCAGAGGTGCTTATCCCTCCAAGGCCAACTGTTTTAGGATTTTTAAAATGATTTTTATTTGTCATGCTGCCTTATATTGTGAGAGAGATTATGATTATGAGACTGATGCGCTACCTACAGCGCTACGGGTAACTGTACACCTCTGACTGATGCGCCAACTACTGCGCCATGCGTTACTGTGCACCTTTGACTGACGCTCCAGCTACTGCTGTATGTGTGACTATCCAGCACTGACAGTAAGACCAGGGCCGGATTAAAGTACTTGCTTAGGGCATCACAAAGGGTTGGGGCATCACATAATGTTTCAACAGTCTTGGAGCTCAGCGTTTGTTTTCGCGGTTAAAGCATATTAAAAAATCGCACCAGAACAACTTTGCAACATGGCAGACTGGATTTCTTATCTCTGTTAAGTATCGAAGCAGACGCGTCACGTGAGATTAGTTTGATGAACGGATCAGAGACTTTGTAGAAGAAACTTTGAAAAAAAAAATACAAATAACGTGTGGGGAAAAAAACAACTTTTCTGCTTAATGTAAGTTTTGTTTGATTTCGATAAGTGTAATATTATTTTTTATGATTTATTGTGGTTTCTTGCGTTTGTGTGTTTGTGTGTGTGTGTGAGTGTGGGGGGGGGGGGCGCACCTTTGCTGTTTAAATTCAGGCCCCAGCTGGGACTTTCACGGGAACCTCTCGAGAACAGGGGCCGCATGTTAATCTGTGTATATCAAGTGACCATTGACATTTCATTTCTGTGTCTGGTTGAACTAGGGACCCGAATACGTTGGTTTGTCCAGGGGCCCATAGTTATGTGGAGACGCCTCAGGGGCACGGTGGGTGGGTGGGGGGGGGGTGAAATAGTTTCAGTGCCTTGGGCATTACAGGGTCTTAAGCCGGCCGCCCTTATTAACACTCAGAATAGTCATGGGTGTCAAGGGACGGCTTTT
This sequence comes from Candidula unifasciata, assembly GCA_905116865.2. Taxonomy (NCBI): domain Eukaryota; kingdom Metazoa; phylum Mollusca; class Gastropoda; order Stylommatophora; family Geomitridae; genus Candidula; species Candidula unifasciata. Next base: position 2,303,523 of record CAJHNH020001779.1, on the reverse strand, counting down.
CATAACTTTTCAAAACAAATGACTAGAATTGCTCTTATTGCAAAGGGAGCCGCGTTAGCGCAGTCGACAAGAGGCTCGCTTTCAAATCCAGCTGCGACTCGCTGCAGTCCACGGCCGGTGTTCGAAACCGGGCGGCTCCCGGGGTTCACCCAGCCTCTAGGAAATGGATACCAGAGTTGACACTCTGGGGTAAATGGAGGAACATCGCTGTATCTACAGAGTTATGTGCGAACGGCGACACAGGCGGACAATTCTTAACAGCTGTCCGTACTGGTGGCAGCACTTATGGTTTATAACCGTGTGCAATGACGATAGTTCACATCTACCGACTTTTATCTTTTTACCTTTTATTGCAAAGGGGTTATATATATATATATATATATAATATATATATATATATATATATATATATATATATATATATATATATATATATATGTGTGTGTGTGTGTGTGTGTGTGTGTGTGTGTGTGTGTGTGTGTAGCTTCAACTGTCTGACTGGTTCTATTCTGTGTCCATGATTTATAAACATCACGTCCATGAATTATACACAACACACGTTAACACAACACACGTTAACATAACGCATTTTAACACAACACACATTAACATAACACACGCACCCACAACACACGTTAACATAACACACGCACCCACAACACACGTTAACATAACACACGCAGCCACAACACACGTTAACATAACACACGCACCCACAACACACGTTAACATAACACACGCACCCACAACACACGTTAATATAACACACGCACCCACAACACACGTTAACATAACACACGCACCCACAACACACGTTAACATAACACACGCACCCACAACACACGTTAACAAAGTGTATGGACATTATAGAACAATAAGAATAAACTCACAGGGAGCAAGTACAGCGGGGATCTACAGTCATCAGTAGAAATTATCCTCTTTCGACACACGTTTCGGCCCACGATTCCTAAACGTATTCGGAGGTGGGCCCACCTGAGTTCATGAAGCTCAGGGCTGCTTCCCCGCTGCACAGAATTACCGGATGGTGTTATTATTTCGGCCAGAGACAAGACGACTTAGTGGTTTCGAAGGAGGTACTGTGAGATAAGAAGTCGCCGCGACAGCGTAATTAAAACAGTCCGCATGCCTGGACGACCGAGCGACAAGCTTACTTTGGTTTACCGGACACATGTTGGACTTTTATTAGCAGTTGGCAGAGGGACACTGGCAGACAATTCGTACACGATGGACTTTTCAAAGGGATAAGAAACTCTTTTCCACTAGAACAACTTAAATTCATTTTCTAGCTTCTGTGCACCTGGATTCCTTTTTTCTAAAATATGTTCTGCGCTGCATTTTTCTCTTGCTGTGTTCACACGTCCTGCTGTTACTATTGGTACCTTTCCATCTTTCAAGACGGCAGTGTTACATTGTGCTATGAGGAGCATGCATGGAACTCACAGCCCATGGCGGCATGGAACTCACAGCCGATGGCGATGGCGAGTGTGAGTAGCAAGACCCACCCGCAATATAGCGTGGGATAACAGGCCCATTGTTGCTATCATTTGTATTTTCTGTCTTATTTCTTAGACGCTCAGCTATCATCCCTTCTGTAGTCATTAAATGTTTTTATTACTTTGGCAACTCTTATTTATTCTTTCTATTCGGCAGCACTGTTTAATTTGCAAGTGTTGAATACAGCGGGTGTTTTGTGTGTGTGTGTGTGTGTGTGGATAATATACTATCTTGAATAGTTCTAAACCCACCCCCGCCACCTTCATCTCCTATTCCACGCACCGTCCACCTCATGTTTTTATTCGGTATTTCAAACGAATGTAATGTATCAATAGAGACGTGCGTATGGATTTTTTTTTTTTTTTTGTAGATCAAGGAAAGCAAAGTCAAACACGCCAAATCTTTGGGTCGTTAGTTATATGGTGCAAACAATAAAACAATAAAGACGTATACGTCAAAGCCTCGGATAATCTCTAAGGTTCATAGTGGAAATTCTTCCTTTAAAGTTAGATTACAACATGCAACTTTTATTAGTCCCAACAATTCAGAATTCGGGGTTTTATACGTATAAATAAAAAAATAAAAAAAGGATATTGTACGACGCAGACACATGGTAACAGAGTAAATAATGTAAGCATAAGATCAAAGCCGATCTTGGAGGATTAGGAAAAACAAACGAACTTCAACAATATCATGAAAGGAGATAAACTGCCAGTCACTGTCTGTATTTATCTTTCTTGTGGTGTAGGCAGGGGGGGGGGGGGGGGGGGGTGGGGGGGAAGGGGGTGTTAAAGCCTTAGGGTATCATGGCTAGTGCTTATCACTAACCAGCAGAACAGCCCTCTGCTCGTAGTTCCGTCAACATTTCGTACACCTCTATGTAAATTGTCTGTATTGAAATATGGACTATTCCACAATAATGAAGTCACTCCTCTCGTTGTTATTAAACACTCTACTTTCTACTTAACGAAAGGATGTATACAAAATAACTCCAGCGAAAGGCCAAATTACACAAGCCTGCGTGTCCACTACTTTAACCCTTTGATAATAACGGCAATTCCTTCGTCCTATCGTCAAAACAGAATTGGGCTAGTCAAATAATTTACCACTGGGTCGCTATAAACTTGAAAAGCATTCCCACCCCTAACCATGGGAAATTGGACCGAATCTGCTGTTATACCTAGTTCTACGACTGTTTGTGTAGCGCTGTTTTGAAAGACGCATAACTGCGTGCACTGGTGTTCGTTTGGACATCGGTATTGAAAGGGGAGGGAAAATGGAGATATGGATGGATAGCGACAGTAAGTTTAGTGTAGGATTGACAGCTTTGTTTTACTTTGTATGCCATACCAGTATGTTCTTCGGCCATTAAAAGTCAATGTCGACCTCGTCGACGACTTCATCCACTGTTTGTTTAATTTTCTTGATTTGCTCCATGTAGACCTCGGGTTTGTTTTCACTGTTAAGTCGGTGTTCTGTTGTCCCAGCTCTGTAGACGCAGCCCGAAAAAGGTTCCCGACATATTTTATTTATTTCATTAATTATTTAGAAACTTAATTCAATGTCCGGTCAAAACATAGCATATTGTGCTTTCCTTCATGCTTTCTCACCTGTGGCTAGTCTATGTTGGGGAGGGGGGAGGGGGGGGGGTCACGTTGTCTTGTGTTCGCGAAGAGCTTTGTATATTGTGCGCAATACAGGTGGTGAGCTACCCAGTGTGTTTTACCCCTTGCTGGGAGCGTGCGACGACATTGCGTATATTATTAAGGATTTCTGGTACGACATGAATTTAGGTCAGGTGTCAGCGTTGACCTACGACAAGGAAAAGAGCGTTGCTTTTTTGCAGCAAGACGGATTTTTAGGGCGCAGAGGAAAATATTAAAAATTCTAAAACCAAACTCTCTCGTGGGACTTAGGCTGGGGCTGTGGGGTAGGGAGATTGGGGTTTGGGCTAGTTCCATATGTTCTGGGGTCGTTAAAAGCGGTGTCTTCACGTAGTATAGAACTCGCGACATCGCCGTTGATAGCATCGGAGACAAGACGACGGGATACCCCTGTAATATAGACCAACCCGTGTCAGAGGCGACAAAGCATGAATGAAAACCATATAACGATATTTTTGGACCGGGAATCATAATAAGAACCCATATTTATTATTCTAAACAGTCAACCTTGACCAAGCCGAGAAAGCCAGGCGCTTCAGCACTTTAAACAGATCAATTAAAATCTGATGTTGTTGGCGGAGGGGGGTGACGAGGGGGGGGGGGTGACAGGGGGGCCAGAAGTCAGTGACTCTTGCTAGTGCAGAAAGCACTTTTTGTAAGCGCCATGGAGGTTTTGAAATATTAATGAGCTGTCACAAGTTGTTGACAGCTGCCCTGGACGAGTCCTGGTACTGGAGCATGACACACGGACACGTAAATATGAATGCTTACTATTGTTAACTAAACTTGTCAACTCTGCAGTCCCTTTAACTCATGTCACATCATGAGACCTATGTTCCTAATGGTGCCGTAATATTGCTTGACCCCACGGAATTGTTTGTCCGAGGTCACACAAGTATAGTGGCTATACAAGGTCATGTGCATTAAGGCCCTCCCCTCCGCCCCTCCCCTTTCTCCAGCAAATATTCAAAAAGCTAAGTGGTTGCTCCCAACTATGTATAGATATCTCTTTTGAAGTATTTGTTCGTACATTTCCTACGATTTCAAATATTTTGTTTTGTTCATTTATCACATTTTAATAAGGAAGCCGCTGTGGTGTAGCGGCTAGACATTCGCCTGCAGATCAGAGGGTCGCGGGTTCGATTCTTGACGCAGACCAGACTTTTTTTAAAAGTAACTTTGGCTCCTAGGTCGACCCAGCCTTGAGTGGGTACCAGGTAAAATCATGGGAAGTAAAGGCGGTCGGCGTGATGTAGACCGCATCATCCACCAAGTGCCGTTTGGTCTATAAAATATGTCTAGCCTTATACCAATAAGCATGAAATGCGTGGAAAACGGTTTTTTACTTTACTTTTACTTATTATTGTTATTATTATTATTGCGCACTTAAACGAGGCCTATACCCATTGAGCCCCTGACCCTAGAAAAATTGTCAGAGATATTTTACAGCTACCAAACTGTATCTCAGTTATCTGCTGCCCGTATGGGTTCCGGGGTTCCATGGGGGGAGAGGGGGGGGGGGGAATAGAGACACTGCCTCCCTAACTAGCATTTTAAAGAGCTGACTACTTTGGGGAAGTTGTAGTGACAGGCAAGGCACAACTAGGTCACGAGAAGGCCAGCGAATTATCTCAGAAGATTTATGGGAACATGTAAGGAACTCAACCCAGCTCCGCCCAGCTAGACATTTATGAATGACGAAGTCGGGCCTGGAAACTGTGACTAGACGTTCATTCATGAGTTGAGACGCACAAGTTCAAGTGGCATGGATGTTAGGTTGGCGTAACGTTGTATTGTCTCGAATATCTTACCGGCGACCACACGTGCTCTATGTTACAGGATGTGAGCGGTTTCAACGACCCCATTACATATACAACTGGCCCAAACCACAACCCCCTACCGCACACAGGAACCTAGGTCCGACTAGAGAGTGCTTTATACACCCCTCTAACGTAGACCAGCCTGACCAATCATCACTGACAGGTCAGCTAGTGTGTAGCTTAGCGGATATAGGCCTGAGTTCGTTACTAGTTCCGATTTATGAAAACCTCTGATGTATACGTGTATTTATGTGTTCGTCTCCTGTTTCCATATTTCTGTCACGAATTTTTACTGCAAAGAAAAGAGTACACACAATATCAGTTATTCAATAATTGTGTAAGTTGTTAGTAAATATATTTTTTAATGTGAATTTACAGTCTCTGTTCAAATTTATAATGATACAATAAAACCTCGCTTAACGAGCATAATTCGTTCCAGAATCATACTCGTTAAGCGAAACACTCGTTATGCGCAACAAATTTTTTCCTATAAATTAATGTAAAATGCTAAAATGCGTTTCACGTCGAAAACAAATACTCACAGCCATGCTGTAAACGGACACAAGGCAATTACATCTTCGGATGAACGCAGAAGAAGAAGAAGATAATATCTGTTTTATCTTTCTATGAGTGCCGAACGATACACTTTCTGTTACCTGATTAATTCAAGTAGCATGTTAGACCCGTCATTCATGAACTAGCCTGACCAGCAATGTTTTAGACAGAAAATGGGAACATGCAGCACATATACACGAAAACCACCAGACAGAGACCAGACATAGCACAGATAATGCAGACATCAAACTCAGCGTTGGTTACTCATGTACACGAAACAGGTTGCACGTTACAACAGTTGTTAAATGATTCAACCTGACCAGATGGTGTCCCAGCACATACCTACCATAACCTAGTCCGGCAGCAGTGTTCCTCAACCTATGGGCTGCGGCGGCGGCCCGTTTGGGGGCCCGCAAAAAAGTCTGGATGGGCCGCTACTAATTTCTGCCTAATGATGTAACCGGGAAATGTAGGTGGTTTTCACTTCCATGATTGCAGAATAATCCATCACGGAAACAATGGCCCCGTCTTATACAGCTCGCAGCGTTTCAGAAAAAAAAAAAAAACCTTAATTTTTCACCAGGTATGCTGGTGTGAAAAGCAATGAGAGAGCAGACGCTCTGGCTGGCCCTCAATGGACAAGGAAGACATCATTAATGCCATACTAGAGTCCAAACGCTGTGAGGCTTTCAATTTCGTAGAAAATGATTTTTCCCTGAATTGACTACACACCCGGAGTGTACTATCTGGATACGGGAAAACCATGTGGGAGCCAATCGTTGTTAGATCAACCAGAACAGAATGGGAGTTGTTAGCATAAAAATACTTGGAGACTTACTCAGGAGGCGATCAGAGCACTTAAGGTCATATTCAATGTGCTATGGAAATGATCTCAAAAAATGAACAATGAACATAAAGGGCGAAAATAAAACAAGTATGAATCCCTAAAACCTCTATCCTGTGGTATAGAATCTCTATCCTATGAGCAGCAGCGGATGCTGCATTAGTTGAAAATTACAATATTGTGATAATGAGCTGTGGTACAATCTAGGCTTTCCACATCCAAACAGGTTCAGTTCGGTGTGCCTATCGGAACATAGTATAATCAGATAGAGCTCGTATGTCTACTGTGTTTATTAAAACACGCCAGGGAACAAGCAAGTCATACGGAATTAAGATTTTTTAGCGGTCAGATGGGTCAGGAAACAAGTTCTTCTGTTTTAGTTGGCAGAGGGTGTAAATAGGCTGAGGCACATTGTCCTAGCGGACAAGGTATGCAACAGTCCAACTGCAACGGTGACATGTGTATGCGTTCGTTGACTATGATACAAACACACGCCATCGCAAGATGTGTGCGCGTTAACTCTCTACCGGTTCTCGCCTTTAACGCAAAGACATCACATTATTGTCTGATACTGCAGTTCTTCTTCTTATACAGGGTGTTTATAGACTCTGACTACACTTTTTGACGACGTTCATATACTTCGTTTGTCAAATTTGGTCTACACACAAATTGTAGTGAGACTTTACACACACCCTGTAGTCTATATCATGCGGCGTTGGTAGCCATACATCCACAACCTTCTGTTTCGTGTACTTTCAGTCATTTCTGACACGGATGATCTTTTATGCTATGATGTCGAACTGTCCAGACTCTTCTCTCGGTTTCAATCTGTCTCTTCTCCCTCAAACTTTCCCACCGCCATGACGTACTCTATGATTTTTTCCTTATGACATGGTCAAAGAATGTAAATTGTCTGCGTTTGACGTGGGCAGTCAGTTCTCTTGGTGAGTGACTTTCTTTCATCTTCAGCACTCTTTTATCTACCCTGGATGTTCTTTAAAACCCCATCCCCGCCTTTTAAAACAATTTTTTATCAATCGACCAGCTGTCCATGATTCACTTCTATATATTAAGATAGGATTATCTTTCTTGTCTCAACTGACAAAGAAAAATTGCACAGAATATTCTTTATTGTGTAAAATGCTGCCTTTGCTGGAGTTATTCTACATGTAACTTCTTTAATATTCTTGAGGGCTACCCAAGTACTTAAACGTATCAACTTGTCTACAGATTGTCCTGTTAGCTGTGAGGATGTGTTTTAGAGGGTCTATTTTCTTTGTCATTACCATTATGTTTTTCTGCTGTTCAAACGAAGACCCTTAACTGATTCAAAATAGGGATTTAAACAAGGCTTCTCTTTCTGGCAGTAGGTTATTGTACGCATTGCCGAGATCATTACACGGAAGCATTGTTAGCTGATTTGCCATCTTGTATTTCCCATATTGGATTTGCCACTTTGGATTTCTGATTTTAGATTTGCCGTCTTTGATTTGCCATCTTGGATTTGCCATTTTGGATTTGCCATCTTGGATTTGCCATCTTGCTTCTAGTTCTTTTCCGCATAGAGCCGCAAGTGGCACCTGGCGGTGTTGCCGTTATGGACGCCCTGTAACTTCGCTTAACGGGATCTATCTGCCTGGTCTTCGTCTTGTCCGTCGGTTTGAAAAATCGCGGGAACGTAACAGTTTTTCCCGGAGGGGGGGAAGAAAGGGGGCAAGGGCAAAACTGATCCTATCCAGAGCGCACCATGCACATACGTGCTGGTGCTGCTGATACCCCCTGCTCCCTGTTTCACTATACTACTACTGCTGGATGCTTCTGCTGTACTACTACTTTATATTAACTCTATATAACAAATGCAAAAACTCGCATTTCTAAGATATTTTACTCAAACTTTATATAATGTATCACATGCTATTATCCTTAGTTTTCCTGATCGTATACTAAAAGCAAACACAACAGCAAAGGGCTGTTGGGGTTGGTTCTGCAACGTCCTGTAAACGATACGCAACTAACCATACTAAAAGCAAAGACCAGCCATGCGTCGTTTCCCCTACAGTTTCACCCAACCGTCTTGTCACATTCAACAGAAGAGCAATGGAGTGCATCAAGAGGTGCATAGGTAATTTATCTAAAGACATTGTATTTCATGACATGCCAGCTAAATGGCTATCAGATCAAGGGGTTTTTCCACACAACTTCTGTGTTCAGCCTCAACAACGCAAGACTGAAAACCACAGATATCAATACAATGAAAATTTTTTTTAACATTTAACCCACGTGACGCCATTGAATATTAAAAAAAAAAAAGATATATATTATATATATATATATATATATATATATATATATATATATATATGTGTGTGTGTGTGTGTGTGTGTGTGTGTGTGCGCGCGCGGGGGCGTAAAAAAAGATAAAGGATCTTTTTTTCCCTCCTTCAGGCGTATTGCGCATTCAAGGCTAGGTTAGTTGCGTATCCTTTACAGGACGTTGCAGAACCAACCCCAACAGTCCCTGGCAGTTGTGTGGTTTTTCTAGGCAAATTTACGTCCAGTAGTTTGCCATTGCCCACTGGACGGTCGGCTTTCTTGATACCACTGTGGAAACTAACGCGAGTCGCATGGCCCGCAGCTGGGATCGAACCCGGCATCCCGGCATTACGAAGCGTTCGCATCGACTTTACCACAGAGCCGACATTCAGGGCTAGACCTATATTTTATGGACGAATCGGTACTTGGTGGGTGATGGGGTCAACATAACGCCGGCCGCTGTTACTTCCCAGGACTTACCCGGTACCTACTCAAGACTGAGTTGACCTAGGAGCCATGGTCATTGAGGCAAGTAAAGTCCAGCTTCATCAGGACCAGAACCCATCGACCATCCGATCCACAGGCAAGCGTTTAGCCGCTACACCACAGCCGTTGCCTATAAATGTTCCACTACTCAATGCCTTCTTTGCGTCGGCAACCCAGATATGATGATATATATATATATATTCGTATTGGCTGAATATATATCGTATATATGAATATAAAATCCTATCGGTACATACCCAAATATATATATATATATATATATATATTATATATGTACCGAATAGGGATTTTCACTATATATATATAATACGAAAGCGGGCTGTACGAATTCGGCCGAATACGAATACGAATAGTGTATCATATCATCAGGTGCCTTACCGACTGGCGTGGGTCTTGCCACTATCTCGATTTCCATACATAGTATTAGTATAATGTCATATATAATCCATATATAATATAATAAGATACTATCAAGAATCTTATATATATATCTTCTCTATACCTCCTTCCACAGATCTTTCCTAGTCGGTCCGAAATACGTTTGGCGGGTGCCAAACTTATTTCAGCCGAATAGCCAAAAAATATAGTACTATATAATCTTGGGGCTTCTTCTTCGATAATTCTTTTTCTCACTCCTTCTGGCCAGAAAACGAATATCAGGAGGCAACCTATTCAGCCGAATACGAAACTATAGTGCAATCCAGCATCATCTCGTGCCTTGTCCACTACAGTTTGTCTTGCCACCACAACCACAATCTGCGAAACAGGCCAGATTGCGTATTAGTTGTTGTCAGCATACAGTTGACATGTTGCAGCACATACTGTCAGAATCTTCTGCCCGCTATCAGGGACACCGTCTCCGTCCTTCCATACAGATCCAAAAAATTTGAACATATGTTGACGAAATCTGTTGTGCCCTGTCCTTAGTCTGAATATAATACACTGTTTCCTTCTGATGTCTGTGATTAGTTGTCTTCGGGCTAACCTCTTCTTTCAAAACCTCTTGGTTTTTTTGTGTGCTTTCCAAGGTATTTTAAGCATTGTTCTGTAAAACCACATCTCTGGGGCCTCAAGAAATTGTTTAGCCTGCCTACCTATTGTCCAGGACTCACAGCCATGTGTTAAAACTGGATGCTGTACCACGCAACCGGGTCGCAGTTGCCCCCGCTACGACAGACTTAGGCAACAGCAACTGTTGTGTTAATGAGAGAGTTATATCAGTCGATCGCAGTGTATGCAGAAACTGGTATAAGGTAACCACTATTCGTATTCGGCCCGACCGCAAGTATTCGGCCGAATACCGAATAGTTATAAGGTCCACTATTCGGCCCCGAAGCGAATACGAAGCGAATATTCGGTACAGCCCTAATATATATATATATATATATATATATATATGTATATGTATATATGTGTGGTGTGTGTGTGTGTGTGTGTGTGTGTGTGTGTGTGTGTTCTATATATGTGTATATATGTATAAATTTATTTGCACCTAATTTGTTCACAAGTTGACACAATATAAAATCGAACAACCATCCACGTTTCACTACAAAACCAAATATGTCTGTCACACAATGCGGTCAACGAAAGGTGACTGATCTCAAATCTGGGGTAATGTAAACTATTTCTACTCCTTCCTGTCGACAGTTCTATGTTGTGCTGATTTATGCAAGTCACACTTTTAAATGGACGAAGTTTAACATATATTTGGGTTCTTTTCTGTTTAACGACCACATCACGCGTGATCTAGGGAACATCATATATTATGGGTTAGGTTAGCGTTAAATGAATGGGAACTACTACTAACTCTAACCCTACCCCCCCCCCCCCCCCTTTTTTCGGTCCATAATTTTGGAGGAATCAACGCTATACTCAAACCTGTTTAGAACTACAGCAGAACTCCAAGAAAGCGGTCAGGATTTTACAGTAAAAATCTGTAATTTCTATTGTCAGATACGTATCTTCATAATACATTGATAGGTGATTTAAATTTATTTGTTGTCATTTATGTTCAACTAAGTTTAGTTCGGCTGAGCCATAAAGACATCACAGAACTCGGGGTTTTTCCATATGCGCGCTGTCCCCATCTTCGGGAGCCAGCTCTGAGTTACAATAGTAATGGTACCGGATGCAGTCTGATTACATGTCCATCTTGCCTTTTCTCTGAGTGAAGTGTGCCTGCCTAGCCCTTTGGTCTCACCCAGGTGTATCATTCTCTCCAGGCCTTGATAATCTATTGTCTCTTCCTTTTGTTCCTAAGGGGCCTTGACCACATCTGCCTTGTCATGTATTAACTCAACACCCAGTGATGCAGATCCAGCCAATCTGTCTGCCTTGTTCAAATGTAAACATGTCCCCAGTATGCAACAGTTAGTATTTCCCTTCAGTCACCAGTAGACCCCACGGTGTTTCTTAACTGCACAACAAATTATATTATGGTTGACACATTTGGATATGGAAATGTATTTGTTGCCACTGTAGATGAACCTAACGGGTTGATGATATTCAACCACTCATCAAAAAAATGGTTTCAATCATTTCAAGATCTCACGTCTAATGACATCTATATCAAAGTCGTCAACTTTCATTTCCTTTCCTTGCTTGACATGAGCGTACTCTGTGTCCTGTCTGACCCAATGGTTAAATGATGCTCTATCCAGACCAAGCACCAATCGTCTTCGTTTCTTTGGGTGATGAATATCACAATATAAATGACTCATCTTAGTTTCCCCGAGGAAGTGCTGGTACAGTAAAACGGTAACTTTCTGCATAGTTATACATTTGCATATCAAAATTCATTTTGAAATGGATGTCTATGTCAGCTTTTATAGGCAAGCTATATGACACAATAGTTCAGCAATAATTTGCAGAAGCAAGTGACAATAATCTTAGAATATCCATACACACTAAAGTTATCTCTAAAATGTTAATGTGTTTTTTTTTTCCCTGTTAGTGTTTATTTTTGAAGATCACCTACATTCTTTGATAATGTCACCAGAAGGAGAAAACTGGAGTACAGAAGAAGAACAAGAGGGAAGATGTTGGGCATTCTGACATGATGGCATGGGAGGTTATCTGTGTCAGAACTGCCTGAAAGTACTTGGGACAGAAGGTTGTCGATGGACATGACTCCAAACGCAACATGGCATAAATTATAGAAAGGTGATTCTTACTAGGCTGCTAATCAATGCGTTGTACTTCTACCTGTTTCATTGAACACTTCCCACTTGGTGTTGAACTGATGTATGACAGTTGGATGTTGTGAGTGCCCACTGGGAGCGAGTGAACAGTGCCGAGGCACAAATAGATCATTACGGTCTGAGGAGAATGGCGCTGCGAGGAGTTACAAGGGGATCTGGCCGACGCTCAACACTCGGGGGAGGGGCGAGACAGTTACTGGTACCATCGGAATTTTAACTCTTCGCTTGCTGCTGGAGATTGGGACGGAGCGCTTTTGGGGGTGTACCGATTGCTGTGATGTCGATTCTTAATTCAACATTAAACATTGAACATTTCCCACACTTCGCTAGAAATAACCAGCCAGCATGTTGTTAAAATCCTTATTGATCATTTACCTGGATAATGTATTTGCTTTGTTTTGAACCCGAAGCTCAGCTGAAGATTGTTTGCGCTCTACTGCAACAATATCAACAACATTTACGCAATTACTGAAATATGCTGACGACAGTGAACACAATCAGACGTGCATTTGTGATATTTCCATTTATTTGCTTTTGTCGGTATGTACATACACACGCAGACATTCTATTTTGCTTGGATTATTAAATCCATATCATTAAATTCTTCGTTGTCTATCTATAGGTCGTGGGACAATGAGTCAGTCGGTCGGTCGCTCTGTCGAACGGTCTATCTATGTATTTGCCCATCCATGCTTCTATTAATCATTGTATCCTTCATTAATAGCCCACCAAATGACCAATGTACTTATCAAAAGACCTAGGTACTAATCTAAATGACAAAGTTGCTAGTTAGCATCTACCCATCTCACTACTTACTTATCTACCTACCGAGGTAGCTGCATATCTGGTCACCTACTAACCTAATAAGTTACTTTTGAACTTAAATTTGATTTGGTTCAAGAACCGACATCACAGCACTCGGGGCTTTCCATAAGCCCTCCGTCCCCATCTTCAGCAGTCAGCGAAAAGTTCTGCTACTAATGGTGCTGGTAGCATTTTGATTAAACGTCCGTCTTGCCTTTCCTCTGAGCGTCGAGCATCTGCCAGTACCTCTCGTCACAACCCCCCCCCCCTCCTCCCCCTCGCATCAGTCTCACCAGACTATGGTTATCCATCTGCTCCTCCGAACTGTACACACTCTCCCAAAAAGCTCTAACCACGTCGGCCTTATCATGTATCAGTATTCCACTAAGTTGTCCAGAGCCAGCCAGTCTGTCCGGCTGTTCAATTCCCAACACACCGTTGTCACCCCCCCCCCCCTCCCGGTGAAAAAAAATATAGACAGTACACCTCACCCGTGTCCTCCGCAGCGAAGCATGCCTGTCCTGGTCTTCCTTAGCATGCTTTCCGAGTCAGTTACAATCACTATGTGTGTGTGACCGCCTCCACCTCCATTCTCAAGATGGATGTTGTGGTATCATATGCTAGGCTCTCCTGCACCAAACGTCGACCATTAACTTTTGCTAAGAAGCCACAAGCACTTCTTTTTGCCCCTTTACACTAAACCATCTGTGTCTTCTTCTCCTTCTTCTTCACTTCCTCTTTTACCGCTGTGGGTGTCGAGGGAGATATAAGGTTCTGTTTCTAGCTCTTCTGGCCGCCTCGACCATAGGCACATCGTGCTGTTGTAGAGTTTCTCTGATGTTATCCTTCCATATTGTTCTTGGTCTACCTCGTGCTCTACGTCCTCTTCTCTTTCCATGTATGCTTTATATGGTATGGTGTCACAAGGCATTCTCTCTAAGTGGGCAAACCATTTCACTTGCTGTCTTCGTATATAATCCAGAATTGGTTCTGTGCCGACTTTTTTTTTTTTTAATGATCTCATTCCTGATCTTATCACTGATGGTCACTCCTACAGCCCTTCTCAGACATCTCATTAACGTGGTTACTAATTTTCTTTTATGGTTTGTTGTGAGTGACCATGTCTGGCACTGGTAGCACAGAGTTGGAATAAATATGCTTTTAATTAGATGTCTCTTTGTGCTGATTGGGAATGTCTTATGCTGTAAGAGGGGGGCTAGCTGTCCCAATACTTGGTTTGCTTTACTGCATCTAATGTTTATTTTTTTTATCCAATTTCCCATCTTCGGTAAATAACCATCTGTGTGAATGGTCAAATCCTCTGGGCGAGCATTATCTTGAATTAATTGCTGAATTTCCACCTCCGTGGCACCTGCTGGTCAGTCTCTACATTACCGGCTCAGTGTGATTATGACCCTATATAAATCTAACTTTTCAGGTGGCACTTTGTCCTACTCCTTTCCTCACCTAATGTTCTCAAGGATGCAAACCTGTCTGATTGTGAACTTTAGCTATATACCAGGTTATTAACCTACCTATTTGTCTACCCATGTACACAGTAAGATATATTTTTAATTAATTACATATCTATGAAGCTACATACATAAAAAGCTACATAATACTATAAGCCTACCTACTTACTAGCCTATCCATTGTAATTACATATCTATGAAGCTACATACATAGATACATAATACTATAAGCCTACCTACTTACTAGCCTATCCATCCCCTCCTTCAAACCTACTTAACTATGTATCTATATTTTCACCTTCTTAGCAGCATACCTATCTAATTACAATATAACCATCTATCCACCTACAGTATGTCTGGATTCTTGTCACCAAATCTTGCAATACCTGCCAGCCAGTCTTCTTTGGTTTTGTGATACCGTGTCAGCAGTTTTCTTGTTCTTCTGTGTTTACAGCACGTGAAGATATTGTGTGCAACGTTTAGGTTCAAAAGACTACATTTACATGTTCACATTATTTCAGAAATATTCAGTGTTTAACCAACCAAACAAACGTGTGTGGGCACGAGAAGGACATATTCTAAAATTATCACTGTTCAAAACTGTCAAACTGTCCACAGTTGTATCACGGGCTGTTTATGTTGTAAAACCTCTGGGTCGATACGACTAGTCTCTATCCTTTGGGGGAGGGGGGAGGGGGGTAAATCACATGGGGAAGACAACATTAAGAGGTGGACGAACAGTGCTGAGTGAAAAGGTAGAGGTGAGAAGAC
>CAJHNH020001779.1:2103059-2285559 GCA_905116865.2 Candidula unifasciata | reverse complement strand
TCTAAAAAGTGATGTTTGTTCTTTCCTGTTGAGTTTGTTTATGCTGTCACTCTCTGGTCTGTAATCTCCATTCTGCTTTCCCCACTCCCGCTTGAAAGACTGCTTTAGTGCTGTATCTCATCCTCATCCGAATAGTGGCACTTTGTGTCACCGGGTGTTTATCTCTTGTGTAATGTCCTGGGGGAGTACAACTACCTACCTACCTACCATCTCTTTTAGTACACTCAGTCCTTGCAAGACTGCAGGTTACACCGGGTTGGTGTAATTATCATCGGTGCTTCAATAATAATTTCTTTACAAGTTTAACTTCCCGCCTCGCGAACTTTCAAGCACAGGGTGTCCTTGATATACTTATCATATCCGACTATAAAGATTCATGGTTACTTTTTGTTACAATTATGTGCATTATTTATTGTTTATATTATAAAATTTGAAAACTAAATGGTGCCTTTAGTAGCCTAGTTAAAATATCCATTAACTGCCTTGCTAAATGTAGCTTATATTGAAAATCTAATTCACCATGGAACTAAGTGTATTGAAAGAATGAAGTATGAAGTAGTGACGTCATTGTCACGTAACATGTTTAGCAGCCGGGCATGTTTCTATAGTTGGCTGTGCTTGTATCCATCGCCGTGTTGGTTGTATTCTGTTTCATCCTTCTTAAACCATAATGCTCCCCCCCCCCCCCCGGCTTGGTTAAGATTATTTCCCAACCATTATGGTGTTTAAAAAGTGACAAAAATACGGGTGACTGCAGTCAAGTTTATGCCAAGAAATTATTTCACAAAACTTTTCTGCCCAATCTATTCCTCTTCCCATATTTTATAATTATTCACGTGACCCCACTGTTTAAGGACTGGTGGCCATGATACTCTCCCCATTGTTATGTGTTGTTATTGCCGATAAAAGTTTCTGTGGTCATAGTTCACGTCTAGGTCCTAGTTCAGTATATTGTCAGACACACACACGTGCACACGCGCGCACGCCCACATACGTGTGTTAATCGATCACCCTTGGCAACAAACAAAATACTTGTCTTGTAAGCAACAATGAAAAAAGTCAACAATGTTAATAATAATATAATTCAATCAATGGAAGATTCCTCAGCTATGCTAAAGAATGACTTAACACATTTCACTCTGTGGGACTGTAGTAATTGCACTAAAGACCTATTATCAGTTAGGTAGTCTTAATGAGTTATTGCCCTTTTAGGTAAGCCATTAATTAAATAGGCATCTAATTGTCGAGCAATACGTTCGCAACCCCACATTTATGGAAATAACTCATACATGTTGAATGGAGATGAAGACTGTATTCAAGAAGTAATCGTTAAAACGTAATTATTTGCAGAAAACCACTTCACAAGGTGCATTTTCTATTTTTTTGTTTTTTAAATTGACTGTATGGCATATTTTTGTCCGGGATCGTCACCGTCACGCGAATAACAGATGCTTAGAAAACGTTGAGACTGGCTTTCGTCCATTTTAGGACGTCCAGTTTAAGTCTTTTTAGGACGAAATCTTTTGTCATTTGAAGCCCTACTCTGGCTTTTGCCAGGGGCCGCAATTTAGGCAGGCCATACATATGGCCAAATGTCTGAACGCGGTTTCTGGGACCTCTCCACGGCGATCCTCATCCGCATGGTGGCACTTTGTGTCATCGGGTGTTTATCGCTTGTGTGATGTCCTGGTGGGGTAGAAAGAGAGGATCATCCGAGAAGAAACATGTCAAATACATGTGACACCAACAATCCTCATCATCAAGTGCCATGCCAGTTCGCGTAGGTGTTCGTGCATCTCACAAATTTCGGTCTTTGGTGCTCTCCGTCAGTTCCACTGATGATATTCCTAACGCCCCTGTCTCAAGCCATTCACCATTTTTCTGTTAGTCTTCCTCCGCCTCTTCTACCAGAGATATTTCTAGTCATCACGATATTTTCCAGTGCTTCACTTTCTCATCACAAGACAGGGAGCTTCGCTTGTCCTATTCCCATTGTTGTATATAATATTCTACTTTCATTAGCCATTTCCAGGCAATCATTATTAGTTATTCTGGCAGTCCAAGGTATTAGAAACATTCTTCTCAAGAACCACCTCTCCAAATTCTTCTTAATTTATTTGCTAATATTAAAAGATTCACTGCCAAATAACAGAACAGGATCGTTGGAACATTTCAGTACACGTTTTCGGTTGTTTTATTAAATAAGATACTTTTCATCTTCTAAAATGCTGCCTTTGTCTGGCCAATTCTGTTTTTAATTTCTACCACACACCGTCAAGCTAATGTTATGTTTGTTCCCAAATACTTGAATTTATTGACTTGACTAAGCAGTTTTCCTTTTATTGCTATGTAACATTTTGGAGTTATCTTCTTCTTTGAAAAAATCATTGTTTCTGTTTTCCTGACATTCAAGGAAAATCCCCCTTTTTTTGCACTCTATAGTACCACAATGCCTAAAAGCGGGACTTATTATTTCACTACAGAGAAAGAAGAGATGAGATAACAAAACGCATTATTGTCTCACTTCTTGCTTTATCTGTTCTCAACTGCCTACTTTATTTCCCAATTTAATTCTTGCTTCTAGTAAATATTTATTATTATTATTATTATTCTGAGATCTTTTCCATCAATGATTATATCCTCCAACAATAGCAACAATAGTCCTTACATGTGCATGTATTGTTAAAGTTTCTTCAAACTAGCCGTCGCCACGGACTATCATTCAGGCACACCAACACAGACAAAACATGCGGGAGGGGCGGTGGGGGTGGGGACTGGTTCTATTTCTTTATTTCATTAGGTGAAATCTCAGAGTCCCGGCGATGGGGTGAGAAAAAAAAAGAAGAAGACCATTGGGGCTGAGCAGGTTAATAAGCATCAGTGTACAGTTAGTTATTCAGTTGGTCTCAAGATTCAAAACTGGCTTTAAAAAGATTAAGACGTCGTCCGATTTCTGTTTGTAATTATAAACTCATTGCCAGAGTCATAAAATGGGATACACAATGACCGTTGGCTGAAAGTGAGGATGATGGCAGATGAATTTGATGCTGAATTCGATAACACTGATGCTGATTAGCAGATATCATCAACTCACCTATCTCGTATAGCACCTCTCCAAGTTTGAAACATAATTTCGTGCTCACTCCTTGTATATGTAACCATGCAAATCTCACTAGTTAAACAAAAATGTTTGTTTAGTTGTCATTGATTGATTTGGTGACTTCCCAATTTTGCCTGATTTGAGATTAACGTTGCTTGTTTGGATGATCTGCTTTGCCTCAAGAATGACGTTTTTGTCTAAGCCATTGTAAAATCAGTCTCAACATTTAATGGTGGGACTATGGGTGAAGACGTTTATGTCTGTAATCCGTTGTTCCTTTACGTTGGTTAGGTCAATATTTGCCATTCTGCAATTAATTTGGCAGCAAAAAACTCACTAGATCGTCAACTGTGAAAGTGTTGGAATCACTACTTGCATGCCAAAGAAAAAAGGGAGATTACTGGCATAAATGGGGGTGACATTGCAAGAATTACCAGGTTTAATGGATAATATACCCTATTGTTCATTAACTCTTTAGTGCAACGGGAGTTCTACACATTCATTGGTTACTCTTTATATAGCACACGTGTCTTTAATTTTCATGTCTCATTCTTCTGTTAAAATTACTGAGAGTAAAGGGCCTTTCCCACACTTTCATGTGCATTAGGCTAAAAGGGCAGACCTATAATGTATAGACAATTCTGTGCTCAACTGGTGATGTGATCAGCATCACGCCGGCCGCATTTACTTCCCATGACACTCTTCTGTTATGCAAGCTTCTTATATATCAATCAATACAATAGTGACCTATGTAATAAAGTTCTTCTTCTCCTTCTTCTTCTTCTTCTTCTACTTTTTCTTCTTTTTTTCTAGGCAAATATACGTTCAATCGTTTGTCATTGCTCCCTAATCGGTACTACTGCCGAAACCAACGCAAAGCGGTATGCTGTCAAATCGCCTCCAACTGAGATCGAACCCGGCCCTCCGGTATTATGAAGCGTGTTCGCAACGCCTAAGCAATTTTCAAAACCACCGTGGCATTTTAAACGGCCGATGCTCGTCAGTTACTGAGACAGATGTTTCAGGAACAAGTTTGTAAATAAATTAAAAAAAAGTGTTGGAGGCGGTATTCGTGTGTTTGTCAACACTATCCTGGCAAACTCTTCCGTTTTAAAACATCAGTAGGTTAACTATACATGAAACTATACAAAACTATCGGGTTCTTTTATTTTATTTCATCCCACATCGGAAATTCCGATATTTCGTGCTGAGTTCCCGGGAAAGTCCAATAGTTCAGGGGTGTTAGGTTGTGAAATAAACACCGACTAACACTAACCCCTCCCTCCTATAATACTGGGCTTCCCCGGAAACTCCCCCACGAAATCTCGGAGTCCCTGATATTGGGTGAAATAAAGGCAAAAAACCAACTATCTTAGTAATAGTAGTTATCTAACTGACAATATCCTGTTCAACCCATCTGGGTTATAACTGGAATACATACATTGTTCCCTCTGTTTCGCTATTGACTATTTATGTTAGCCAATTTTTTCCCACAGCAATCTAAACTTGCTTACCAAACAAAACTTTGATAAATTTGCTTATCAAACAAAACAAAAATGAACAGACTAGCAGACAAATAAAAAACGAAGCTCGCGTTACATGCAGTCCATCGTGGACAAGTAGCAGACAAAGAGACATGGAGTGGGGTCAGTCAAGGACGGGTGGAAACAGGGCGCGCGCATACACAGAAAGAATTAATCAAGCAACAGAAAGTGTATTGACTGGCACTCATAGAAAGAAGTAGAAAGATAGAAAAACACAATAGACAACATAAAAATTGAAAGCTACAGTTACGGTGCTGGGAATTGAACCTGTCACCTCCAGACGGCGTCTGCGCCTCGCCATTAATACAAGTGCACCAAGAACATGGTCAAATAGGCACCCCCCAAAAAAGGTGTCTTATTGGCCATGTCTATCGTACAGCTTGAAATCCACAACTATGGAACACGGACATAATTTATTTCAACCCATTGAAATGGCACTATAGGTTACAGAAATTTATATTAACGAAGCAAATGTCGAAAAACAATCACAGCAACAATTTACGAACACAGTAGACCTTAATGCTTTGTGTAGAATACACAAACATTTAAGAAAGGTATTTGACTGGGTAAGTTTCGGTGTGTATACGTCATTCCTATAAATAAACAGAAAGAAAGAGAGACAGAAAGATGTGGAGTCAGCCGGGGGACGCGTAGAAGCAGGGCACATAGATGTGTAGTCATCCATGGACGGGCAGAAGTCAACCAGGGACGGGTAGAAACAGGACATTCAGAGCGACGCGGAGTCGGGCGGTTACAAAAAGGGCACACAGTGAGACGTGGAGTCAGTCATGGACGTGTAGAAACAGGGCACACAGTGAGACGTGAAGTTAGTCAGGGACGTGTTAAAACAGGGCACACAGTAAGACGTGGAGTCAGCCAGGGACGTGTAGAAACAGGGCACACAGTGAGACGTGGAGTCAGCAAGGGACAGGTAGAAACAGGGCACACAGAGAGAGGCGGAGTCGGGCGGTTAGAAAAAGACCACACAGTGAGGCGTGGCGTCAGCCAGGGACGGGTAGAAACAGGACACACAGAGAGATGCGGAGTCTGCCAAAGAGCGGTAGGAGTCAGTCGGGGACGAGTAGAAAAAGGGCTTACTGAGAGACGCGGAGTTTGCTGGAGACGGGTAGAAGCAGGGCACACAGAGAGACGCGGAGTTTGCTGGAGACGGGTAGAAACAGGGCACAAAGAGAGACGCGGAGTCTGCTGGAAACGGGTAGAAACAGGACATACAGAGAGACGCGGAGTTTGCCAGGGACGGGTAGGAGTCAGCCGGGGACCGGCATAAACAGATCACACAGAGACGCGGAGTCGGTTTGGGTCGGGTATAAACAGGGCACACACACGCGGCGACGTGGAAAGATAACCGCAGCCAACCAACCACAAGACCGGATGTCGTGTGCTCTCCCCCTGGCCGTGTCACTTTTGAACAAGCCGTGGAGAATGGAGCTCACCTAACTTGTTTGCAACACACCACTTTCGTTATCTCCAGCTTCAACCGATTTATACTTCTCATTGCACTTCCATATCTTCACGTACTGATAACCTTACTGCATTTATCAGCACACCGTGTTGGTTTCCGTTGATAGTATTTAGATATTTGGATTTATTTACCGAGGCAAGCTGTTGCAGACGGCGAAAGTTGGCAACAACACATTTTCAGTGAGTTGTCAGTTTTACGTTGGATTTTCACTAGTGGAGGTAAGTTATAATGCTTCTTACTAACTCGGGGTTCTGTTCTTTAAAATACTGGAGTCTTTTGTAAGTTTTTAATATGTGTTGCTCTTTTTTTTTTTTTTACTCCTACATGGTTTGATTCAAAAGTCCGTTAGCTTCGATTTTGTAAAATTCAGGTAGTAAGTAGTAGTATTATTACTGTTAAATAAAATTAAACTAATTTAGCAGGTAGTACGTAAAACATAAACTGTTCAAGAAGAGGTAACTTAATAATTATATAATAACTTCTTGGAGTGGTTTTTAACTAAAATAAACCAGGAACTGAGTCGGTTAAGTTACAAGTATCTAGTACACAAGAGTTGCTAGTTAAATTCAATAACTGACTGTTCATTTAACTATTCGCTGGCAATGTTGCAGCTGGAGAGACGAGAGTGAGGGAAGTGTGCGTTTCACTCTACAGCAGCATTACAAACTACACCTGCTAGTGCAGTCAGTTTACAACAAACAAAAACACAACAACCTTCACGCAGTTGAGTAGGTCATATCGATTTCCTTTTGCGTGTTAGTTTATCTTTCTACACATTTGGCACACAATCTGCCAACACGTCTTTCAACAGGAAACTACAGCTGTTTCATAACTCGTACCCCCTGCTGTGTCGTGCCGTATTGGTGGCATTTCTGTACATTTATGTTAGCCTGACAGCGGCAGATGTCTTTCCCTGAAGCTGGCTGAGATGTTAATATTTAGTTGAAAGTTACAGTAGTTAGAATAGTAAGGTTCACAAAGGATACTGATCTTTATTATTGTAACCAAATATTTACCCTTTGATGAGAAATAATATATAACATTACAAAGAGAAAAGGTTTTATGTGATACTGGGATTTTTCTTCCGCTAAACACAAAACAAGGTCAGTTATATAATTAAAATATTCCTTGTATACCATCACCTCCTCCTTCTGACTCCTCTCATTTAGTGGAGCAGTTTTTCCTTTTCATCTTCTTTTGTTTCACCTGTTGCTACTGGTACTTAGAAAACTGATAAAACTCTCTTAATTGTATTCCTGTAAAATACATATGAGCCACAAAAATGTTACTGTTTGAATGCAGTGCAGTTATTTTTTCACATATTTTGAGATGCTTGATAGAGAATTTTAATGCCTGTCCACTTTTTCAACTTCTTCATGGTGTTAACGGCTGAAAACTCTATGAAAAGTTCTGGTTGTTTATTCACTTCTGTTATAGGGAGTTGTCCAAGAACTTTAGTTTTTCATGCACATCCATTTTACATATTTGTCAAATTTATGTGCAGATTGTTGGTTCCATGCTTCTCAGGCAGATGCACTCCAACCATGAAGGAAATCCCTGATTGCTTGACTCTTACAACATGCTTGTTAGGGAGGCAGTGGGTCTGTTCTTATTTTCCTCCACAAGGGGGCACAAGAACCCACACAGGGATATCCATTTTCAAAACAGGCATTGCCATACGTTTATGTAAGAATTATACTGGCCTATGCAGTCATACAAGTACATGCAGCAGAACAGTCACAGTAATACAAGTACATGCAGCAGAACAGTCACAGTAATACAAGTACATGCAACAGAACAGTCACAGTCATACAAGTACATGCAGCAGAACAGTCACAGTAATACAAGTACATGCAGCAGAACAGTCACAGTAATACAAGTAAATGCAACAGAACAGTCACAGTAATACAAGTAAATGCAACAGAACAGTCACAGTAATACAAGTAAATGCACCAGAACAGTCACAGTAATACAAGTAAATGCACCAGAACAGTCACAGTAATACAAGTAAATGCAACAGAACAGTCACAGTAATACAAGTAAATGCAACAGAACAGTCACAGTAATACAATTAAATGCAACAGAACAGTCACAGTAATACAAGTAAATGCAACAGAACAGTCACAGTAATACAAGTAAATGCCACAGAACAGTCACAGTAATGCAAGTAAATGCAACAGAACAGTCACAGTAATGCAAGTAAATGCAACAGAACAGTCACAGTAATACAAGTAAATGCCACAGAACAGTCACAGTAATACAAGTAAATGCAACAGAACAGTCACAGTCATACAAGTAAATGCAACAGAACAGTCACAGTAATACAAGTAAATGCAACAGAACAGTCACAGTAATACAAGTACATTCAACAGAACAGTCACAGTAATACAAGCAAATGCACCAGAACAGTCACAGTAATACAAGTAAATGCAACAGAACAGTCACAGTAATACAAGTAAATGCAACAGAACAGTCACAGTAATACAGGTAAATGCAACAGAACAGTCACAGTAATACAAGCAAATACAGTAAGGACTGTCACAGCTGTACAAATAAATGCAACAGAACAGTCACAGCAGTACAAATAAATGCAACAGAACAGTCACAGTAATACAAGTAAATGCAACAGAACAGTCACAGTAATACAAGTAAATGCAGCAGAACAGTCACAATACTACAAGTAAATGCAACAGAACAGTCACAGTAATACAAGCAAATACAGTAAGGACAGTCACAGCAGTACAAATAAATGCCACAGAACAGTCACAGTAATACAAGTAAATGCAACAGAACACTGCTAGAAGCAAACGGGAATATTTTTACAGAATACAGCAGTCAGCATAAACCTGTTGACATCTCCATATAAAGTCAAGTACAGGACCCTCTTTCTCTGTCAGTGGCACTTCAAGCATATGATACTAGACTCAATTTTTATAGACCAATTGTCTCTCTGTGGTTGATGTGGTCAGCATCTCGCTGACCACCTTTACTTCCCATGACATTACATTGTATCTGTATTTTAGGCTGTATTATATTAAACTGGGAGCTAAGGTCAGTTTTGAAAAAAAATTTCCTAATGCAGATTCGAACCTAAGAGCTTCAGTTCGGCAGCTGAGTATGTAGGCACTACACTTCCCTAACTCCATAGAGTTCTCCACAGGTAGAGCAGGCGTACACCAGGACAGTTTTCTCTCTCTGCATAAGTCCTTAATATCTGCATATTTTTATTCATGTTCTTCATTGCATAAATAATATGGAAAAGCTGAAGGATTAAATTAAACATAGATGTAGATACAGATCTCAGGCTTCTGTGGGATTGTGTCAAATGCTGAATATTTGCTTTGATAATCCTAGTCCTAAACAAGACTTAAAGATGATGATGCTCATTTGTTTAAATTTTCCTTAGTGCTGTTGCAAACATACTTCAAAAATGTTCCGTTTAAATTAGCTGCAGGGGATTTGGCAACAGGTCACTTTGCATTTATTTCAACAATAATATGTAGTACTGACCATTCAGTAAGCAATTGCAAACTTGTGAATGTAAAATTGCCTAGTTTTGCACAAAACAGCCAAAATGTGCTGGGATAAGTTCTGCAGTGTCAGACTGAGAGTCCACCGAGGGCTATATTGGTCATATTTGTGAGTGCCACACATGACAGCTGACTGGAGTAATTTAGTAAAGATTATTGTAGAATATTTCCTGCTGGTGTGCTTGCAAAAGGCTGCATACAGCTAACTTTCTTATTTTTGTAGAAAAGAAGTGAGGGGAAAAGGGCAGCATTTTCTGCTATCTGAGGTACAAGGAAGCTGAAAAAAAATGTGTCTTAAGTGAGCATGAATGGGAGTTTTATACTTTATTTTTTTTAATTTACAACCAACAGAGATGATGATGTTTATAATGATAATTCTTCAGTTAAAAAAATAATGTCACATTGAGGTATTCAAGAATTGTACAGGGGTAGTGAGTAATGGATTCGTTTATGTATTTGTAACTGGGGAGAATACAATTGAATTGATGAAATGCATATACCATGTACACTGTTGATTATTATTATATTATAGTACATAATAGATGTTGATATTTTAACTGAGATAAAGAAAACTGAATCACTCGTTTGTTTACTTAGAAGCTACAGATAATTTACATAAACTTGTACAAGTACCGGGTACAAAGCTAGACAAGACATAGGTGACATTTGAACCTTGTATCGAACATGCATCTAGCACGTGGTATCTAGATAAACCAGTTAACATTCTCAAGTACTGATTTCTGCCAGTTGTTCTTGTTAACCTGAAAGATAACCTCTGACCCTCATTCAGATTCTGAACAATAAACAGGGTGCAGTTCTACGATGAGTTTATGGGAAATGGTGCAATACTTTACTAGATAAACTACTAGATGTAAGCTATGGACTAGTTTGTGTTTAACATAAACAGGTTAATTGATTGTTTGTCACACATTGCAGACTGGTGTTTGAGGGACTTGATTAGACAGGTGGATGGTGTAAGGGAGTGCAAACTGGTGAATCAGTAACTGTTTCTGTTGCAGACTGGTGTTTGAGGGACTTGATTAGACAGGTGGATGGTGTAAGGTGTAAGGGAGTGCAAACTGGTGAATCAGTAGCTGTTTCTGTTGCAGACTGGTGTTTGAGGGACTTGATTAGACAGGTGGATGGTGTAAGGAAGTGCAAACTGGTGAATCAGTGGCTGTTTCTGTTGCAGACTGGTGTTTGAGGGACTTGATTAGACAGGTGGATGGTGTAAGGGAGTGCAAACTGGTGAATCACTAATTAGACTGTGGCATAGTAGTGTTTGTGGACTTGCACAGGATGGTGTAAGGTGTAGGGAGTGCAAACTGGTGAATCAGTAGAATACTGTTTCTTTCATGGCGTTGCATTGGCTTTGACCTTGAGGGACTAGCTTAGACCAGGTTGAGGTAATATTTTTTTGAAGGTGAGCGTCTAACCACTATACCACGGCAACTCTCGACAGATTGTGAAAATCTGTTTTGGTTCTTTCATGTCCAGTCACATGATGCACCTGATACATGTTTTGGTTTGTTAAACTTCTAAATTGTTCGGTTTTTTATCAGTCCTGCTATCTCTTCTTTCATGCATTGGTTGCAGATGTATTTCTTATTTCATTAATGAACTCTTAAGATCTGTATTCTTTGATTAAAAAAAATTGTACTTATTTTATTCTGTAAAAAATATGACTTTAAGCCCAAGCTGCAGTATGGTATTCAAAGACGTTTTAATTGCTTAGTATACATTGCCTTGATAACTTTTCCCAACTGCTCCCAGGTTGTATCAGCAGATTTATCCTGATTGTCATAACTATGCTGTTGTTCCATGAGGCTCAACCTGTATTTCCCATGTCAGGTGGCCATCCAGTTGACACCCAGGAAGTTTGGCTTGTCATTCTGAATGCAGTATTGATTCCTTCAACACTAGCTTCCAGTTTTATTTAAAGGAGAACAGAGTGCATGTTGTTTTCTCCTCTTTGATATTCACTAGCCATGTTTTTGTATGTACAGTTCATCTAGCACTGCTGCGGTTGGTTGCATCCTTTTGTTTGCTGTACTGATCAATTCTTCCCTATGTCTAGTTTGCAGTTAAGGAGAGGCATGCTCATATATGGTGGGGGCATTGATGTACTTAACTATAACTAATCCTTGGGGAAACCGATTCGGCAGTATCTTCACCACTGTTTCCTCTTCTTCAGCTTTCTTGAACTTTTGGGGTTCATTGCTGCACACATAACTTATTTCCATTCACCTGATTGGCCTTTACTTTATGTTTTCCAGCATCTGCTCAGACAGTTAGAATGTGCTTTTTCTTTTGATCTATACGTTTATTTGATCACATTGGTTCTGCAATATATTCTAAGTATCAGAACCCATCCTTATAATCTTTGTTGTGGAAATGGGGTCTGATATCCTCTGTCTGAAAATTGTTGATGGGTTTTGATGTCTCTTACAAAGATCTTCTTCTTCACTTACTCATTTATGCTTTTATACGCTTATAGTGATATACACTTATATGATATATGATCACCATTGTTTCTACAATATATTCTAAGTATCAGAATCCGTCCTTTTGATCTTTGTGGTGGAAATGTGGCCTGATATCCTCTCGCTGAAAAGTGGTGATGGGCCTTTCTTCAGTTCCTCTTTTACTACTTTGGGTGTCAAGGGAGATATAAGGTTCTGCTTGTTGTCTTTCTCGTCGCCTTGAGCGTAGACTCCTACTGCATTTGTAGAGTTTATGTGATACTGTCTTTCTATATTGTTCTTGATGTACCTCAGGCTCTGCCTGTAATGGCGTTGCAAGTATTACTTACTTAGTCGCTCCACTTCTACCTTGGGGTGTAGAGGCTTGCCAGAGAGATCACCAGAGCGATCAGCAGTTTTTGTTTTCTGGCTTTGTTCTATTCCAGTCCTCTGTCAAGTAGGGACCGTCGGATGTTGTCTTCTCAGCAGACCCTGGGTCGCTCTGGAGGTCTGGTCTCCTAGTTCTTAGTCTCCCATGCCTGTCATGGTGGCCGATTTTCTCCCATTCTGCATACATGTCCAAACTATCGTAACTGTGACTGATCCACTCGGGTTTGTAAGGACTGGGTATCAAGATCTTGACGGATTGTCTGATTGCGGACTTTGTCCCTTCTTGTCACTTAGACCACCTTTCTCAGATATCTCATTTCTGAGGCCTGAAGCTGGCTTCTGTGTGTTGTTGTCATTGCCCATGACTCACACCTATAGGTCAGGACGTTGCAAGGCATTCTCTCTAATTGTGCAAACCATTTGATTTACTGTCTTTGTATATAATTTAGAATTGGTTCTTTTGCCGACTTGTTACGACCTCATTCCTGATTTTGTTTCTTCTGGCCAATCCTGCAGCCCTTCTCAGATATCTAATTTACATGGTTACTAAAATTTTTTTCAGGTTTATTGTGAGTGACCATGTCTGAAACTCGTTGTATAGGGTTGGAATAAATATCTTTTGTATATTTCTTTGTGCTGATTGTGACTGTCTTGGTGTTGTAAGAGGGGGACCAGCTGTTCAAATACTTGGTTTGCTTTACTGCATCGGATGGTAATTTCTTTAACTAATTTACCATCTCCGGCGAATGTTGTTCCCGGATTTTTTTGCCTTCTTTAAAGATGATCTTATTTCATCCACATTAAACACATTTATTGTGGTGGAAGGCACGTTCTTGTTTTGTACTTTGTCAGCCTTTAACTTTGATGTATAGAACATCCAGACTGACACTAGCGGTGAGGTTTTGTATTTCAACAGAGTTGATATTTGTTTAATTGTTTACTACCCAGCTGTTTTAGAAAACATCTGGAAAACATCTTTCTGTGCCCCTCTTCACCTTTCTGTGGTAGCGCTTACTGCAGAAGTCGCTCTTATACATCAGATGCGGTTTCATTCTACATCATATGCAATCTCCCACAATGTAAAGACCACATCATGTTCTCTTTTCTACATCTGATGCAAACTCCCACAGTTTAAATACCCCATCGTGTCCTTAGTACAGGGATTAAGATTGACACTGATAGCAACAGGATGTTACTGGGGATCTGTTTATCCAGGTCTTTCTGTAGCGGATGTTGTATCTTCACTACTGATACCAGTTAGCAAGTCGTTGCACTGTGTTGAAATATCTTTCATTGTTCTCTAAATTCTTCCACCTGTAGTGGAAACATTTGCCAGGTACTTAAGGTGAGGAGCCTCCTTCAGTTTGATCTGGTTCCCATGAATGTCAAGTGGGCTTAGTGATCTACTGATCTTTATAGGGTATCGGCTTCAAGCTTGAATAGAAGATAATGCTAGAAAGCAAGGTTTCACATTCTTTCCTCTCACTGGTGGCCAATACAAAGTTATCCCCACTTATCAATGTTACAAAATCAGTAAGTTCTGAAACCGATTAAAATAAATATATGATAAAATAGCCTATAGTAGCCTGTACCTTGTTTGCGAGTCTCTTACACACAACCCCAGCATCTGTTGGCTGTTTGTAGTTTTACAAGTTCAGTTTCATCTCCAGTTGTTTGCCATTGCCCTGTACGATCGACGCCCATACCATTGAAAAAAAAAATCAGCGCAAAACTGTATTCTACCAAACCGTTTTCATCTGAATCGAACCTTGTATGTCGGAATTATGAAACTGTTGATAACATTCAAGCCGTAGACGCCACTATACTTTTATACTGTAGTCTCATTTTACACTTGTTGAGTCTTACTGTGTGATCTTTGGGGAGAGACTGATATCGGTATGCGTGTGTGCAGTGGTGGTCGTTTGCAAGCTAAACCAAACAGCTGAGAACTTTAGACTGTATACGTCGCGCATGTATAAGGACCATTACACCTTTCGTTCTACCATTACACGTTTCGTTCTTCAGTAAGCCTTCTTGATTGTTGTGTAATATTTGCATCCTTTGTTGGTTCTCTTTCACACGTGTGCAGGCAGTCGCTGCAACAGGTAAACAATAAAAACCTTGCACAGCATCCAGCCTGTTTTCCCTTCAGCTCCCAAACACGTCATTGTAAACATATTTTAGTGTTTCGTTCGGCAACACGTATGCATATTTTATGCGTCGGCTCTTTCCAAACCTTATAATTCTTGTATGTTATTTCTTCTTTTCTTCTTCTTCTTCTTCTTCTTCTTATTCTTCTCCTCTTCTTCTTCATTATCATAATCATCATCATCTTCTTCATCATCATCTTCTTCTTCTTCTTCTTCTTCTTAATTTTCTTCTACTCCTCCCCCTTTCCTTGGATGTTGAGGGAGATATAAAGTTCTCCTTCTTGCTGTCTTACTTTTCAGGCTGCTTCAACCAAACGAATGTTGAATTAAGAATCATGTTGAATTAAGAATCGACATCACAGCACTTGGGACACCCCCATAAGCGCCCCTCCTATCTTCAGCAGGAAGCGAGAGATAGATAGAGAGAGAGAGAGAGAGAGAGAGAGAGAGAGAGAGAGAGAGAGAGAGAGAGAGAGAGAAAGAGACGCCATTCCTAGGTTTATCTATTTTTGTCACTCCTGCAGCACTTCGGAGATGACTAATTTTCTTGGTTATTTACTTTCTTTTCTGGTCTCGTTTATTGTAAGTTATTCAGTTTTCTTGTTAAAATTCCTTTGTTATATTTACTGTGCGTCTCTGTGGCTAAGAGGTTAGTGAAGTGGTTTCACAATGCAATCCTTGACGTTTATCATGGATTGATGCCCGCTGTTGGCTGTCTATGAAAGAGTTACAGTTACAAACTTTCTGGAATAGAGAAACTTAAATTAACAACTTTGAGACGAAAAGAGTTAAGTAATAGCTTAGTCGGGAAAAGGGGGGGGGGGGGGGGGGAGTAGAGAGAGAGTGTGTTAAATTTAAAAGTACTTTAGAATAGAAAGAGTGAAACACACAACTGCCTGGAGTAGAAAGAGAGAAGCTTGTCAAGCGGAATTACCGGATCAATAAAGTGGGTAATGTAGGCTGCTGAACATTGTTCTCTTGTTTACCGTGCTGGGCAAACATGGGCCATACAACTGACTGCCAGAAATACAATGAATGAATGAATACATGAGTTAACCTTACTGAACTCTGGACATTCCAAGTGTGCTCATTCCCTTACTCCCAAGTCAACGATGTATAGCAATACCTGTTGCTTTTTGATTAAAAGTTCGTCTGTTCCTTTCTTCTGCACTTTGAACATCTACAAGAGCCTCTGATCACTCTGAGGAATTCGATCTCTCAGGACATGTAACTGTGTTGTTGCAGTCTCCACTTGATCACAGGGTGGCTTCCACCACGTCCGCTTTATCATAAAGTAGCTCGCCGACCAAAGGCGCGGCAGCAGCTATTGTTTCACCGTGCTCATTACCCCGCCTGCCCGATTGACCAATGCGAATGAAAAACTATTCACATCTTGTACTGTTATTACAACGCTGTGTAAATAAATGTTGCTTCGATGTAGTTGTTTTTTCGGTGCCAGAAAACGTACTATACATTGATTGTTTTCTCTACATCTTGTATACTTTTTATTTACCTCGTTTGTTTTATTATGCGGTCACTGTAACTCGCTGTATTCCAGCTGCTACCCCAACTCACTGTGCACCTTAGTTGTATTATTTCAACTCATTTAGACTAAGGCCGTTTCTCTAAAGTAGACACACTTTGAGGCAGAAGTAACAGACTGGGAAGACTATTTGGAACTGACGATCACTTGGTATTACATCAAGTGGATGGTGCCTGATAAAAATCAGAGCACATAAGCTACGCAGAAAAGTAAAATTTATTTAAATATCAAAAGGTGGTTAAAATCTCACATTGAGCCTGTTTGGTAAAACTAACGTTGGTCTCCCCAGATCCCGCCCATATACACACTGGCTCACTTCTGATTGGCTGACCTTTAGCCACGTGGCCTTGGCACAAGGTTACGGGGGTTTTACGCAGTGCCGTTGATATCGCGTGTTGTATATTTAAGCATGCCAGCGCTTTTAACGCTCCAAAAACATGGACAAACTTGGTCTTAACACAATCTCCCTAGAGAGTGCTACAACCTGTCTCACAGGCGTTCTCTTTCTCCGAATAAAAACGTAAATGCAAGACAACCCAGAAAGCAAACAACAGAGCGGCACACCCGAAACCTGCAGGAAAGTAGACCAGCCCAACAAACTTATGAATGAAACGTGACCTTCTTTGTTTGGGGAGACTAACTTAAAACCTAACTGCAGTGGATCTTGAAAAACGAACCAGCACAGTATTAAGAGCTTGAGTGACAGTCAGCCTTGTGGTTTGTGAGACTAACGGCGGGGTTATCTGGAAGGCCAGGTCAGCCACCCATGTGGATGCTAATTTGAACTGTGACCACGTCAGAAAATAATCACCTGACAAAGCCTGGTCACATTTTCAGCAGGTTATTGTGTTATTTCAAAACATCACGTGTGTCTGTAGGACTAGAAGACAGCTAGAAAAAAAAAATCTGGCTTAAATTTTGCCTCAAGCCCCACAAAGGGCTTGCGTTTCTTGTAGTTTCTTGTAGCTTAGTATTTAATTAAGAATCGAAATCACAACACTCGGTACATTCCCAAAAGCGCTCCTTCTTCCATCTTCAGCAGCAGGCGCAGTGTTCCAATTCCAACGGTACTAATAGCAATATGCTTATATATCCATCTAACTTTTCCTAGAGTGCTGATCGTTGACAAAATCCCCTAGTCTCCCCTTGCATTACCGTTATCTTCAGACCACGATGATCCATCTTTGCTTCCGCACTGTTCACTTACCCCCAAAATCTAGCTTGTCATGCATCAGTTCACCACCGAGTTGTGCAGAACCAGTCAGTGTATCTGCCTGTTCCTTTCCAAACACACCACCATACCCTCGAGAAAACATGAATATGACTCTACCCTTTACCTCTGAAGCGATGCTTGCCACTCTTCACATAGCATAGCGGTCTCCGCCTTTCTCAACCTGCTCTATGAGTCGGTTACGGTTACGACATGTGTATACAGCTGATTCTCAAGCCAGCGAAATCTGTGGTTGCTGTCTCCACCTCCATTCTCAAACTAGATGTTGTGCTGTCATATGCCAGGCTTTGTTGCACTATGTGACGTCCATTCACCTTTGCAAAGAACCCCCTTGAGCTTCGTCTGCCTCTCAATACAGGGCCAAATGTATAGATAGATTTTCACATCACCTGGGCGAGAATTGTCATGAATCATGTGTCGAACTTCTGATTCTGCAGTGCCTGCTGGCCAGTCCTTGCACTCACGACCCAGTGTGATCAGAACCCCATAAGTCTGACTTTTGCTGAGACATTCTGACACACTCCTCTCCTCGCCCAATGTTATCAAGCCTACACACATGTCTAATTGTATGTTCAGCTTGCGCCATCCAAGAACCTTACTTTTTTCAGTCTATGACCCTTAGCTCTGGCTAGGGCTCCATGCAGGAGATGTTTCTTGTCAGCGGCGACTCTGAGATATGAGCTGGCTTGCAGCACTTTGAGCCTGTCTGTAATAGTCGGTAGTGCAAGTATATATCGTATACATACAACCGGGGTATCTCTTATAACCCCAGAATTACCCGCATGGCTTCATTCTGTATGCATCAGCTGACACTTTGATATAGTAAGCATCGCATCCATTGTAGCGAGACTGGTATGGTATAGATACTTTTCTCCCGGGCCGTTACTTCAGTACCTTAACCAGCGAGGTGTACAAGACCAGTACTGTAAATCCACAACTACCAAAGAGATATATTATGTAACTAGGTCATGATTAAGTACATAATGTATGGACTGCCGTGAGACGATGTAACACCCACAGGTGTTATTTTATTGGTAGCGCTAACCCAGTGCACAGAAAAGTCTATGGTAATACAATGACTAATCTGAATTGATTAACACAGGGACACATAGAGTGGCCTGGCCGCAGTCTCCCAGTAGTCACATGATAATTTTCTAACATTTACGATTCTTAGGTTGGTCCAGCCTTGTAAACGTTTAACTGAACATTTCTCAGACTTCCCTGTGAGGGTTGTATGATGAGAAAGCCACATTAATTAGTCTTCTTCTTCGCGTTCACCAGCTATAAACTCTGGTGAAAAGTTCTGGTTGTTCATCCCCTTCTGGACTGCAGTCCTGTTCCAGAACTTGAGTGTTGCGTGTGCATCCGTTTGACAGATCAGACACATTTGTGTGCAGACTGCTTGTTCCTTGCCTCTCGGGCAGATGCACTCCGACTTCGAAGGAAGCTCCCAATTAGTCGATTCTTACGACATGCTTTTGGGGTAGCCAGTGGGTCTATTCTTGTTTTCCCTATTACAGGGCCCCGGAACCCACACGGGGGACATTAATTAGTATATGTGAAGATCTAAGCTTTAGAATCTTAAGACAACAATATCGTTGTTTTTCTGACCATACGGAGGCGGTGTCAATTCGGCGCTGGCCTCACGCCTGGTTAATCTCACACAGTTGACTGGATATGCACAGACAAGAATGGAAATCATATATTCATAGCCCGATCTTTGCATAATGGATCTGGCATTCTTTTTTGTTTTTGAAAGTTTTTTAAACTTCCAAAAAACAAACGTTAAAAACGTATTCAAGTTATTCCTGCTCATGCCCTGTCCAGCAGTCTTGGCTGCTAACGTCTTATTGTTCGAATTAAGTGAGTTTTCATCTGTTTCATTTTTCTGTCGGTTGCATTCTTTGCATTTCTCGGCTCATATGGATAGAGATTTGACAGCACGTCATTCAGGACAAGCCCTTATTAGCTCAGACTCCTTCCACCACAACCAGCGACGAGTCTCCATACTGATGATGATTAGAGGGGGAGGGGGGGGGTGGGAGTACGGTGCCAGAGTGACAGGTGCATGATTTATAGTTAAAAGTAGAGTGGTCCTAACCCTGACATTGTACGGTTGTACGTGGCTCTCAGTTTAAGACGTTTTGTGGGATCTGGTGGGAATATTCAACACGTGAGACTACCGCCTGACTTTCCACATATCACAAGATTATTCCACACAGCAGCCTGTCACGAGAACATTCCTGGTTTGTGTTCCACGGCATACTTGTCAGATAAGAACACTGGGTACCTTCCCAATTCCAGCAACTGAAGAGTTGTGTTTTGGTTCAGACAGATCAGAGTAGATGGCTACTTGCCGACATATGTGTCAGACGTGTGCTGTAGAGTTAATGCCTTGCCCGTAGGTACGTCACTGTGTGACTTAGCATTGAAATTGTGACCGTATGTGCGTCACAGTATGCATGGGCATTAAAGCATTATCCATAGGTACGTCACTGTGTGACTGAGCATTAAAGTAGTGACTGTATATGTGTCACAGTATGCATGGGCATTAAAGCATTGCCCACATGTGCGTCAATGTGTGTCTGAGCATTGAACGTTACCCTACATATGCGTCAGATTGTGTTTGGACATTAGATTAGACCATTGCCCCACAAATGCGTCACCGAGTCCTTGGACATTTAGAGCCTTTCCTCCACTGTGCGTCACCGTGTGCCCATATATTTTAACATTGCCCACATGTGCGTCACCACTGTATGTCTGGGCATAATGATTTCTTTACATTAATGCGAGACGCTGGAAGCAGAAATTACATTTGCGTATGCTAGCTGTGTCTGGTTGTTCCCCCTAGAGTTGACATCACCACTGACCTGAAAGCACAGAAAGATTTAACTAACCGCGGATGGTATATCATTATCCCGTCGTGCGTTAAACGTCACACGGGGATTGCATCCTAGACTTCCATTCCTGTCTATTGTGGGCACACCTTTTGTTATCATGGAATTCAGTGCAGCACCTCTGTCTTCTCTCAACAGCATTCGTCTAAATGTTTCTCTTGCCCGTCCTCATTTCCGGAATCCATTTGTTTCACTTTCAGTGCCCATTTAGTGATTCTCTATCCGCTCCTCTTCGTTCTCCCTTTGCGTAGAACGCGTGATGAGGAAGGTGAGGACAGGCGAACTTCGTGCAGAATGGCATGCTTCGCTGCAGAGGTCACGGTTGCGGAGCATTGTCTGGATCTTTTCTCCAAATTAAACCGATGTGTTGGGAAATAAACAGGCGGACAAATTTGCTGGCTCTGCACAGCATGATGGAATATTGATGTACCATAAGGCAGACTGGGTTTGGGCCTTGTTAGAGAACGTGTACAGTGCAGAGGAGAAAATGGATCAACACAGCATGATGGAATATTGATGTTTGATAAAGCAGACGTGGTTTGGGCCATGTTGGAGAGCGTGTACAATATAGAGGAGAAGATGGAATACCACGGTCTGGTGAGAGTGATACACCGGGGAGTGACGAGGGCTTCTGGCCGATACTCGACGGCAAGACGAACGTATGATCAGAATACTTCTAGTACCATTGGTATTGGAACTCTGCGCTGGCTGTTGATGATAGGGACGAGCACTTATGGGAATGCCCCGAGTGCTATGAAGTTGTGTGTGTTTTTGAAACAACACAACTCATTCTCCTCATGATATACGGATGATATATGCATATTCGCTCTCTCTCACTCACACACACAGCGTTGTTGTTGTACACATCACAGTCCCATGGAGGCTTTACTTTGGTGCCTGGTTAAGATAAAAGTGCCTACTCTAATTTTACCCCAGTACACTCAAGCTCTGTTTAGGTCCTAGGCATGCTAGTGTACTAGACTTGAGATAGTATTCCATAAAAGTTGAAGCCAACCAACTAAACACTAAAAAAAAGCATATTGCTGTGTGGATTTTCTTGGCGAATTCATTGTTAACATGTCCCCCAGTGTCTTAAGCTCGTCACATTGTATATGCTGGTTTCCACCTGAAGACTCAGTTCTTAGGACATAATTGATAACAGGTATTACTGTATGGCAGCTGTCATGTTCGGCAACACATATCAGATCAGTCATATTGTAATTATGTCTAGTGGAGAAGATACGGTGCATTGAATATCTGGTGCTTGTCTTGGCGTGTTGGGAATTTAGTGTCCGTTTTAACAAAGTCCTGTCAGATGCTATTAAATAAATGTGAAAACCAGTGCCTGAGAAAAACGTTGAAGGTAAAATGAGATGAATTTAACAGGGGTGAAGAAATACACGAAATGATATAAAATGAACCTTGCTTGATGTTAGAGGTCAAATGTGATGCGACTGGATTCTATCCATGACATCGAAGAAATTGCAAAGGAAAGAACGGAGTGGCGGAGTAGACTGCGAGTCCTATGTAACCTATAATGGTACAGCAGGCCGATGATGGTGATGTCATATATAATTAGCTTGGCTTTGCTTTCTTTCCTCGCTTTCCTTATAGAATAGACATGTTTTGCCGTACTACTGCTGTTGTTGATAATATTATTTATGACGTAATATAAACCTCTCGCATTTTTCTATGTGTGGTGAACTCCAGCTCGTTCTCTTTCATTACCCATATCTCTCATTTGTGTCTGTCCACTTTCATGAGTATCAGACAGTGTAAATGTATTTTTTTTTTGTCTCTGTGACCTCTGGTCTTCCTATGAAAATTATATGTCTGTGATCTTGACAGTTGCACCTCGGCCCCTGACCCGTCAAACATTATTCAAACACCCCATTTATGAGTCCGGACACGCGCCAAGGTCACGCGGCACTGGAAATTTTCCGCTGTAGTGGAGACGTTTACCCATGACCAGTGAGACGCCTAGCAGATGTTTGTACTTAACTGAGCCCCAGGTCAGAGGAAATGTTGCGGAAAGTAATGGCATGGGAAAGGTACCTTACATGAGTGCAGTAGTTACTTTATTAGGAAGCCTTTATAACGCAACCGTGCGTTGTTTTTCTGGGTCTTAAACATTTTCTTCTCATGTGGGTTCGGGATCCCATTTAGGGGAACAAGGATAGACCCACCGCCTCCCTTACAAGCATGTAGTAAAAGGCGACTAATTTAGGGTGTGCTGAAATCGGATATTTTGGACCGAAATGCCTAAATATTTCAGTCTAGCTGAGCGCAAAAGAAGAAACGCATTTGCGCGATTGTTGTATTTTTGTGTAATGGTTTATGAAATAAGTATTCTATGTTTGTATTGTATGAATGTTAACGGTATGTTAGACCTAGGATTTCCTGCCCTATTTCTGATTGCTTCTTGTCTAGCCAATCTTTCCGCGACGGATACCGATAAGAATTTATCTGTAGGCATATTAACAAGTATTCCCTTAAAACTACCACTGAAGACATGA
The DNA here is from genome assembly GCA_905116865.2 of Candidula unifasciata. Classification (NCBI taxonomy): domain Eukaryota; kingdom Metazoa; phylum Mollusca; class Gastropoda; order Stylommatophora; family Geomitridae; genus Candidula; species Candidula unifasciata. The sequence continues at coordinate 2,262,713 of CAJHNH020001779.1, read as the reverse complement.
ATGTGTGTATACATGAGTTATTGGTTACGTGGGGTGATAACAGGTACACACTGCAGAGGGGCTCAGTTTATTTATTCTGTTGGAGCATTGGCAGTGCTAAAATTGTTAAATAATTTTAGTTCTTCATTATCGCCACTGGCACAATCATCGGCACCACCGTCACATTGTTATGCCCTTTCACTTCTTCTTTTCCTTCTCCTTCTTTCTCTTGTCCTGGTCTTGGCTATCGCTGCTGCCGCTGTTCTTTTTCGGCTATCCCCTGAACAACGGCCCCAAATTATCGAGGCCGAAAGTATACCCCAACAGGGCCTCAGTCACATGTAAATTGCAGACCGGCGACTACACAGCATACCGCGGAAAAGCTTCCGCCGAGTTAAAGTCACTGCAGAGTGTATCTCCAGCGCTGCTACGCGCGGGGCTAAACTAGATGGAACTAGATGGCTGGGACTCACGAGCAGCAGCTACCGCATCTCATGCAGCTTCCTCCATTTATTTGCTCGTGAGTCCTAGCCATCTAGTTTGGCCCTGCGCCGCGCCGCTGCAGGATGATAAAACTTTTATTGGGAGCCAAATTTCTTCTCAAGAACCTGTCATGAGCTATGTTTTTCGGAGTCAAAACCGATTTGTGGCCGACTGGCCGAGCCGCAATTATGTCGCTGAAGAGCCGCATGCGGCTCGCAAGCCTCGATTTGCTGACCACTGTTGTAGAGACATTAGGAGTCGTATCATTCCAGTCATTTTTGTGGAGTGGTGTTGCATACGCAATTATCTGTCGCCCGTTCGTTAATTCGTGTCCATCTAACTCTTTCTTTGTTCATCTTTGCTTGTCATTCTTATCTTTTCGCTGCACAGGTTTCATGTCTACGTCCCACCTCTTGAGTTGATGGCACTCCCCTGAAAACTGACAAGTTAAGGAACAATTTGACTCCACATGCCCAGTGTTATAACTGCCAGTAAACGTTTTTACTGCTTGTATTTACCACTTGGTGACCTTGGATGGGAAACACACACACAAAAAAAAAGGAGGGGGGGGGGGGGGTTGGGGGGCTTAGAAGATTGAGGTTTTAAGATCGCATGGCTAGTACGAACTGTCCAGGTTATGATTTTATATTTTACTCTGAAAACAAATTTAATTCCTTACCGATGATAGAACCAGCCTACTCAACACGAGGGCCCAGGCTTCTAACCATCCGGTCTGCCATTTTTTGCCAGTAATTATATCATGCCGTAATTGGCCTGCAGACCTTAAGCCCCATAATTTCTAGTTCTTTTGTTTATTCTTTGTGATTACATGTACTGTATAGTAGCTTCTGGAGCCACTAATACACTGACATTGGCTTTTCTTCATTGCCTCCACGATATTGTAAGCTCCCTTATAAAATAACAATAAGACCAGTTTTCGTCAGCATTATTAGGACCTAAAACAAACGTTTTTTCATTTGATCATCTTCTTCATCATCGTCATCACCATCATCATTCGTGTAATAGTTTGTCTTGTACTAAACTGTTATCCTGTAAAAGTGTTTCAAAATGTAACAAGTCTGATGTCCTGCTTTTGCTGCTGTCATGTGTAAGCCGTCTAACACATTTAGAATCCATCTGCTTTCTGGTCTGCCTCTTCCTCGAATCAAATACTGGGACCGCTTCACTCTGTATAGATAAAATACAAGTTTTACATATTTCATATTGCAGCAACAGCAAGCGTATCCCCCACTCCCGCCCCTTTCCACCCCAACATCTCTTCCAATGTCTAACGAGCACCATATACGACGTGCCGCTCATAGCGCGTGATCCTGTTTTGTGGCGCTGTTGTCACTATCACAGATAGGGATTTGGCCTGTTAGCAGGAGTTCTACTTTAGCACCTAAATGTGGTACCCTCGTGGTTGTGTTTGGAGTCGTACGGTCAGTCCGCAGTAGTTGCTACCGTCGAGTAAAATAGCTGTGTTGGTCAGTGGATTTTGTAATAGCTGGGGCTGAACACGGCGAAATCATAGCACGATCACCTTGGATGACATAACTAATAACGGGTATGTAACATAACAATAAACTGTCTTACAGCTGCATATGGTGGCGCCGTGTTTTTTTTTTTTACGGCAGTGTAGAAAAAATGGGAAAAGGGGGGGGGGGGAGGAGGAATTGGACCTTGTGATTTAGGGCTGCATGCCTAGTGCGGGTTAGGTTCTTACTTTATTATTTTAAGAATTTAAGAAAAATTAATTAAGAACTGACATCATAGCACTGGGGACACTCAGCACATACTACGCTACGAATGACTTTCTGTATTTACCACTTTAGTCAAAGGATTTTTTTTTAACCTGAGCCTTTAGGACCGCATGGCTGTTGCACACTGAAACATTTCTTTAATGTTTTTACCTGAAATTACCGCTGTAAAAAAAAAAAAAATATAGTCGCGAGTTTTTTGGTCATATTTATTCTGATTAAAACATTTATTGCAAAGCCTAGAAGGGTCTAGACTTGCCTAGGCATACGTGTTAAGTATTGATCCGTAGTCAGCGAGAGGCCTAACATACCGTAAGTAAAGAAATCCTAGAGCCCGTTGAAATAACATGAGAAATAAATTCACGACCAGTCAGACAAGCGTGCCTATATCATTCCGTTGTTATATTATCTACTCATATGACTTTCTATTTGTGCTTCTTTCCACGATTTATATTAGAGTCGATAGTTATCTATGAATTAATTCGCCATGTTACGTCATTGTCTTCGTGCTATGCCTTAAGCGAAGGCGGCCAGTCTTTACAGTCGCACCCAATAGCCAGTTTCAAGATCAGGTCATTGCCCTTGTCCCGCCCCGTCCATGTGATCAAACCTTCCTTTTTAAGTACACTATATCAGTGTTCCTCAACTTGTTTTCACCCACTGCTCACCTGACAGTGAACTAAACAACGTTAACAAATATAGATATCAGTTATTTTATTCAATTCAGTGTCAAAACATTGGAAATTTTAGCTAATGCGACGTCCACTGATGCTCAGAGGTTGGAAAATCCATGCGGTTGAACGGAGCTTCTGAGATTAGAACATGTTTTATTTTCATCGTTCTTGTGTTAATTATACAGACTGCAGTCATGAAACAGAAAAACTGCATACCACGTTATACGAGTAAGCACAAAATTTGACAGCCCGCCTCAACTTTTGCGCAGTCCATCAGTGGTCCGCAGCCCATGGGTTGAAGAACACTGCACTGTATAGTTTTGTTTCTTTAAAAAATCTCGACCCAACTTAGGCTTTTCAATGTACATAGTGTATATTGCCACATCCAGCTGCAGTCAATTTCTCTTATGTGACTGTCGGACAATAGCCAGTCATACATATGCAATATAGTTGTTTTAACAAAACATAAACAATGTATATAAGACTACAGATGATAGAGAAGTGATTCACACAATGGCATAGAACTTCAACACACAGTGGGTGCTGTAATTGTTGCTTAATGGCCGAACCATTGGATGAGGATGCTGTTAATCATCTGCATTTTTGCTGGAAGGGAGACATTTGTGTGTCCGATCAGAACTATTAGAACATGTTTAAAATTAGTCATAACAATATTTGATCAGAGGCTGAGTTTTAGTACTGTCTTATGGCTAAAACAGCAATTTAACATTATATAACAAGATAGTGCCCAAAAAGAGGTCTTACACTTACATGTCGGAAACAGAGCAAGTGGTGATCACAGCAAACGATATATTGATGAAGCATACTCCCAGTATTTCTGGTTAATCTGGTAATGCAAGACAAAAAAGAAACTGATATGGAGAACTAGGGAAGAGGAGGAGAAGAATAAGAAGAAAAAGAATCGACCAAGTTAAAGGAGAAGGAACAGTGCAACATTGGCAGCCATGGACAGATTGTGAAAGAAACGTGTCGTAAAGAGATGTAATCGCGCCCTACTTGTCAGCGCCACCCATGAATACTGTCAAATCAAAGCGTTCTGTAGGATGAATGTGCGTGCTGTGCAGCCGAGCGACTTCAACACTGTCCCATAATTGCGGCAGTAGACTGTTGCTGTTGAAGCTCTAACAAGTGTATACACAATCTTAAACGAGCTAACAGCCCTGACTTGGTTCCCTAGCGTTGTTTTTGGCTGATGTTTTCTAATAACGACACTGAACCTGTCATGTAAACACAGATTCCATTTTCTTCTCGCAGACTTAAAGATAGAAGAACCATTTTCAATCCTGGGGCGATAACGTAATTATAAGACTTGCTAGCCCAGTGCTTATATTATATACACAGGTGAACATTGGATTTGTGATGTAGTTAGTATCTACTCTTTTCGATTTCCAACTGCCAAGGGAATTTTTACGTGCGCAACAGTGCACACGGACGTCCGATCTTACTACCCAGAGACTAGGGGAAAATACTAGAAGTCCATGTGAAAAAATCCCAGACTCCACTGGGGTTGAACCCAGAACCTCCAGCACTGTAGATAAAGTTAAGATCCAATTTCACGCCTTGGGGCGCATCGGGCACATGGGAAGAGCACCCATGTGTGTACAGACCAATTATCACCAGGTAATTAATGTGGTCAGCATTACACCGGACGTCTTTATTACCCCAGGACATAATCCTGGTAGGCTGAGTCGACCTTCGACGTCCCATGTCATGATAAAATCCACGCAGGCGGCAGTGTTATTCGATCGGGGTACATTGGAATTACGAGTCTGACTTGCCAGGGACGCCGCCAAAAGTGGATAAACAAACAGAACTTTCCGACGGAGGTTCACAGCTGGTTGGCGCCAAGAAGAAGAGGAGAGACAACTTATGACTGAAAGGGAATTTTTTGAGTCTTGTTTATGTATTGTTTTCTATAATTCTGCCCTTGCCTGTCTTCCTCAACTTTATCATTGTCATAACGTACTCGTGTAACGTGTGCTCGGAGAATGTAGGCTGTGTTTTTCTAATGCTGGTAATCTGTTCTCGGTTTATTGTAGACTATTCTTTATACATCAAGACAACATATTATAATACTTGTGTAATTATATATGTGAAGCGAACAGAAGGGCCCTTTCCAGAAACCTCTTCCTGCCTTGACGTCACGAGGCGTTTTAAGAGAGAAGATGTAATTGTGTATTAAGTCATTTGGTAGAATATCAAAATAGTTTTGAACTTGGCAAGGTAGCGACACTAAATAAACACAGCGCCTGTCTTTTGTTGAACCTACTTGTCTTTTGTTGAACATAATTCAGGTTGACAGTTAATTTGTTGACATGGTATTATTATACTGTAATCTTAATTATAGTGTTTGACTTTGTGTCTTTCTGTTAGTGCGACGGCGTCCGTGGCTTAGGCGTTGTGAGTCCGACTAGTAAGTCCAACGTACCGCGATTGAAATCCACTGCTAGCTGCGTGGATTTTTATCCAATTATGTGGCGTCGCAGGTCGACCCAGCCTAAAATAGGTACCATAATGGATGTCCTGGGGAAGTAAAGGCGGCCCGCGTAATGCTGACCACATTACCCACCTAAGGCCGATGGTCTGTAAAAATATGGGTGCCCTTCCCAAATGCCCGTTGCGCCTAAGGCGTAAAAAAGGAACTTTACTTTGATTTTTTTTTTCTGCTGGTGCTTCTCGTACGTGCAGTTAGAAATTACTGGGCTTGTTTCCGAGTGCAAATTACCACCAGATGGTTGTTTTGTCGTTGAGATCGGAGACAGGTAGAGAAAGGGCTCAAACTGGGACATGTTTTAATAGTTTGTAAGATTGATAGAAAAAAAAAAAGACACGAAACGACACACACACACACACACACACACACACACACACACACACACACAGAGAGAGAGACAGAGAGAGAGAGAGAGAGAGAGAGAGAGAGAGAGAGAGAGAGAGAGAGAGGGGAAAAGCGAGAAGAGAAAGAGGGGAGATAATTTTGACTTACACCGGTGTATGGAAGGAATATGAGAGGAAGAACTGCCCGTAAAGGTTTCGGGGCCCTATTTGAGTGTAGAGGGGGAAGACGCTGACTGCCTCCCTGACACGCATGTCGTGTAAAAGGTATCTGATTAGGGATTTGCTGAAATTGAATGTGTTGTGTCGCAGCCTATCTGTAAATCACAACATGCCAACAGCGCTTTTCAAAATGGACAAAGAAGAGGCGGAAGAAGAAGAAGAAAAAGCATTGTTACATTTTTTTTTTAGATATCAGAGGTTTTACAGATGTATGGTCGCCAACACCTGTTTTTCATTTTAATGACATCTTTAAAATGCTTTCTTCTCTTTTTTCGTGTTCCGTGACGGATGTGTGTAACAACACGTTTATGAATCACTATGGTAGCACACAGAGGTCATGTGTACATGTAAAAGTCGGTGACACCAAACCCAAATGACCGATATATCTGTCTGGAATGTCTCATGTTTCCGAAATTTACCGGAAAGATACGGGCACTTGTAAGATCTCTCGAGTGCGTACATTTGTATGATAGGTTAAGGTCATTTCGAATGTCACCTATCGGGCTTTGTATGGTTTACTTCCTCGAGATTTCACCCTGAGATTTTCATTAGAAAAAAATAATAATGATAATAGTAATAATAATACAAGATGGACAGTACGTACACACTGGAAACATAAATAGATAGGAATTTACCACATCGTAGGCCACATTTTTTGGTTGTGAACTGACCAAACAGTAAAAGAGTACAAAGCACGATGTTTAGGACACATTAGGAAGCGCCGCTTTCACACCAGGCTTTTTTTGCAAGCTAAAATGAGTTGCATGTGTCTTTTGGCATGTTGCTAACCAACCGAAGTATTCATTGGCCGTCGTTTGGTTTTGTACTTCAGTTTTACGTTAGCTAGTTTGTATTTGCCCCTGAACGGTACGACGCTCACACTGTTGACGTAATAGACGCAGAGCGATCTGTAAACAAATCGCTTGCAGCTAACTTCTGCCCCGGCGTAGCACATGATAGTAATGACGGGTGCTTATGACCTATTTTATATTTGAAGTCATCAGTGAAAGGAGTGGACTGAATACGTGTGAATAAACATGACCAAATGTAGTCGTCGATTTAGGCAAGATACAGTATCACTAGCAGAGTACAACACAGAGATAACATTCAAGGACCACGTTAATCGCCCGGCTGAGTACTCATCATCCTTATCGCCCTGTCGTTAAGCGTTGGCGGTTATATTTCACCATCTCCCATGATTACCAAAACCACGGATCAGGTCTGTGATCTTGTCTCGCCCTATCCACATGGTCAAGACATCCAGGATTGATCACTTTGCCTTCCCTATCAATCTTGTCGGCTGTCACCAAGTTCTTGAGTCCAATGCTTCTCATAACTTGTCCGGAAACGCTGTCTAATTTCTCTAATCAGTTTACGGTTTGCAACTATCTCAGTGGTTCTCAACTTATGGGCTGGGGGTCGAACAACCCCCTTTCACATGAGTCGCCTAAAACCATCGGAAAATACATATTCACTGAAGTTATGAAGTAGCAACGAAAATATCTTTATGGTTGGGGATCACCACAGCATGAGGAGCTGTATTAAAGGGTCGCGGCATTAGGAAGGTTGAGAACCACTGAATTCTATCTCAAGGAGGAATGCCTCTTTTTTGTTGCTCTATCACTCCATGACATTATAAGCATTTTTCTTTAAAAAAAAACGCATCTGGTGTTTTTTAGCTCGTCTGCTTATCGTCTCCCAAGCATATAACAACACAGCTTTCATATATCACTTTAACATTCCCGTGTGGGTTCCGGGACCCTATTCTCGGGAAAACAAGAATAGACCCACTGCCTACCCAAAAGCATGTCGTAAGAGGAGGCGACTAATTGGGAGCTTCCCTCGAAATCGGAGTGCATCTGCTTTAGAGACAGGGAATCGACAGTGGGTAATGTCAGATCTGTAAAACTGAAGCATACGCAATACAGGACTGGGGTACAGAAGTGGACAAACAACCAGAACCTTCTGCCGGAGTTTACAGCCGGTGAACAAGAAGAAAAAGAAGATCAATTTAACACTCTTTTTAGTAGAATACCATTGTTTTGTATACATACACTGCGATGTTTCACGGGCGGTCAGATATGGTAATAGTACAGCCCTTTTGTATGGCAGTTGTTTCCTTCGACAACTGTCGCCCTGTACCGCCGATAAAGCCAGGTCAGGCAGGACAGACAGGTCGTCAGGATTGTTTGGAATTTTAGTGATAACTTGTAACGAGGTTTCAGTGGTAATTTCAGTGATAACTTGTAATTAAAGCTTTAGGGATAATTTCATTGATAAATTGTAAGGAAGGCTTCATTGATAATTTGACTGATAACTTGTAAACGAGGTTTCGGTGATATTTTCAGTGATAACCTGTGAGCGAGGTAATTTTAGTCTTAATTTGAAAGTCGAGGCTTCATTGATAATTTCAGGGATAACTTATAAGCGAGGCTTTAATGACAATTTCAAAAATAACTATGTCAGGTTTTAATGAGAATTTCATTGATTACCTGTAAGCGAGGTTTGGATGATAATTTCAGTGATAAACTTGTAAGCGAGGTTTCGGTGATAACGTCAGTGCTAACTTGTAAGCCAGACTTCAGTGTTGGTTGGCGAACAAGATCGCAGTGATTTTGTTCACTGAATACACTGTTAAAATAAACTTCAAAAAATCCGAAGAACATTAAAAAAGTTTCCAAATTTTAAACTGGGAAAACCGTTTAAAATTTTATAGGAAATGGGGGAAAAAAATTTAAAAATTAATATTGGAATTTCAGAAAATTTAAAAATTAGGGGGGTTTAAAAAGGTTTTCCTCTCTTTTGGTTTAAAGTTCGGGGTTTTAGATTAAAAAAAAACCTTTGGAACTTAGGGAAAAGGTCAATAAAAAATTGTTAATTTATGCAATTTTGGTTAAAATGAAATTAAACCCAGAACCCTTTCTCTTGGTTTTCCCGCAAAGATTGAAAGGGGGCCCTCGAACCGCCCCAAAAATCCCAGGTTGGCCCCCATTAGTAACCCTTTATTAACTTGGTTTTTTCCGGTAAAAACTGACGGTTAAAAAGGGGGGCTTTGGCCCGGCCCAAATTTTTGTTTTTGGGCTAAGACAAAACCCCCAAAAAAAAAATCCACAATTTGGTTGTAAATTGGTTTAATCCATGTAAAATTAAATTCTTGGGTTTTTTAAAACAAACAAATGGGCTTAAAAAAATTTAATTTTGACAAACCCCAAAGGGGGGTTTGGTTTTCCAGGATTTAAAAATTCCAAAAAAACACCTTTTCCATAATTTCTTAATTTAAAAAATTAAACTTTATTTAAATTTGTTTTTAAACTTTTTTTTCTGGTAAAATTTCTAAATTAAAAAAAGCCAATTTTTTTTAGGGAAGAAAATTTTAATTGGGGTTTTTGTTTTTAAAAAACCCAAAGGAATGGGGGTTAAAATAAAAAACTGTGCCCCAGAACCAGTCGCAAAAAAGGGAAAAGGGTTTGTAAAAATTTTTTAAAAAAAAACAATTAGAAATATTTTACAACCCTTTTTTCATCCCTTAGTAAAAAAACCCGTTTCCACGCCTTCTGAAAAAGCGGCCAAAAAACTTAAAACTTTTTGTTATAGCCAAAACGGGCCCCCGGTGGGTTGAGTAGGGGGAAATCAAATCCAAAGGCTTTCCTCCCAGGACCATACCTTGGGGGTGGTACCAACCTTCGGAACCAAAAAAGGGGAATCGGGCTTTAAACCAGGGCCCGAACCGGACCTTCTTTATCTTTTCCCAATCCCCCGGGACACCATTTTTTTACGCGTAAAAAAAAAAAAAAGGGGGGGTCCTTCCAAAAAAACGGTCCCCATTTAACCAAGCCCCCAAAAATTTAATAAAGGGACTTTCAGGGTCCCCATGCCAAAGGTCGGAAAAACTTCCAAAAAAGGGGCCCCCCCGCACCCCGAAAAAGTTAAACCCCGGCCGGGGAAAAGTCGGGGTTGGGGAATGGGGGGATTGAGGCCCCTGTTTGGGGTAAAAAATTTTCTCCTCAATAATTTAAAAACCTTATTAAAATAACAAAAAAACTAATAACCAAAGAAAAAAATTAAACAAGGAAAATTAATTATTTCCCTGTGGTTTTTGTCCCCCCTCTTTTTTCCCCCCCCCCCCCCCCCCCCCCCGCTGTTAAATTTTTGGGGTTTTTGTCTACGGGCCGTTAAAATTTGTTTCCCCTTGAAGGCCCCTTCCCTATTTTCTTTTGAACTTTTCCCTTATGTTGGTAAAATTTTGCAAAATAATTTTTTTTTGGGGCCTTCCCTTTTTAGGTTTTGAAAGGGACTCAATTAAGCTTTTTTTAAAAAGGGAAAAACTGCTTTAAAAAAATTTTTTTAAAACCCAAAAATTTTTTTTTTAAAAATTATTAATTTTAAAATTTATTTAAATTTAAGCATTTTTTTGCAAAAAAAAATGTGGCAAATTTAAAATTTAAATTGGTTTAAAAACCGGTTTTTACGACGGCTGAAAAAAAAGGGTTCCCCCAACATCTTGTAGAAATTTTGCGAGGGTGCGGGGAAAAAACCGGTTTCCGTTGCCTTTATTTAAGGATTCCCCCCCGTTTTTCCCGGCCCTTTTTAAGGCTTTTTTTTTGGGAAAAAAAAAAAAAAACCCCAAAAGCCTAAAAAAGCTGGAAGGTTTATTTTTAATTTTTTCCCCCCCCCCCCTTTCCTTTTAAAAAGGGGTCCTGTGGAGGGCGGAAACCAAAAAGTTAATTCTTTAGTCTTTTTTTCTTTTTAAAAAATTTTAAAAAAAACCTAGGTTTCTAACAGGCGCTCCTTTAAAGTGGAAGAACCCAGAATTTTCCCCAGATTTAAAGTTTTTGGTTTTTTAAAAACGCGAAGAAGGAAAATACTTTCCCTTAGGATACCCGGTTTTTTTTGGACAGGGGGTGCTTAAAAAATCTTGCCCCTTCCAAATTCCCCGGGGTTCCTAAATTTTGGGCCCCCTTTTTTTTTAAAAAAAATAGAACTAAAAAAACCTACCCCCAAAAAATGGTCCGACCCTTTACACCGCGGGCATTTATTCATGGGCCCCCACTGTCCTTTTTTTTTCCCCTGCCTAGACATAAACGTGGTTTCTTCGGGGGGAAACTCAATTAATGAATTTTTGTGTATTGGGGGGATTTGTTTTGATTTAGGTAATGTTTTTAATTAAGGGTGTAAGCCGCAACTTCACTTTCCCGAGTTTTTTTAATTGTGGGGATGGGGATCTCCTTTCTTAGGTTTTTTAATTTTCATGGTATTGAAATTGTTCGAAACTTTTATTTGAACCCGAATTTTCACTGTGGGAAAATTTTAATTTCCTACACGCACACACCCCCACACCCCCCGGGGTCAACTTGACCAAAAAAACCCCCACACACACCAAAAAACCCCACCCAACCCCAAACCATATGAAGCTCCGCGCAGGCACACCCTTTTTTTTGGGAATGGGGAAAAGTTTAAATTTATTGTTTTTTGCTTTTGTAAAAATTTAGTGGGCTTGTTTTTCAAAAATTTTAAAAAAAATGTCCCTTCCCCAAAAAGAGAGAGAGAGAGAGAGAGAGGAAAAGGGGGAGAAAGAGAGAGAGAAAAAGGGGAGAGAGGAGGGGAAAAAGAAAAAAAGGGGGTGGGGGGGATTTTTTTGTCCTAACTTTTTTTTTAGTACAATCCTCGGTTTTTAAAAAGCCCGACCTTAAAAACCCAGTTGATTACGCAGCCTTTTCCCTGCTAGCACCAAACCCCTTTTTTTCTTTTGGTCTGTCTTTGGGTTTTCGGGCTGTCTTTCCCCATATTTTGGAAAAAACCCACTACCAACCCCAACCCTTTATTTTTGTTCATTTTTAAATTTTAAAACCCTTTTAAAACCCCGGGTTTTTTACTTTTTCCGTATTTCCATTGGGCATTTAGAAATTCAAAAAACGTTTTTTTTCCGGTTAAATCCCAAAAGGTTTGGGCCCGCCCTTTTTCCCTCCAATCCGTCCTTCCCCCACCAACCCTTTTCCCTCCACCCATCCAAACCATAATCCATCCATCCATTTATCTCTGTTTTTGCTGTTTTACGTCCCCCAGGAAAAAAATTCCGCCGGGGGGTTCCCAAAAAGTTACCCGGTGCAATTGTAAACGATTTTATGCCGTTCGGATGAGATCAATACGCCAACCACCAATGTGAATCCTCCATTGTTGTCTATTTTGAGCATTGATAAGTACTTGGCTAATAGTGGCTCGACTTTTGGTTGGCGTCCTCACTCTGTGATGGTGTTTTGCCTTCCTAGTTCCCTGAATAGTTGGTTTGATGGGGATGACAAAGTCACACAAGCTTGGACTCTTTTAGTTTGAATAGGATTCAGTCGCAGAACCAGGCTAGGGGGGGCTTTCCCGTCATGGGAACCCTGATTTTTAAATCGTTTACCTTTTCCCCAAAAAAGGGACAAAAATTTAAACGTCTGTAAAAAAATTCAAAAAAAAAACACGGAAAATAGAAATAAAATAAAAGTGAAAAGGTGAGGCTAATTTTAAAGGGGGAAAGGATTGAGGAAAAGGGGAAAAGGGGAAAAAGGAAAAGGAAGAGGAAAAGGGAATTGGGGGGGGGGGAAAAAAGGGGAAGACGAAACGGGTTTCGGCTATTTGCCCTCTGTGACCGTTTAAGGAAGATTTGACCCAGCAGTGCCACGGGTGAGGAGTGGCTTGCCGAACGGTTAGAACGCTGGGCTCTCAAGAGGGAGACCCGGGTTCGAATCTTCGTTAAGGCTAGGGATTTTTTTCTGCAGGGGGCAAAATAAAATCCTCACCTGCACAGCCGTGGCGACAGCACTAGCCACGCGGCCGTAAATTCTCAGGCTCAAAGACCTCCTGCCTACAGCGCAAACTTCGGTATAATATGTGCAGTAATTGGCAGTTGGCAGTGCTTCAGATGTCAGCCCAACCGCAACATTTCCCATGTACCCTGTTCAGAAATCTAAGATGGGTATAATTGGGAAACCTGCTGTTACATCAAGTACTACCTTGATTGATGTCCCCCGCTGTTCTTCTTCAGTTCCATACAGTGGAGTAAGGGTAGGAGGATGGATACATATATGGCACGTCGATTTCTAAGCCTAAAATAGGCAATAGAGTAGACGTCCGTTTTTGTTGTTAGCCCAGCTTGATTGTGCAATGCCAGATTACACGGATCTTATCTCTAGATTTCCCCGTGGGGGTTCCAGAGCCTCATTTAGACGGGGTGGGGAGGGGCGTCAGACCCGCTGCCTCCCTAACAAGCATGTCTTACAAGACAGGTAATTTGGTGAGTCCTTCGGTGTGCATCGGCATGAAAGCCGAGGAACTAACAGACCGCATAAAATATGTAAAACGGATATCCACGCAAAACTTAATTTTAGAACAACACTAAAGTTCACAAGTGAACGAACAACCAGAACTTTGCACACGTTTACAGCTAAGAAGAAGATGAGGATTAGTGATATCATCAGGACTACTAGATTGGCAGGAGTTGTTCTGGTGTATCGGCTGACATCATCAGTACTAGATCGACATGGCGTGTTCTAGGGAATTGTGTGACATCATCAGTACTAGATTGGCATGAGGTGTTATGTAGAATAGGTTGACATCATCAGTAGTAGATTGGCATGAGGTGTTATGTAGAATAGGTTGACTTCATCAGCACTAGATTGGCATGAGGTGTTCTGTAGAATAGGTTTACTTCATCAGCACTAGATTGGCATGAGGTGTTCTGTAGAATCGGTTTACTTCATCAGCACTAGATTGGCATGAGGTGTTATAGGTAGAATCATCAGTTTACTTTCATCAGACACTAGAGATTGGCATGAGGTGTTCTGTAGAATCGGTTTACTTCATCAGCACTAGATTGGCATGAGGTGTTCTGTAGAATAGGTTGACATCATCAGGACTATTTTGGCAGTTGTTCTGATGTACCGGGTGACATCATCTGTTCTAGATCGACATGATGTGTCCTGAGAAACTGTGTGACATGTGGCATGAGATGTTCTGTACAATCGGGTCACATCATTAGGACTAGATTGGCAGGAGGTGTTCTGTTGAGTCGTATAACATTACCAGTACTTACTTTGTGAATAAGGCTATGCCATACTAGCAGAGTCGACGACACTGCACATTGGGCATTTTCACACGTGCTCAGTCCTCCGACGCAGCACTACTGATTGTTCCTGTGAGCAATTGGTTCCAGTATCTCGTATCCTGACCTCGAAGTCGGCTCCGATGAATTGTGAATAATGGATATCTTTCCTCGCAGTAGATCCACCGTACTAATCCCCAGTTAACTAAAGTGAATCACAGGGCAGCCCGCCCTATCGCTATTGCGACGAGAGATTGATTACGCCAAGCGAATACACTGGAACTGATTAATGATAAGCCGAGTATTGCAAAACTCATTGTCGGATCCGTGCTTTTGATTTGCATTGCACCAATTAACAACAACTTTACATCATTACTTTTACATTGCCTGCTAACCAGTAGTTTTATCTTACGTAGTGCATGACGTGTTTTAGAAGTTGCCTTTGTAGTCTATCTAGATGTGCGTTGTGTGTGTATATTTCTGTGCGTTTGTGTGCTCGCGCGCATGTCCCCGTCCGTTTTTTAAAAGGTGTGTTAATTTACGAGTCTTGTATTGCATATCGGTTTGTTTCCAGCAACGTTACACAACTTTTACTATTTCCCACTAGTGAAGTAAATGACCCTTTTCATGCCATTCACTCACACATAGCGCATATGGCACTAGGCCCTTATTTTGTATAGACTTATCGCCTATCGGTAGTTTATGTAGTCGCCTTTACTTTCCTGTACATTTCCTGGCACCAATTTTTGGCCGGGTCGGCATGGAAGCCAGTAATACACAAAATCTGCCTGAATGCACTTTTTAATAGAAGGCAATCGTTGCCACGGCTACGGCTGTCTGGGCCACTTGAAGAGCTAGCTACCTACAAACCGTTCCAGTATTGTAAAAACACATTTGGTTCGGTCTCAACGGTCACACAGTCTTCTTCTGATTTGGCCCATCAAAGGACGGTTGGCAGGTTGTGTTGTCGGTGACAGCTAGGCTGTGATAATTGCGCCTTTAGCCCACCATATTTGCTTTCCCACTGTCATTTGCCTGAGCTCTCCACGCGGTGTAAGCTAAACGTTGGTTTTGATTGTGTACACCCACCGTGTTGAAATAACTTAACTTGCTTTTCGTACAGTCTCGCAAGCGTTTGCAGGCTCACAAGTGACTTGATTACCAAGGAAATAATAGTCGATTCTCACTTCGCAATAGAGTTTTTTTTTTTAAACACCCCTTGTTTCCTCCCTTTCCCGCAAATCATCCCTTTCCTTGTGGGATTGCTGTTTTGATTATTGACACCCAGGGACTGAACAAGGTGTCACTATTCAGATAGCACTCATTGGCCCAAGAAGGAGTCACTATGAAAATGACACCAAGCGACTCAAGAAGGAACCACTATGCAAATAACACCAAACGACTCAAAAAGGTGTAACTATTCAGATAACATTCATTGACTCAAGAAGGAGTCACTATGCAAATGACACCAAGCGAATCAAGAAGGTGTCACTATTCAAGTGACACTAAATTAAGAAGGTGCCACTATTCAGATGATACCAAGTGACTCAAGAAAGTGTCTCTATTCAAGTGACACACATTGGCTAAAGAAGGAGTCACTATGCAAATAACACCAAACGACTCAAGAAGGTATAACTATTCAGATAACACCCATTGACTCAAGAAGGAGTCACTATGCAAATGACACCAAGCGAATCAAGAAGGTGTCACTATTCAAGTGACACTAAATTACTCAAGAAGGTGCCACTATTCAGATGATACCAAGCGACCCAAGAAGGAGTCACTATAACACCAAATTACTCAAGAAGGTAATAAAGATAAAGTCACTGTTCAGATGACGCCTATTAACTCAGAGAGGAATCACTAGATAACACGAGTCACTATTTAGATTTACAACAGAAGCAAATCCCATAAACACCTTTTAGCCGGGTAAAACAGTTATAGTAGGGCACGCTAATTGTTCTGAAGTACCAGCAGTCCTCCGTGAGAGTTGATAGGGGGAAAGGGGATATATACCAACGGGAGTTTGGTGTGCGCACACTTGATTGTGTTCAGCATCTTGCTAGTAATGCTTTGAGCACACAGTCGCCGGAGACAACACACCGGGTTGGCAACATTCATCACCTCAGAACAGGTAAAAACAAAGGTGAAGGCTGGAGGCAGCGAGCACTTGTTGAGGTTCAGCAAGTTTCTCACCTGAGTCCAGGGTAGCTTTACCTGCAACGGAAACTTGGCGGTTCACGAAATGGCAAGTTTCTGCTCGTTTCGATCTATATCGTGAATGCGGAATCCTGTTTTACGTTTCCAAGATAAGCGGCGTCAGATTTTGGTGGTGGCTTTATGATCTGCAGACTAGGTAGCCACAGAAGTTGAAAAATTCCAGAGATTTGTGATAACGAAGAGTTATCTCTTTTATGGGAGCTATATTAATATCCTACCCCAAACAGGAGAGATCCACAGATCACGGAACTGTCTAATATTTCAGGGGGTGGTAGATCGGCTGCACGCAGTCGTCTGACGTAGGCTGCATGCAGTCGTGGGGCCTAGGCTGCACTCTCTGCACGTAGGTGGGTTGGGGTTAGGGCCAGTTCCAGATGTTTTGGGGTCGTTAAAAGCATCAGAAGGCCGGAAAACCCAGTCTTACCACCCTCTACAATGTTGGACCGTCCTTTGACGTCATCTGGGGTAAGATATTAATAAAGTACCCTTTTATGAGTTGTGGCTCTTGGTGTACCAGTAAGTTATCTAAATAATCATGTTTGAATCATGGGTCTCCCCGTGGGAGCTCCAGGCTCCATTGTGTGGGAAACAAGAATAGAACCACTGTCTCCCCAACAAGCACGACGTATGAGTCGGCTAATAGGAAGGCTTCCTTCAAAGTCGAAGTCAAAATAGCATGTTATTCTTATTGTCTTCTGTTACAGCTAGAAGTTACTTAAATTTTGTTTAACTGTATCTTTAGATTAACTGCTATTACCCCATAGTGTCTTTAACTGCTCCTGTCCCATAGTGCCTCTGCTCGGCTCTGTCATACATCAGGATTTATTGCTTTTACTACCAACTCTTTCAGATAGAAGGGGTTTAAATAACAGCAGCTTTTAGCTGACCATGTTAAGTGGGTACCAGTTAATGTCCTGATAAATAAAGGCTGCGGGCTTGATGTTGACTGCTTAATCCATCCAGTACCGAATGGTATATTCACATATGGGTCTGGCATCATATTCCGACACTCCACTGGCATGAACAGGTCCTTTACTTATTTACCTTGACCTAACCGCACTCTGTGTCAAGAGTCAGTCTGGAACGCTCCGCATTTATTTTCACCTATTTCTCAAATTGAAGGGGTCGTTGTCAAGAGTCATGTGTCATACAATAGTTAGCTTAGGTGAAAGGGTATTACAAGCGACAGAACCGACTGCTTGCCTCTTTTATCCCCTCCAGACTGCTACAGCTTGAGTTCAGAAGATCTCAATCTGGATGGTAGGTAATCCCTTGCGTTTAAAAAAAGTGACGAGACGAGAACAAGAGTCTGAAAACACGAGACCTCTGCAGTCTATTCCAGTATATCTTATCTGGTGGTCCGCAGAAAGAATTTAAAGGGCCCATGATATCATCTACACTAGGCATGTCAAACTGGTGGCCCGCCGGCCGCATGCTGTGTCAAATTCAAGTTCTTGAGCGAACAGGAATGCCCTGTTTCTGTTATTAATACACATGTGAGCTTTGTGAAAGCTGTTGGTCAGTTCACTCAACAGCCCTTTGGTTATAGGTTCCAAACCCTCAGCACAGTTCGGATTAGGTTCCAGCCTGCAGCTTTGATAGGGCTTCACACATGCAAAATGGGTATCACCGATCTGAGAAATCGAAATAGTTTGGCAATATAAAGCGCCACGTTGTATTGGAAAGTGTAAACAGTAGCGGAGGGCATGGTATCGGGAAAGAGGGGCAGGGGCTGACCATTACGAAGGTGGGCACAGGATAAGCCTCCTTGGGTAGCAAAATGCACGAAGCGAGAGAAGTTAGCAAGAGACCGTATTTTTTTCAGACGGTCTGTATGGAGAGCGACATTCTGCTTGAAAGGCCTTGCTACATAATGATGCGATATCGGAAAGTCTAGATTGCCGTATACTGACACTCCCCATCTTCTACGGTTCGGTCATGGAAAGATGTAGCGCCAACACCTTATCCCCACATGTCTTAATGAAATGTGAATGTGTTTCACTTAACTCTTTCTGTACTACGCACGGCGTCGCGTGTCTTCAGCTTGTGTCTTTTCACGCACGAAGTGATCTGACGTTTAGTCCTAACACAATATAGAAACCTGGCAAGTTATTGTCACTTGCCACACAACATGTGACAGCAGTTGACAAATTGCGGCTATTGCCTACAAGAGCAGAGGTTCTCAAACTAGGTAGCGCTGCACCCAGGGGTGCCACGAGCTTATGTCATGGGTGCCGCGGCAAAAATCAAGAGTTTTGCCCAAATCTGAGATCATCGATGACTGCAGTTTAAAACAGAAACAACGTATTGGCAAGGCTGCAGTACATTCTCAACGAACACTCACATGAAAAACAGATACAGGACCAAACTTTCTGGGTCAAGTGATTTGTGGGTAAAGTTAACTGAACTTTCCATATACATAAAGGAAATAATGACAAATTCATTAAAACAGTTTCATTCATCGTATTAAAGACAACTGAACATTAAATGTGCACTGTTTTTCCTGCTTTTCCTAAGTATTCAAACCGCTTTAAGAGTAGGTGTGCAGCGAAATTTGTTGTTGTTGCTTGAGAAGGGTGCCGCGGCGAAAAAAAGTTTAAGAACCGCTGCCCTAGAGAATCAGCTGTGCAAACTACTGGTAGTAAAAAAAGTGAGCTCTCAAAGCCAGAAGACATGTTTAGACATATTCTTTGCAAACTGGTGACAAGATATTTTGAATTCCATCAGCGTTCGCGTTTTATTTGTTCTAGTTTTGTGTGTGTGTGTGTGTGTGTGTGTGTGTGTGTGTGTGAGTGTGAGTGTGAGTGTGTGTGGGTGTGGGTGGGGGGGGGTGGGTGGGTGTGTGCGTGCGCGCGCGCGCGCTTTAAAGGACACCTCGGTAGCGCAGGGACTATACGCTTGCCTGTCAGTCAGAGAGTCATGGGTTCTAATCCGCGTCCGCACCCAGGCTTTTTTACAGTTACAAAAAAATTGCCCTGTTTTTCAGGTCGACCCAGCCAAGAGGGGGTACAGTATATTTCTGGAGAAGAAAAAGCTGCCTGCGTGATGTTGACCACATTACCTTAAAGCATAGGTCTCCAGCCAATTTCAGGTGGGGCCCCCGATTGAGTATATGACCCCTCACACCCTCAACTTTCCAACATTACACAATGTTATTACAAAGACGAGGACCGAGAGAAAAATCCCAAGCACTATTAACAAGAACTTGATAAAAAACCTCCACATAAAACAAAGTGTCAAATAACCAAAGACACAATCACCAGAAATTGGTAGTGTCTGAATATCAGTGTTCTGGTTGATACTGCTTTGTCTTGGCGATAACTTATAATTTGTTGTTGTTGAAATTTTTACAAGGCACAGCGTAGTTCACTCTCCACATCAAGCTTACAAGTACAGATACACTTTTTTTCACAATCTGTTTTGTTTTCATGACTGTTCAAGCAGAAAATCCGGATTCTTATAACCCACTAACGACGCGGGACCTCTGAAGTGATGCTTGCCACTCTGCACGAAGCACACCTGTCTCCACCTTTCTCAACATGCTCTGTGAGTCAATTACAATCACGGCATGTGTGTATAGCTGATTCTCAAGCCAATAGAATGCAACAATGACTGCCTCCACCTCCATTCTCAGCCTAGATGTTGTGATATCATATGCCAGGCTTTGTTGCACTAAGCGACGTCCATTCGCTTTAGCTACAAACCCCTATGCACTTCGTCTGCCCCTCAACGCAGAGCCACCTATATAGATAATCTTTGTCGCCGGATGGTGTGGACAACACCTCACTGGGCGCCTATACTTCCTAGGATATTTCTTGGTACATATTTTAGGCTGGCTAGAACTCAGAACCCTAGGTCAGTTATACAAATCGAACTTAATGCAGATTTGAACCACGACCCTTTGGATTGTCAGGCAAGCATTTAGCCAAGGCGCCAGCGCAGCTCTCTGTGGGAAACAATCTCAAATTGTATATGACATGGTCAGTCTTAGCTTTGTATACGATCAGAAGCAAACATTTATCAACTTGAGGGATTCAACCTGGAATGCTTCAGGGCCACTGGACAGTCCCCTGAGTTATCACTGGACAAATTGAAATAACGTAGATTGACTTCTTCAGTGACGATGCAGTTTATCGAACCAAACGTTTACTGGTTAGACCAAGGACAGTACACACGTCTAACAGATAGTTGTTACATTAACTTATATCGGGATTGTTTGTTCTACTTCTTTGACGCCCTAGAGAAAATACATAAAGTCGTTTTGTGATAATTAACTTCCCGACTTACCCCATTAACGGGAATGAATAATTTAGTCGAGCTGTATCCGAGGGCAAATATTCGCCCAGGGGAACTTTGTTCTCCTGCAAATTGTTTCTCTGATCTTGTGTTTTCCCCCCTCTTTTTTCATTTTTATGTGTGGTTATAGGTTCTTGTCCAGTATATCTACTGAGAATCTGTTGCCCCCTGCATTAGTAATCCTCTTCTTGTTCGTCATTATCGTGGTCGTCATTGTCGTCACCACCACGACAGCCATGTTCTTATTATTATTATTTCTGCTTCCAGATGTCTTCCTCCTGCTCTTTTCATTTGTGATCCTTTGATGCTTGTTCTTTCGTTCGTTCGTTGT
Organism: Candidula unifasciata; assembly: GCA_905116865.2. NCBI lineage: Eukaryota > Metazoa > Mollusca > Gastropoda > Stylommatophora > Geomitridae > Candidula > Candidula unifasciata. Next base: position 2,241,809 of record CAJHNH020001779.1, on the reverse strand, counting down.
CTTTTTCCCCACGCCTCTCCCATCCATCGTCCATAAAGCCACAGCTGTTGTTTCTTTTGCTACTTATTTCTTCTCCTCCACATCGTTCCCCTGCTTCTCTCTTTTGTCTTCTGTTTCTTCTTATCTTTCTCTGTTTGATGGGAGTTCCCCACACATAATAATGCGCTTCAGAGGTCTTTGTGTCCGACTTTAGTGTGCATTTATATATTTATATTTATTTAATGTAGAATGGTTTTATCCAGGGGTCATCTTTCTCCGATTTGCAAACGAACGCATTAGCATTACAATCTATCTGCTCTTTGCTATTTTCAAAAAAAATTTTAACGTGCGCCACGTGTACGCAGAGCTTTCATTTCTTTTCCCCATCCTTATCTATTTGCAGAAGCGGGTACTCTAAACGCCCACCTTTTCCCTGTAAGTCTGTGAATGCATAATTACATGTGAACTGCTTTCTGAGCCCGTGTCACATACCGCTCCTGTCACGTGCCTGATTTAAGGATTTCTCCTTAAGAACCAACAGCACTCTGAAATAATAATGTTAAGTCGTTGGCTCGTATTGGTCTAAGGGATATCCCGTGGCCAGTATACGCTCAACTTATTTCAGGAGTAGGGCAACTCAAGCTTTGGTACTACAAAATATATAATATTCATAGGCACACTTGGCTGGACACCCCCACTACTATAAAAAGGTAACCCCCAGGTTATGATAGTATACTATCATAACCATGTTAACACAGATTACACTTATTACTCACACAAACATAGAAGCTAGGCAGTTAGAATGGTGAAACAGGGACACCCAAGTCAGCCATGAACATTTCTGCATGTAATAAGTACATTATATATACATCAATGAATAGATCATCAAGAATGTTCAGTGAATGGAGATAGGAATCAATGACCCAACCCAGATGTTGAAGCAGCCAGATGTAGTTCTTGGATATTACATGAGTTCATTATTGGAATCACAAGGAGCTGTGGGAAGAGAGCATGATTGTAATTAATAGATCACTTATCCCAGTTCTTAGGTCCCTGCTCTCCTCAGTCCATGGTGAATTGACTGTGGATGACTCAATAGGTAGCTAGGCCTCGATTTGATATGGTACAGGCTGACTGTCTTACAGATGATGACACAGGAACTGCATAAGATCCCAACAAAGCTCTTGAAGACTGTGGTGCCCGTTGTCTGTCTCACTGGTGCGGACACAAGAACTGCATAAGAGCCCAACAAAGCTCTTGAAGACTGTTTCTCTGGATTGATGACATGAAAGTCTGCAATTGTCCACTAGTCCTGGAACTCACAAACAAGCTCTTGTCATGCTGAGGTAGTGGCAACAATATACAGGACTTTTGGGTGTACTTGGTGTCCAGAATGGTATGCGTTGGTGGTTGTTGGCTAGGCTGTGATTCGTCGGCCTGATCTCTAAGGAGGTATCATCCTGTCAGGAAAAAACTCAGAATTAGTAGTCAACGTTAATCACACACCAGCTCACCCCACCTCCGCTACCCTTCTCCATTTCTCAGAGTATAACTCTCAAAAACAGGAGACAATGTCTCCTTTCATTTATCTGTCTGTAAATTAGTACACCAGATAGAAGACAAGGTATATAGTGGAGATAGACACTACCACACATAGATCATCCTCTCTCCACCCCCACATCTGCACTCGCAGACATACAATGTACCCCGTTTGTACCTATATATATATATATATATATATATATATATATATATATATATATATATATATATATATATATATATATATATATATATATACTGCTACTACAAACCCGATATTTCCGTGCCAAACACACCTTTGACTCAGAGCGTCGAGCTTTGACGTCACAGTAGTTAACTGTTAAAAGATGACCCAGATTCCATATTTTCTGCTAGGAGGCACACAACTTCGTTTGTCTAGTCAGAGAATAATTACTTGTAGGGTTTAATATCTTTACAAATTGTGTGGGTTATGTAAAGCACAAACTGTTTAGTCTGCACAGGGAAAGGTTTAATGTTTGGAGCCTGATCTCTGGACATCAAGAACGGCCCAACTCTGTGCGATCACACAGCTGAATCTTCCCTCTCTGCATCAGTGGCCAACTTTAAAAAGACATCTATTATGGTACTCGCAAACTATAATCAACTTACCCAAGCTTGGGAATTCTTCAAATATAGAACTAATTCTAGAATGCGCCAATTTTATTCAACGACTGTATACCCCAGGAGTAAACCGGTTTACAGAAATTTCTGAATTAAACACCAAAAATCTTCAGCCCACAGTTGTAAGTTTGAAAATGAAGATATCTCAAAGCAACTAGAGGGTCTAGAAATGAATATTTCACCAGATAAAGGTATATATCAATATAAGGGACTATATACCCCTCTGGACGGGTTTAAGTTTGAAATGTGACTGCCCGCTTAGGGAAGTCAGCATCACGACTCGTCCATCGTGTAGGGTTGGCTGTTCACTCCACGACAGCCCACACCCCCACGCCCCCGCACCCAATGATTTTATTGGTTACAAAGCGACTGCCATTTCTGTGTATTAAATGTGACGTGCGTTAAAAAGTAATGTAAATATCGACTTTGAAAGAAAACAGCATAAGCAATTTTTGTAGGCACATCGATTCGACTTGAGTCTTCGGAGTTTGAAACACTTCAGATGTTGCAAGAAGTCTCTCGCAGTGAGATTGGGCCGTCTCTAATCCGGTTTGATTAGAGGGGAATGTCTGTGATGTGAATTGCCAGTAATGTATTTTCGTGTGTTCATTATTTCTCCGATTTGATGGAGTGTGGCGGCACATTTATGATTGGCAGCACATAACAGGTGCACGATGTAGTCGGTATTTAAGTAGCTCATGCATTTTTCTCTCGGCGCTAGGAAAAGCAGAAGGGGATTTGGTATCTGTACTATAAAGCACAAACGCTTTCCTGTACTAAGTGTGTACCTTTTAATTCAACTGTCAACTCATCTCACACCCTTATCACTACACGGGTTAGATTTTCAATTGCTGATATAGCTACAGTGTTTAATTTAACAGTCAAATTGGCGACCAGGTTCATGAGCATTTCTTTTAATTATTGTAACAGTCAATAAAATTAAACTTTCGTTTAAGTTATATCGCTTTGACTATTTCTTTTCTCTCGTGTCTCTTAAAATAATTTTTTTTTTTAATTGAATTTTCCTGTTATCTCGCTTGAAACTTAGATCTAGCAGACATATACGATCATATGTTAAACGGATCTGCGCCCAAAGTTTAAGTTCTAGATCAGGAAGTCATTTTCACTGGATACATAATAATAATAATAATAATAATAAAAATAATTACGCACTTTAAAACTTTGGCCCTTTAAGCCCGCCACCACTGACCCGTAGAACTGGTCTAGGATGCTCTTGTCACCGCACCTCGGGCAGTGACTCACGAGCCATCCCAGTCTGAGAAAAGACGAACAGAGAATCACCAAACGTGCCCTAAAATTGGACACTGACAAGTTGAGGAAACGAAAAACTTAAAGACAGAAGGCTCATATTGTGGCTGCTCCTCCTTTGAGTTTTTAATATATATACGGCAGTGGTGACAGAGAAACCAAGATGAGGTAGAGGGCAGTAGAACATAACCTGTTTTTCGCTATCCTCAGTGAAGCCGGGCTATTGAATCTAATATATAAACATTACTTCACATCTATATTTACTTCACTCACACACATATGTGTGTGAAGCAACGGAATATTTTTCACGCCTCCAGACGTATTGGGCATATGGAGCTAGACATATTTTATAAACCCGAAGGCACTCGATGGGTAATATGGTCAGCATCACACCGATCGAATTTACTACTCAGGACTTTACATGCAACCCATTTAAGAGTGGATCGACCTGGGAGCCAAGGTCATTTTTGGTCGTGGCTTAGAATACGTCACCTCTAATGCTTCATATCACAATGGCATATACAGGAACCTTGGTTATAAGTTAAGGAAATTAACATAATATTTAGGACACCAATTGCGAATGTTTTAAACATATAGTCTTATTGTTTATGCGTGTATGTGGTGTTTATTTATGTATGTCTCCAACTTGCCGTCTGCCTGTTTTCTTGTATCACAATCTGTCTGTTTCTAGTCAATCATCATTTCTGTCGTCTGCATTCATTTTTTTTTTTTAATCTGCTTGCTTGTCTGTAGTCTTTAGGCATTTTGTTGTGTCTCTTCTTATTCTGTAGCCTGCCGACACAGTCTACATTCTGCCGTTGTCGTTGACCGATTATTTTGTCATTTTACATCACCCTGCCTGGCCAGTAAAACTTGCTCGGTGGGCTAGGTTTGACCCGCTGGCCATAGTTTTTGCCCATCCCTGTTCTACACACAGACCCGCTCGTCTGACAGTCGTCAGCCGTTCTCCATCTTCTCCATTGTCCACATGTATCTTTTATCTTTTTTTCCTCCCTCCATTATAGCCTGTTTATATAATGACAGATGATAATAAACTATATTTTCTGTTTCAGCCGAGTGGATAAAATATCATCAGGATGCCACTGGTGAACCCCGGCCCACGCAACAACCCGGGCCTGCCACCCCGACAGGGTCTCTACGACCCATCCCGGGAGTCCGAGGCTTGTGGTGTTGGATATGTGGTCAACATAGATGGAATTCGATCACACCGGGTGAGTGTTCTTGTGTATCCGTCGTCGCCTTCATTTACTAACTGTTTGTTAGTTTTCGTCCCTTCTCTCTGCTGTGGTTTGAGAATCACGAATGAATAAACGAACGAACGAACTTTTCAAAGTGTTACAAATTGGGCACGCAGGCCCGTCTTACATTCGGCCCTTCCAATCACTCATCTTTCAGACCACAGTTGTGTGTTATCACATGACCACTTAGCGCGCCTAATCGTGTCGCATCACTTGCTGAGCTTTGTATTGTCAGATTATCTTATCAGCTCCTTCCATCTTTGACGGTCAAATGCAGTGGACTTCGTGGTTGCATGCCTACGACCTGTCCAGCACGTCAGGTTCTGTATTCAGGTCTTTCTTGGCCTGCCCCTACTCTTCTTCCCCTCTACTGGGCCCTGGAGTGTTATTTTTGAGGGGCCATTAGATCTTAGACAGTGAGCAGGAGGCATATTGAGGCCGTGTACATGCTACAATGCATATTGGGCCCTTGACTTTCGGCCTGTATTTTAATTATTGGAAAGCACACACAGAGTAATATGGTTAGCATAGCCCAGGCATATGTGAAACATGAAGAAATAATCAAACCATTGGAAAAGTTAAACATTGTTGGAAAAGATTTACGAATTTTAAAGAACATTCTTGGCAGCAAACAGCAGTTATAAGGATTCATAACCATTTGGGGACATTTCAGAGCATAAAGAAGTAAGTAAGACAATGATGGGTACTATCACCTGATTTGTTTTCATTATACAGCGAATATATAATGAGATATGTTGTGGATATGCCAGGAGTTGTGGTTAGTTGTCATAACATAAGCAATTTGTGTTATACTGTCGACACCGTCTTGATAGCAAGTCAGAAAGAACTACAGACGGTAATAGATACGGTGGTTGGGGAAAGTGATAAAACGGGCCTCAGTTTGAATAACGGAAAGATAGAAGTAATGGTAATTTCCAAGAAAATAATTGTGCCGAAATGGATAATAAAAATCAAAGGCGTTAATTTAGGACAAGTACATACATTTTAAGAAGCTAGGCACATGGATAACATCTGATGTAAGATGTATCACAGAGATAAAGAACAGAAAAGGGCAAGCTCAAACTGCATTTTATAAAACGAAGAACATTTTGTACAATAAATTCATGTCATTGGAGGTTAGGAAAAGCTTTGTCGCATGTTATATAGAACCAGTTTAAACATACGGCTGTGAATCCTGCAAAATTAATAAACAAGCCAGACAGTATTTTGTGGCCTCGGGGATGTAGGTTTACAAAAGAATCCTCTGAATTCCTTTGAAAACTAAGAAGAGCAATCCAGTTGTGTTGTAAGAGGCGAATTCTCAAAGACAACTTATCACAAATTTCACAGACAGATAGTCATCATTTGTTGATAATGTTATGAGGAGATTGAAACTAGGACATGTGACCACTAGAAGATCTGTGGGAAGAGAGACAGAGGAAGACAGCGTGAGAAGATTCTTGACAGTCTTTTGTCATGTCATGTTCGGGTGTCAGCACACGAACTGATACACGCAGTTGCGACTCGCGTTTGTCCAGAGGCATGGTCACCTACGCCAGTCGGCAGGATACTTGAAGGTGACGATAAGCCTAGGCCTGTTTGACTTTTTCGGATAGCCATTTTATTTGGATGTGTGGACCCCAGAACGAATTTAGTCGAAATGAAGGAATACCATAGGATCGATCAGCTTACCCTGTCACAGTATACCCCCCCCCCCCCTATACACCCCCATTAACCCCCCCCCCCCCCTCTCCATACAATCATTGGTATGGCTGATTGGTAGGAATTGCAATGACGATAATCTGTCGACTAAGTAACTAATGTGTATTTGGCGAATTTTGGTTGACAGCGTTCAGCCTGAATGGCTGGAAAATCTTGCACGTTATAAATCATCAGTCGACATCTTTGTCTTCATGAAGCGTAGAAGACACTTTTATACTCATAAAACACAAAGAGACACTTTTGTCCTCTCTTTTCCTCTTAAAACATACACAATTAATCTTCCTAAAACACAAGGAGGTAAATTTGTTCTCATAAATTAAAATAGCGGCTAGATGCTTGCCCGCGGATCGGAAGGTCGTGGGTTCGCTCTGTGGAGGAGCCAGACTTTTTTCAATAATGACCTTGGCTCCCAGCCTTGAGTTTGTACCAGGTACAGTCCTGGGAAATAAAGGTGGCCGGCGTGATACTGACCACATCACCCATGTTGTGCCGATTGGTTTATAAAATATAGGTTTAACCCCATGCCTAGACGTGGAAATGGGTCCTTTACTTTACTTAATTAAAATAGGAGGTTTTGTTCCATAAAATACAAACAGATATCTTTTTGTTAATGTAAAACATAAATACTTGTACATGCTTTTGTTCTCATAAAGCAACATTTTGGATATTCAAATTACAACAAAACACATGCAGCAGAAACCAACAATTATATCCATTTGGCGAGTTGTTTTGAGTAACTCTCTAATTCTGACTTTAATTATACAAGCCAGGATGTAACGTAAAATATTCATTAAAACCATTCGTTGATTTTAACTAATGCGACAGGGAGAGTTACATAGCCCCCGGGACTCATTAGTCTGGCTTTACTCGCTCGAGCAAACACGTCCGTCCCATCGATGTTGTTTCCAGGCTTGAGCCAGGTATGCCAGATTTAAAAATACTACTGCTGTTACAGAAAACTAGACTGGTATCAGAATCGGATGTCGTTCTAAGACTGGGTCTGAAGGAACAAACGAGCGAACTTTATTTCCAAATGATCACATATTGGGCACACAGGCCCGTCTTACATTAGGGTTTTCCAAAAACCCATCTTTCACACAACATTTGTACATTATTTATATATCATGAGGAAAATAGTACAGGATATTTTAGTAGAGATATGATGGGCGACCACACAAAAAAGATCCCTTTTACATGTTTGGCACAACCGGGCATATAATCCAAGGCATTTTTGTTTTTTAAATTGACCAGCTAGTACTTCATGGGTGATATGGGCAACACCACGCCGGCCACAATTTACTTTCCAGCTACTTACTATAATATACGTATGTGACTGTTAAAGAGGACCATGTCGTAGCGGTTAGACACTGGCTTGTCGGTTCGAATGTCTAGGCTTCAGATCCTCACCGGGATATGTGGGTGTCTATCTATCTATCTATCTATCTATCTATCTATCTATCTATCTATCTATCTATCTATCTATCTATCTATCTATCTATCTATCTATCTATCTATCTATCTATCTATCTATCTATCTATCTGTCTGTCTGTCTGTCTATCTATCTGTCTGTCTGTCTGTCTGTCTGTCTGTCTGTCTGTCTGTCTGTCTGTCTGTCTGTCTGTCTGTCTGTCTGTCTGTCTGTCTGTCTGTCTGTCTGTCTGTCTGTCTGTCTGTCTGTCTGTCTGTCTGTCTGTCTGTCTGTCTGTCTGTCTGTCTGTCTGTCTGTCTGTCTGTCTGTCTGTCTGTCTGTCTGTCTGTCTGTCTGTCTGTCTGTCTGTCTGTCTGTCTGTCTGTCTGTCTGTCTGTCTGTCTGTCTGTCTGTCTGTCTGTCTGTCTGTCTGTCTGTCTGGTCTGGTCTGGTCTGGTCTGGTCTGGTCTGTCTGTCTGTTTATCGATGGGTCTGTCTGTCTGTCTGTCTGTCTGTCTGTCCACCCACCCGCCCACCCACCCACCCACCTACCTACCTACCTACCTCTCTCTCTCTCTCTCTCTCTCATATATATATATATATATATATATATATATATATATATATGAGACAGATATACATATACATATATGCATGCAAACTCCCGCTGCTAATATGAATGGAAGTACAATTATGAGGACCGTCCTGTCAAAATACGTTGGAATAGTTTGATCAATGTTTGAGTTATAAATCCCATGTTGATAACGTGATATTCCAAACTATGCGAGGCTTAACGGCATGACGGGTCATGGCTGCCACGTGAAGCCGACAAGGTCTCCTCGTCATCCTCTATCAATGATTCATCTTCTGTGTTAGAGAAACGTGCGGTGGCAAATCCTGCACATAGTAACACATAAACACAAACAAATAAATCTGCAACAGTGGCCACTCGACTGTTACAAAGATCCACAGATGCAATGGATGCATGTGTTGATAAATGGTGTGTCAGCATCAGCATAAACAAGTGTAGCACCACTCTCTTCACCCTCTCTCCAAAACAAAAATCAGGCGTCACTCAGATAAATAGAATACCACTAAGAGAGGATAAGGAGCCCACATACCTCTTAGTCACGTTTGATGATAGGCTAACATGGAGAAAACACATCTACAAGGCAGCAACCAAAGCCAGAAGGAAGATGGCTTTCATAAGAAAACTAAGTGGAACAACATGGGGCGCAAATGGGAAAATACTTAGGAAAGTTTATCAACAAAGTGTACGACCACACCTTGAACACGGGTCTACAGCATTGAGTCCGGCATTAAAAAAAAACACTACAGATGTTGACAATGTGCAAAATCAGGCGCTCCATGAAGAACAGCCTAATGTACCAGTCTCTTATCAACAGAAGAAGAGAATAATCTAACCAATCAGAAAGCCACCAAAACCAGCACAAGATGATTACCATTTCATAGACAGACCAGAGCAAGTTATTATTCTACGCCATAGAACAGCACACAGTCGACTTCGCAGCCAGGTGTACATAAAATAAAAAATCGGCGAATCAGCCATGTGCACATGGGGACTGGCACCTAATACAACAGATCACGTCCTCCAAGACTGTCCCAAATACAACATATCAAGGCAAAACCTTTGGCCAAGAGAAACATCGGTGCACGTCAAACTATACGGGTCGCTAAGGGAACTGCAAAAGACAGCGAAGTTCACACTAGAGACAGAATTGCAGATATAGATAATCTGTTTTAAGCGAACGAAAGAAGAAGAAGAAGAAAAAGAAGAATTGCAGGGTCCTCGCCGGTGTTACGGAGTTCATGCACTGAACTGAGATTCTTCAGACTCAGGCTTGAGTTGGAAGTAGAACGGAACACTTATGGGTTACTACCCTTGTGTCAAACGTTTATCCACTGTATAAAACCAAACCAAAAATGTTAAAGACGAGCTCTGTCGGCAATATTAGCCTCGTGTCGGAATGATGCAAAAACGGAAGTAATAAGGATGGCAGCGGAAATGAAAAGAATTGTTTGCCACACAACGTTTTTGTCTCGGCTTGAAATCAGCAATTTTTATATTGCCAGGCCTATATTTATTGTAAAATTGTATCGATCCGGACAGCGGTGGAAAATTTAGGCCCACTTTTTATTGAACCCCCGCCTGGATATTGCAGCTTATCATGTTGATCTGCCATTGCTCTTACAGAACACGGCGACTCGCTTGCTGGTTAGGCTTTTTGAGTATTAGTTTTAGCTGTGCCTTTATCTTGAAGCTGACTGACCGACTGGCGTAGGTGATCCTGACTTCTTACTCTTCTTCTTCTCCTTCTCCTCGATCTACATCTCCTCCATCTCGTCCTCCTAATTCTTCTTCTTCTTTTTCTTCTTCTTCTTTTTCTTCTTCTTCTTCTTCTTCTTCTTCTTCTTCTTCTTCTTCTTCTTCTTCTCCACCTCCCCCTTCTTCTTAATCTTACAACCGTGAACTCCGGCGACAAGTACTATCTGTTCCTCAAATGATGGACTTTTTTCTTGTACCAGGATTTGAGTATTGCGTATCCGGTTTACAGATCCGACTTTAAAATGGGCAGACTGTCAGTTCCCTGGTCCTATTGCACCGTCACAGGTGGCTGGGCATCTCTGCTTCCTGTCAGTAATCAAGTAGAACTAACTGTAGAAAACGGACTGTTCTCACAGGTTCAGCAAGAGTCATCCAAGTTATTTTGAGTACATATTCTTAAGCCAATATTAGGCAGTGCCCCCCCCCCCCTTTCTTACCGACATCCCCGATATAATTAATACCTCCATGCTACCGTCCGCACATTGGTATTATTTAAACAGACATCTAATTTTGTATGTGCTTTATTTGCTGAACGTAAAAAACAGACACCGATTGAAAACACCCGGTTATCATGTTTACAGTAGTAATACAATGACACAAAATTGCGAACAAAAATCACACATGTTTTAGAGGTAATCCCTGCGAAAAACGACATTTCACTCTCAGACCGTCAGTTTCCTCTTTTAGCTCTCCGTAAATTAGACGAACAAAGTATTTCATTGTATGCAGTATAAGCTTTCAAAATAATCACCACGCACGATTTTAGGGGTACTCATATTACTAGTCAAACAAAGATCAACGAAATTCGCAGCTTTAAGAAAACAGCAGAACCTGTGCAGTTGCAGTAAAATATAAGGTCACGGGAAATCTAAGGCTTATTGCAGAAATTCTCGTTTATCTGCACATAATTGGCGAGATATTTGTCAAAGTTTTGGGGCATGAGTTTTTGAACGCACTATACCACAGCATTTCAAAGTGGTGTCAAGTACACCAGCGTCAGTATTACTGGACTAGCTTGCCCACCCCTCTTTTTGTGTGTTGACGTATTTATTTAAATCACACGTAGGCACTGGTCACCCGGACGTGACCCTGAGGTTGCTGAACTTTAGGTGTGTGTTTGCTCTCTCAGCAGCTGTCAAGACTGTCTACTGAGACAGAACACGTGACACTGATTTGTCCCCTGTCAGCTGTAAACTTCAGTTTATTGTTTCTGTTGACAGCTAAAGCTAGCGTTGTCATATTTTAGTTTCATTGAGTGCCAGTGATTTCATAACATTTTTTTTCTTTCATCCTCTCTTCCGACCTCTCTCTCTCTCTCTCTCTTTCCCTCTGTCTGAATTATGCGCGCGCATGAGATATGAATTAAGTTATAGGAAATAAGCTGGCTTACAGACTTGCAAATAATGGAACAAAGGAGAAACAACATGCACATTCATTGGCACTACCACATATCAAATCAAGTACCAAGGAGAAATAAACGAATTAGGAGAAAACGAACCACAGTTAACATCTACAAGCTCCCATCAGCAGACTCAACAGAAAACAATATCTAACAATTGTCCATGTAAGAACAAGACACTGCATGCTTAACTACCACTTGCATAAAATAAAGACTGTACTGTGCGCACAGTTTCTCAAAATCCAGTCATCTCCTTGTGAGATTAAATTTTGCTGTTATTTGAAGCCCCACTCTGGCTCTTGCCAGGGGCCGCAATATAGCCCGACCATAAATATAGTCTAATTGCTTAACGCGGTTTCCGGAACCTCTCCACCGGTGATCCTCATCCACGTGGTGGCACTTTGTGTCATCAGGTGTTTATCGCTTGTGTTATGTCCTAGGGGGGTAAAAATCTACTACTACTCCGCACATTTTTGCATGTCAGATGGGACCACAAAACCCTGAGTACATAATGTAGGCCTGCCCACTGTACCTATACCTACGAAGAAAAACCTGGCCTCATTAGCGAAGTGTGCAAAGCAGAAAATATGGGGAACCATGGGGGACCTGCAACTGACATGCGAAGCGAGGTCACACCGCCAGTCTAGTCTGAGCATACGAAACAGAACACCAAGAAGTAACAATTAGGTTATCTTCGTATCACTTCGGACCAGGGCTGCCGATGTTGGTACATTCGTACACATTTGGTACTGTTTCACCCTAGCCAGGCAGAACTGTACTTTTGGCACCACGCCCTGTGTTTTGGTACATTAAAAAAAATTTTTTTTTTTTTCACATCAACATTTCAAATTACGTTTAATCCAGTAAGAGTAACTGATGTCAATGGAACGAAATTTTTCTACTTTGTTCAAGAAGAACACTGTAAACACATACACACAAACACATACACTCATGTACACACACAATGGAGGGAACTACTGGTGCAAGATCAGCCATCTACTGCTTACAAAAATACCAGAGAATGTTTGGCTTACAATTCTAGAAGAAAAAGATATGAAGACGAAAATAGTTTTCCATTAGTATCCAATTTCTTGCGTAGTCCTTTATGATTGAAAGAGTTTTCTCTCTGTTACACGATATTAGGATAAACGATCTTTCTTCTTCCTCTTCATCTTCTTCCTTCCTCTTCTTCTTCTTCTTCTTCCTCTTCCTCTTCTTCTTCCTTCCTCTTCCTCTTCTTCTTCTTCCTCTTCCTCTTCTTCTTCCTTCCTCTTCCTCTTCTTCCTCTTCTTCTTCCTTCTTCTTCCTCTTCCTTCCTCTTTCTCTTCCTCTTCTTCTTCCTTCCTCTTCTTCTTCTTCTTCTTCTATTCACCCCTAAAAGCCGGTTAGCAACTTACGTTGCGCTCACAGCTAGTCTGACCACTATCATCGTGAACCACTAAGTTAAAACTTGAGCGGCAGCTTCAATATGGCAGTGGATGTGATCAGACGGGATGAGGTTGGGAACGAGGATTGCTACATTGCCAGTTGTGATTGTGGCTCCCCCCACACGCACAACACACACACATACAGAGAGAGAGAGAGAGAGAGAGAGAGAGAGAGAGAGAGAGAGAGAGAGAGAAAGAGAGAGAGAGAAAGAGAGAGAGAGAGAGAGAGAGAAAGAGAGAGAGAGAGAGAGAGAGAGAGAGAGAGAGAGAGAGAGAGAGAGAGAGAGAGAGAGAGAGAGAGAGAGAGACGGTTATGGAAAGTTCTATTTTTCTATTTAAATGAAAAAGGGTGTTTTAAAAAGCTGGTGGCGAACATGAGGCAGATGTAGCGACAGTTTTCTCTCGAGAACAGCAAGGGGAAACTTGTAGAGCTGTTGGATTGTTTCGTTGCTGGTGGGCTGTCAGTATCGATGTGGCTGCTAGCGAGGGAAAATTGGCGCGAAATATCTAATTATAGCAGGCATTAGTGGACGTACAAGGGCATTCTAGAGGAATGAAATCAATGGACCTGTCTTTGTTATTGATGTGTTATTGTACTTTCACTCGACTGTGTACACAGAGGTATTCATGTAGTGGGCACTGTGTGTGGGTTTATAAAAGCGCGCCGACGCAAAGAAAACATACAAGAAAAAAAAAGGGGGTGGGGGTTTAGTCCATGAAGCCCAAGCCTAGTTTATTTGCGTAATAAGTATATGGGAAAGGGGGGGGGGACGAGGAGAAGACTGAAAAAGATATGGATAAATGATGTTAAAAGAAACACAAATCACCCATCGCCCGAGAAGCGCAAGACAAATACAGTAAACCACGGCACGGGGCCACAACAACCTGTGTCAGTTAGTTGACATGTTCGCAAAACAGTATGCTTGCTCATTAATCTGTAATTTGTAGGATGTATTTGACGTCTACAGCACTGCTTGTCCAAGTGGAAACTTGTAGGCTAGATTGCTGGCAGTCTTTTATGTTAGCGCGTAAAATTTTCTATTAACAGAAAATGTTACAGACGTCCAGTATCCCTAGCGTGTTCTGAATATTTAATATCTGTTGATATTAGGCGCCAGTCTGCACGTCCCCATGGCCGGAGAGACGCCTTTACACTATTGATTGTGTGATTTCAAAAAAATCCTTGCCCGCTTGAATTAAACCAGAGCCATGACTAGAATGAGAGCCGGCGTGGTGTAGCGACTAGACGCTCGCCTGAGGGTCACAAAGCCATGGGTTCAGGTTATGTTGGAGCCGGAATTTAAAAAAAAATTTTTTTTACCGTGGCTCCCAGGTCAGCCCCGCCTTAAATGGGTACCAGCTGAGGTCCTGGGAAGTTAAGGTGCTGACCACATGACCCGCCAAGTGTCGATTGGTCTATAGGTCGTCTAGTCATATATGGTCAATACGCCTGAAGGTATGGGAAGGGTCCTTTACTTGCATAATTAGAATGTTTCCAGTCGTTACAGGAGCGTCGGTTTATAAGGAAGGCACGATGCTTTAGAGATACATATTCACAAATGAACACTTTTAGAAGAGGAATTATATAGCATATTAAGCAGTATACACTTTTAATATATAGTGGGGACATATGTACATAAAGATAGCCGTGTAATCCAAACCACTTGTTGCAGGCACACAACTTCTTACAGAGCAGCCTGCTTGCCTGCACGGCGTTTTTGTGTTGTATCCCATTGCACCATGACGAAGTCAGTTACAGATTTTGCAAAGTCAGACGTTTGAGTGAGATATTTTTTCCCCCCATGACTAGCAGGTGGGCTGCAAGAATTTGATCGGTTACCGTTTTTTTTTTTCACTTCAAAGTTTGTCGCCCTAGTCTGAGAACTCTAGACGTCCGAAACATTCTCTTGTTTTTTAATAATCCATACCGGCCAAATCGGAGGAGGCGGTGTTCGTAACGTTCCATAAATAAATTCGCCCATTAATTAGACATGAACTGTGTTGATGCAGATGAGTTTTAAAGATGTAAGAGAATATAGACGTGAAAATAAAAACCGTGTTAACAGTAAATGTTGATATTACAAAGAAACACGATATGCTTGTGAAGATAAACATCTTAGGATAAACATTAGTCTGTGAGGCGAGAGACATTCTAAATCAGAACATGTGCTGTTATGAAAACAACAGTCTGATTTTTACAGCATGTGTAGTGCCCGATGTAATAAATAGCACTATACGGAAACTAAAAGCAACTTAAAACAGCTTTCATAGTCTTACAAGCCTAGCTCCCTGAATTCTTCCAAAGTCTTCTGCGCGATTCCATGCGATGCCAGACTCGAATCCAGATGTTACATTTCTTGGTTACCGGTTACCAAGCGGTTTTGTGATACCGAGTGAGACATCTCTAGTAGAGAGAGTTCTCTATTGTGCTTTTTATTTACCGAGGGGTCTGGTACATTGTGTGCCTATTTGACAAGTTTTCTCAGTTGATCTGATAAAATATAAATTTGTTTAGTGAGCGCAGAGATCTTTAAGAAACACTAGCAGTGTGTGAAGACATCAAGCGTTATTTCATTTAGTCTGAAGCCTGGAAAAACTATAAAAACAGGACTCTGAGTGTTCGGTGCTGCCGGGTTTAATAAACAAACGATGTGGCATACCTAATTTAAAATTGACGAAAACATGAAGTATTGATTGACATTTATAAACGAGATGAGTGATAAGAGGAAGAAGTAGATGGTACAATATGCTATACGAGTATATTGGCACAAAGACGCTTCAATTAGAGCCAGTTACCCATAATTTACACCGTTGTTTTGCTGAAGATAATTGTTCTTTAGAAGACTTTTGTCTTTAAAAGACATGGGTCGTTGGAATACATGGATCCTTGGAATACATGAATCCTTGGAAGACATGGATCCTTAGAAGACCTGGATCCCTAAAAGACATGGATCATTAAAAGACATGGATCCTTGGAAGACATGGGTACCTGGAAGACATGGATCCTAGAAAGACATGCGTCCTTGGAAGACATGCGTCCTTGAAAGACATGGACACCTGAAAGATATGGATCCTTGGAAGACATGGGTCCTTGGGAGACCTAGCTCCTTGGAACATGGACACGTGGAAGACATGAGTCCTTGGAAGACATTGACACCTGAAAGACATTGGTCCTTGGAAGACATGCGTTCTTGGAAGACATAAATCTTTGGAGGACATTAGTCCTTTCAAGACATGGAGCCTTGGAAGACATGAATCCTTGGAGTAATTTCAAGACATTGATCCTTAGAATAAATGGGTAATCGAAAGACATTAGTCCTTTCAAAACATGGGTATTTTTAAGACATGGGTCCTTTCAAGACATGAGTCTGTGGAAGACATGGGTAGTTGAAAGACATTTGGCATTTGAAAGCATTGGTCCTTGAAAGACATGGGTCCTTGAAAGACATGGGTCCTTGAAAGACATGGGTCCTTCAAAGACATGAGTCCTTGAAAGACACGAGTCCTTGGAATCCATGGGTTTTGAAAGACTTGGATCATTAAAGACAAGGGTCCTTCCGAGACACGGGTCATTGGAAGATATGGTCTTTGAAAGAAACAGGACCAGAAAGACATTTTAGAACACATTGGTCCTTAAAGGACATGGGTCTTTGGAAGACAGTGATCTCTGGAAGGCACGGATCATTGAAAGACACAGATTCTTGGAAGACACAGATTCTTGGAAGACATGGATCCTTGGAAGACATGCGTGTTTGGACGGCATGGATCCTTGGAAATCATGGATCATTAGAAGACATAGAGCAGCGGCAGACATCGAAGACACGGTTTCTTAGAAGATATATATATATATATATATATATATATATATATATATATATATATATTTTATATATATATATACACCTGGTGCATTAAAGACACTATATTTTTGGAAGACATAGGTCGATAAAATTTTCGATGAAAACAGAATATCAGAGACAGTCGACTGGAAAATGCATAAGGCAGGGATAGTTGTAAAGGATCGAGTCTTTTTGATGAAGTGTTATAAGAACAACGTTCCCTATAGGTATGCCTGTTTATTGATGAACTATTACTTTTGACCTGTTAGTTGATACTCTTCCTGTGTTTATCAGTGTTGCCACTTTTCTTTGACAGGAAACATCTAGAAATAGGTCAGGGAAACATCTAGAAATAACATCAAAATGAAACAGTCACAAATTACATAGCTATTGGTATAACGTACCCTATAGAATCATGTCATCATCTTCACCGATGGCTGTCTCACATGATCCACAGAATAAACTTAACTTGGATGATGAAGTTGAAGCTTCAGATCAAAAATGACTCTGGTATGCTTTAGCTATCCCAATTTCTGTTAATACACACTCAGTGAGCTGATAAGTTGAACAGCATTTTCCTACTCTCATCAGTATTTAGGTATGACCTTTACTTGCTGAAGTATGTTGCTCACAGAAAAGAGTGAAATACTTTTCAAATACATCTAGATTTTCAGGAAGTCTCTGTTTTAGTTGCTTTTGACAGCGCGTTCCTAAGTTGTTCTCTTCAATTTTATGCTAACGGTCCCAAGAACCGCAGTTTTATGCTCTTTAGTCTCTGCATGACTCTTTAAGTCTCGTATTTTAGCTTAAATTTCACACTTGTAGTACTTTCAACGCGCCTTCGTCGTATCCCCAGGAACTGCCATCACAGACACTCGTGGAAAACTCTTTAACAGCCAGATAGCCCGCAAAAGTGGGAGCCACCAACTAGCCGCTCATCTGCTGGACCGAATATCGTGGGTTTAGATCTGCAACTAACCGCATATTTTACCTACAGAAATGGACTTGGCTCTCAGGTCGACTCAGCCAATGATACGAACAGATACCGAGTAAAATCCTTGGAAGTAAAAGTGGCTGGTGTTGACCACATCACCCATCGAAATCTGTAACAGAACCCAGCGTAAAATAGTATGCCGGCTACCGTAAGGGCGGGAAAAGGGTCCTTCTTACTGGTTTACTTACTATAGACACAAACGATCAGTGTAAATACAGTTGTAAGGCAGTCGTCTTCAACCTATTATTATTACAATATTTAGTTTCGTCCTTTTTAGGACAACATTTGTTGTTATTTGAAGCCCCACCCTGGCTTTTGCCAGTGGCCACAATATAGTTTAGTTGCGTATCCTTTACAGGACGTTGCAGAACCAACCTCAACAGCCCCTGGCTGCTGTGTGGTTTTTCTAGGCAAATTTACGTCTAGTAGTTTGCCATTGCTTCTGGACGATCGGCTTTCTTGATACCACTGTCGAAACCAACGCAAGGCGCATGGCCCGCAGCTGGTATCGAACATGGCATCCCGGCATTACGAAGCGTTCGCATCGACTTAGCCACAGAGCCGACGCCGCAATAAAGGCAGGCCATAAATATGGCCAGTTGTCTGAACGCGGTTTTTGGGACCTCTCCATGGCGATCCTCATCCACATGGTGGCACTTTGTGTCATCGGGTGTTTATCGCTTGTGTATCGCTTGTGTGATGTTCTGGTGCGGTAGAAAGTCAGTCAGTCGTCTTCAACCTGGTTGGCGTGAGGAAGTGCCATGCGGGGCGTCAATCAATATTGAAAATGAATGCATTTGTACTTGTAATAATTCTTTATACTAACTTTTCTCTTCTTCTTCTGTTTAACCATAAATAAAATATTGGAAACAACTATTTATAAAACAAAAAGCCAAGGGTTTGGTTTTTGTTTATTTTTTTGAAGAGTTTGTACATCTACTATTAAAATCTAATCATTTTAATAACACCTAAATTTAATTATAGATTAGAAAGACATTCCTTTTTTTTTCTATCCCATTTCTTTTTAATCATAATTTTGTTGTGTTTGTGAGGGAAAAAGGGTAAGAAGATGGGCATAAGGGTCTTACTATATACTCAATGGCGGCGCCCCTGTAAGAATAATGGAGGCAACTTTTGTAAGAACATTGCTGTTGTCGAGCTTAGATCGCCTAGTTGACGACAAAAATAGATTCTTATAACACACATTGCGTAATAAATATAAGACAAGGTCAAACGTTCACTAGCAGTTTTTGTCTCGTTTCCCCATTCATATTTTGTCAGATTTATTATGTGAAGAAAATGTTATTGTTCTGTTGAATGAGGAATCGACATCACAGCACTTGGGACACCCCCATAAGCTCTTCGTCCACATCTTCAGCAGCAAGCTATGTTCGGTGAAATGCCCGAAGTATTGGCATCTTAAAACCCGTGTATATGCACGTATAGTTGTATGTTAATGGCGATCTGACACGGACCGATGCATTTAGAGGAACCTATTCTGTAACATCTACCATAGGTGCTTTCATCATCATCATTTATACATCGTATCGAGCCTGTTCCTTTATTTAGTTCCTTGTTGGATGTGTCGATCAGTTTGTCACCTCCGAGCTTATAACTAAAGGCTTACAATGTCATCCAGAGGTTACCTCTTTTAGTACCAAACAGCGCACCTATGTGACTGCATTTAATCATATGCTCTAGTCAAAATATGATTAAGCTTGCTGATTTTAAGTTTAGACGTGGCATAGTAAAACAGCCAACAACACACCAGTCTGCTACCAGGATTGTGTGTTTAAACCATGTGGATGTAGTATATCCATGAGATTGTTACAGTAAGTATTGTCTCATTTGGGCATCGGCTGTGATTGTCTGGAAAATGAAAAAAAAAAAATCAGTCTTGACGGCGGACCAAGGTAAAAGATACCTCGTTCAACCTTCAAAGTCCCGGTGGGGGTGCGGGGGCCCCATTGTGGAGGTGGGGAGGGGGCGGGGGAGTATAGACCCACTGCTACCCGAACAAGCATGTCATAGGAGTGGACTAATAGGGGACTTCTTTCACAGTGGGAGTGCATCTGCCCGAGCGGCAAGGAACACCACTTTGCACACAAATAAGCCAGTAAAACCGATGTAGACACACTCAGGCCCTGGCACAAAGCCAGTTAAAATGGACGAACTACAAGGACTTTTCGCCCGAACTTACAACTGGTGGTACAAAGAAGATGTCAAGGAAACCTGCAAAGAAGTTATAATTAGTTCACCCCAGGTGTAACAAGGTCGTTCTCCACTGTGCAGTATTTTTGATGGAATGAAGTCCAGCACCCTTGACTTCTTTTATCAAAGTTCATCTTAGGGTCTCTCTCGGACTTCTTCATTGCATCAGTCCTGTTGTTTTCCATGTCAGTACCTGTTTGTTTATTCTGGGTCGCTGTGTGCTTTACTTGGCGTTGACAAAGATAATATTTGTGTGTCTTTTTCGGAACTCCGTTAAACAGCCTCCGAACTTATTGGCTATTCTTGTTATCTGTACTTAATCCAACTTAACTGAACATTCAGTTAGACTGTCGAGCAGTTGGGCAGTCTACCTAAGGCCATGGAAATATGGGTTTGCAGAAGAATAGATAATATTGTACGGAAACAACACCCCCCCCCCCCCAATCAAATTAGAGGTTCTAAAATAAGACAGGGTCTGAGAAGAAAGTTGTGACCAAAATTATAAAAGGAAGCAAGAACACATGTAAAGGGTTAGGAAGACTGCATCACTTAAGGAGTAATCCGTGTGCGATGAAAGCTGTCGTATAAAGATGAACACAAATGCACTTTCTTTTTCCTCCTTGGAGCTGCTGCTGCTGCTGCTGCTGCTGCTTGTTTAAAAAAAAAAAAAAAAAACACCTAATAATGTAGCTGCCTTTACTAAATGACCTCTCATCGAACATGTGTGATTTGTTGAGAAGAGGCACCTAATGGTTCTGCAGGAGGCAGCGCGCCCAGCGTTAACAGGTACGTTAGAAACTCCTGATAAACATCATATTTGCGGTAATGAGCAAATTATTGCGCATGTGTTTGTTTTGTGTACCCATCAGGGTACTATTGACCTGTGCAGAGGCAGAATGACCTGGCTGTATTCGTTTAATTTACTTGAGAAGAGAACTTCTGGACAAGGTTCACGAGGCTGCTTTTCATGGGAAAAGAAAGATGAGGGAAGGGGGGGGGGGGGGGGGGGAAGCATGATGGACGAAGGGGGGGATGGCGACACGCCGACTATGAACAGATAAAATCAACGCTACCAGTAGCAATTCAATAACACAGCACTGCGGAAACATTGGGGACGGTCATAATCTAATGGAGTCATCGGGTAAGCTTGTGGATTGTAATACACAATGTAGAACAGTTGTGAGGAGTGTAAGGACGTGAGGTGTATCGTGGAAACACAGGGAGGTGGTTATAATGTTTGGTGAAATAATACTGAAATTCATACAAGATATGCCAGGATTGTAGGTTGTTGGGCATATTGTGAACAGCCTATCGTATGCTGACGAAACAGTTTTGTTCGCTGAAAAAATAAAACGTAACTGCAAGAATTAATGGACATAAAAAATTGTAACAAATTCAAAGCAAGGGTCTCGGTTTAAACAGCAGAAAAACGAAATAATGGTAATTACATAGACAAATGGACCCTCCAAATGCAACCTCAAAGTAAATGGGATAGTCCTAAAGCAAGTTGATACTTTTAAATATTTTGTATTGCCCCATTCACGCTGTGTCTTCCTTGGTTACTTCCTCGCTGATTCTTTCCAACAGCCTCTCCCACTGAATCGTTCCATTGCCCCTCCCCACTTAATCTTTCCGGATGACGATATCGTCGGCTTGTGGAACCCATGTTTTGGGGATTCAGATCAAAGTCTGTGATTTTCTACATATCGATTCTCACAAACCGAGCCGTGCAAAAAAAAAAACTGCAGAGGAGAATTCACGGGTACATGAAGGAAATGATTAAATAAACAGCGCGGGTTCTGTAGACAGAATACTTTATACTCGGTGTGTTGGGAGAGTATGGGGATATTTGGTACGTTGGCAGAACAAAGTCGCACCGCAAGTTCACAGTACATTTCACGCTGTGTATGTTTGACACAACGTCTCAGCACACAATTTTGATGGAGAACGCTATTAGGGAAGCGCGATCGCCCATGAGGGTGATTCACAGAAATCACTATAAATGGTGTATGATTATAGTCCGTTTCAGAAGTCTTGTCCAACTTAAAAAATCTGTAACCCAGTAAATGTTCTGTATAAGATGTTAAAATTTGGCATCCAGCCTTTTAACAATCGTGTCCTTGATCCCCCCCCCCCCCCCCCCCCCCCCGAAATGTTAGCAAACATCTTTTTTTTTTTTTAAACCTTATTTGCGGTATATAAAAACAAAAACACAGACACACCGGTTTAAAGCAACCAGTCAGCACGCTTACATTTAACTTGGTGAGGGGAAATTTTTTAAACAATATCAAATTGCAGTCGTTTAGTAAGCGTCTCCCTCTCAGGTGGTCATCTCCAGCTTTAGTCTCCCGTGGATTAGTTGAACATTGTCATTGTATGCGAGATATGTTATCAAAATATATACTACGCTTCTCTGCTTATGTGAATTGATTTTCAATCTCCATGCGTGCTCCAGTTACTGTATGTCCTATTTTCTTGGGGTACACAGATTATTAGTAAAGGTAGAAGAAATTAGCCGCCTAAATAAAACAGCAGCACCTATGCAATTTTAAACTAAAATCATAAAGACACGGAAAATCAAAAGCCAGTTGCAAAAATTGTGCAGATCGGTACAGGAGTTTTCGACATATTTGTTACACATATGAGGGCACAACTTTTGAAACACAAGCTCTTACATATACTTTCAGTGAAAACAGACAGAAAATATGGACGAGAGAGAGAGAGAGAGAGAGAGAGAGAGAGAGAGAGAGAGAGAGAGAGAGAGAGAGAGAGAGAGAGAGAGAGAGAGAGCGAGAACGAACGAACGAACAATCTTTTTTTTCAAAGGGTTAAGAATTGGGCACGCATGTCCGTCTTCATGCAATTATTTATTTGTACCTCATTTCGTAGTTAATAATGATAATAATAAGAAGAGGAAAACAATCATGTCCTTACATTTTTTTAACCGGGTAAGAGAGAGAAAGAGAGAGAGAGAGAGAGAGAGAGAGAGAGAGAGAGAGAGAGAGAGAGAGAGAGAGAGAGAGGCGGTTAGAAAAACTATTCTTTGAAATCGCTTATTAGTATGTGGACTGTGAGGAGAACCTGTCTTATAAATTTCGCGAGACAAATAAGTTACTT
This sequence comes from Candidula unifasciata, assembly GCA_905116865.2. Classification (NCBI taxonomy): domain Eukaryota; kingdom Metazoa; phylum Mollusca; class Gastropoda; order Stylommatophora; family Geomitridae; genus Candidula; species Candidula unifasciata. The sequence continues at coordinate 2,218,653 of CAJHNH020001779.1, read as the reverse complement.
GGTGTTAGGATTTATAGTGTAGTGCACCTAAAGAGAAACTTTCACATATTCACATACAGGGTGTCTCCAAACTGTATACACATATTTATAGCAGTTAAAGTGAACTGTTCGCGTGTAACTGTATAGAACGACATTGCCATAGGTGTGTAGATACAACGACTGCCAATTTGAACAGAGGCAACAGACCATAACGGTTATAAATGTCTTCTTTTATTGAAATTATAAATCTGGCATTACCTGAGTTTCAGACTTGTGAGGAATGTTGAAAGTCTATTCAGTTTTTGAGACATCCTTATGCATGCCTTAAGTTTGTGTTCCTTGGCATTCCGAAAGCTTGATTTGTGATGCAGTGATCCGTTACAACATCTAACCAGCCTTGAAACTATATAACTTGACATGACAGAATAGATGAGTTGAGTTGAGTTGAGTCAAGAATTGACATCACAGCACTCGAGGCATTCCCATGCATGCTCATCTTCAGCAACCAACGCAGAGTTCCAATACTGATGGTCACAATCTGGTTATTTGTTTCTGTATATGGTTATAGAACTGGTTATCAAAATATGAAAAGAATACGTAAAATAGTAAGGGACCCTTTTTAAGTCAGAAACACTAGACGGCTGATAAAGATCGAGTTTATTCTCCAACAGTGTCCTGTCGATGAAACAATACACCTGAGGTGTCTCCTCTGGGGACAACATCTACTTACTTACATTGACTATACAGGATTCTCATTGTCAGTACATCTGACACCTGCATTTCACGGCTCCCAAAATTAGCATTTACAGACTGCACAGCACGGCTGACATTCTCGCCTCCATTCCGGGTTGTCCTGGATTGATTAGCCAGTTTCTCCAGGCTCGTGGCTTGAATACATTTACTTGTTCTTCTCATGATACGTTCAGCTCAGACACTTCAACTGCCACAAGATCAGATCAAAAGCAAGACTGAGCTATCTCATTCTCTCACGGCTTAAATAGCCTCTTGCTTTCCTCGTGAATTTCCAGACTATTCTCTAGCATTCACGTTTTCCTCGCTTGGCCTGCTTTTGGATAAACTGCACAAAGGTCACGTTTGTGTCGATTTGACATTTGATTTGTTCACACATATTATTCTCAATATCACCCATTAAGAATAGTTTATGATTATGAGATACGAAGAAGAAAATGACCCCTTACACTAGACATGTTTATGTATAGACTGTTCAGCACTCATGATATGGTCAGACCCCCCCCCCCCCTCTTACATATATAATTATGTAAAGGTACTAGGAGACCCCATTTAACCACGCATATAATTTTTCATTAAAATTATATATTTATGTATTTAATTTTTTTTTCTAATGTAATTTGATTGGCATTCAGCTTAATAATAATAATTAATTAATAAAAATAATAATGTGTTGAATGGCAAATAAATAGAAGAATAATATATTTGAAATAACATGAAATGCATAAACAAATACTTTAAAAGATAATTTCTACACATGTTTAAAAAAGGGGCATTTCAGCTCCCTTTCAAAATTATTGTGTGGGTTGGAGTCTCAGCTCCCCCCCCCCCCTCTCCCCTCCATGTTTTCATCGCGTCGGCGCTCCTGTCGCTACTCAGTATTAGATGTGCCATTCAGTTATCTCTATCAACGCTTTCAGATGCCATGTCTCTTGCTAGTGTCCTAGCCACAGGTGATCCAAACTGCTGTCCTCCCTGACACTACAGCTGTGCGTAAATATCTTGAAGCGTCCTACAACTGGCTATTTTCTGTGACAAGCCGCTTCAGCGTTGCCATTGGGAGCCTCATTATAAGACACACGAATCGTTGCTTCAGGCATCGATCCAGTCGTTTGTTTGTCACATGTTGTTTCTTTAGAGACGCGCCACAAGAAGTCACGATTGCGCAAAGCAGTTTAAACATTGGCGTCTCTTTCCATGGAAAGGCGGTATGGTTGGTTGCAGCTTTCATTCTTCTTCTTCTTCTTCTTCTTCTTCTGCTGCTGCTGCTGCTGCTGCTCCTCCTCCTCCTCCTCCTCTTCTTCTTCTTCTTCTTCTTTCTTCTTCTTCTTCTTCTTCTTCTTCTTCTTCTTCTTCTTCTTCTTCTTCACCACTTTCAGCACCGCCTCCTCCTCTCGCGCACATATATTAATAAAATTCTGTATTGAGTGGATTTTCTAAATGAAACCTTTAAAAAAAAACCCACATAATTATCAGATGGCGCGTATTCATAATTTGACGGGAAAGCCGGTACGCATAAGACTATCGATGACCAGAGTCAAAGAACTGTTAGTTGATTAGTTAAACCTTCAGGTATTCTTGAATGTCAAAATCATTCCGTTCCTATGTGTTTTCCCTTTTTTTAATATCGTGACTGCCAAAGGATCGGTAACACGTCTTCTGAATTGAGCCCTAGTTCAGTGCTCCGGGGCCAAATAAGGAACAAGAAAACAATCAGGACCTAGTTTTGTGAAGATTTTGTCAGATTGAGTCCAGCTTGTTTTTCAATAACATAGGATGCTCTCTCTGTCTGTCTCTCTCTCTCTCTGTCTCCCTCTCTCTCTCTCTCTCTCTCTCTCTCTCTCTCTCTCTCTCTCTCTCTCTCTCTCTGTGTGTGTGTGTGTCTGTCGGAGTCTCTCTCTCTCTATCTATCTCGTTCATTCTTTCCTCTCTCCCTCGCCATCCCTCCCATTCGCTTGGTTGGGGAAAACATTGGCCGTAATTGGTTATCACCGTCTTGGACTAGCAATTCAGATGAGAAATTACTTTCTGACATGTTCTAGAACCACGAGGTGTCGATTTGTCTTCCTCTGTGACACTATGATGCACAGTAGTTATAAACAGGGAGTTCTCAGAAAGATGAGGTGGGGGGGGGGGGATCCTCGGTCCTGCAAGTTAAAGGCATAGTGGGTAGTGCTGTCGCCATGAGTTGTGGAGGTTAGGATTTTATATGTGCTCCCGACAGGAAAAAGTGCATCACCTTATCCAGGAATAGTCTCATAAAGTTCACCCCAGTGAGACCTCAACACGCTTAATCGCTCGACCAGACGCGATACTATTCGGATATCTAGGTACAGTGGCTAGCACCGCTGTCTGCCGGTCCAGCGATCGTGTGTTTAAATCCCCACACGGTGTGTGTTGGGAGGGGGGGGGGTGTAATGTTTGACAGGCAGACCAGCTTAAAATCGGTTCCGGGATGTGTCCTGTGACGTAAAGGCGGTAGTTGTGATGGTGTGTTACTATTGGCTCAGTGCCACACGCGCCGAAACACGGGTTCTCAGCGCGTTATAAACCCCTATCCCCACCCTTTTCTTCTCTCCATCAATCAATGTTCTCTTTTTGTCGGCACCCCTACCCTGTGTCTCTATGTTTTTAAATATATTGGAAAAGCAAGGTATGCTTCTAGACCTTCTGGATAAGACCAGAAGGCAGGATCGGTCACTGCGACAATGGGCGGGGGGAGCTTGATTGTGCAGTTTAAACTGAGTTACCTGACGTGAAACCTTCGGGCAGCCAGGATGCCGGGACGGTGTGATGTGGACCAACCCGGCCAGATGTGATAATCCCAAAATATAATAAGAAAACTCCACAGGGGGGCATACACAACAGGAGTCGACCGGTCATCAGTAGAAGATCCTCCGTGGACAATTGTTTCTGCCCGTTACCATCCTAAACAATCTGAGAAGGTGGGCCAACCTTTATCGGACACGTAGGGAGGAGACGAAGGTGAATCAACAGGTACTGTGGTGAGATTTGGTTCTTCTATCGGTGATGTGTTGCCGCCGCTGTAGCAAATTGGCCGCCTATACTTCTTGGCCTGAAAGTGGTGCCTCTGCTTTAAATAAATGTAAGCTGCACCAAGCGTGAAAGGTGCACATTGCTTAGACCGAAATGCCAGTTCTCATCGGCCATATATTTCACACATGAATTTCCAGGCATAAAACGACCAAATGCGATCACCTGCAGCGAAATGAAATCCGTCGAGGCATAAAAAAAACAGCTGCTGCCAGATTGCATAGATAATGTTCAAATGTCTTTGATGGGTTGTTAAGACTGGTTACTGCTGATACCGCAGACAGGACATGGCGATGTACCTGTTTAGTTGGGCGGATCTATGGCTTGGAGGTTAGTGGATGCTTGTAACGCTTTCATGATCATGAGTACCAGTGTAAGATTTCCGCTTTGTACGGTTTGTTTTAAAAAAATGTGTCTTTTTTTTCGGTCTGTGGTACGATAGCAGCGCCATGAGTTATCTCAAGGATAGGTTAGTTGCGTATCCTTAACAGGACGTTGCAGAACCAACCCCAACAGCCCCTGGCTTTTGTGTGGTTTTTCTAGGCAAAGTTACGTCCAGTAGTTTGTCATTGCTTACTGGACGGTCGGCTTCCTTGATACCACTGTCGAAATCAGCGCAAGGCCCGCAGCTGGGATCGAACCCGGCACCCTCTCACCCTCTAATTCCTTTCTCTATGCTGGTTTGCCTTGACTCCTTCCACCCACTAGTAATCCGAAGCTGGATACAGCTGCAGTGGTAATAGAATGTAACTTGTTATCGATACCACTGACGTAACAAATGATAAATGACCTGCCGGTCCGAAGGTCTTGGTTCACATTCCAGCCGTGGCCAGTTTTTAAAAAAAAATCATTTTCAGAGTTGACTATGGCTACAATGTGGACTCGGCCTAAAATAGGCAAAAGGTAATGTCTCGTGAAGTCAAGGCGGCCAGGGTGATGTTGACCATGGCTGCCGTTGAATGACGGCTGGTTTATACAAATATAGGTCTAGCACTATATGCCTGATAAGCCGAAGGTGTGAAAAAGTAGTTCGTGCTTTTTATACTCTACCTACAGCCTTGTATACACCCGACTGCGTGAATGTGGGACATACACAGATTCTTACAACCCCGCTAACACACACACACACACACACACACACACACACACACACACACACACACACACACACACACACGCACGCACGCACGCACGCACGCACGCGCGCTCGTCAGTTCATGGAGTCAATATTAGATTGTCTAGAGGACCGTGTGCCCGGAGATAGCCGTTCTCATGGGATTTTAATCTTGATCCTGTGATGGAACACTAGAACGTTTGCCATTCCATCGCCATTTCCCTTGTCGGTTCTGAAGACAGTTACACGTAGAGATTACGCTTACGCATCATGCTTAGTCTGTCTGTCTGTCAGCAGCAAGAAGTCATGCTACTGCTTATTCTGCGTTTATACTTGAAGCTAGTGGCTTGAGACACAGGGCATTGTTATACTGGTATACTCAGATTTGATTTTATACACCTTTGGGCGCGCGCACTCATTGACACAAACACACAGTCATAGAAGTTAACAAAACAATGCTGTTGACTTGCAAAGCAAATATTCAATTAAATTAGAACCTATTAGCTCAGGAATATTTTCACGAAAAGGCTCCCAGGTTGTATTTAATGTTTACTTTGTGAAGTGAGAAGAGTCAGACGATCTGTTGAAACACCTTTGGGAACAAACTATCCAACAAATACAAATAAAAAACACGACAGAACTTGTCTTGAAAGTAATGAATCAAGAATTGATCAATCTTGGAGCTAAAATCACGAAATCTTTACTTTAGCTGTTTATTTCATTAGTAAGTAAAGGACCCTTTTCCGCGCCTTCTGTCGTATTGGGCATATAGGGCTAGACCGACATTTTCATAGAGCAATCGGTACTCGGTGGGGGATGTTTTCAGTGCTGGGATTTACTTTCCGGGTGAGTTCTGGATCCATATTTATTGGTTGGGAAGGGCGTGTGTGTGTGTGTGTGGAGAGGGGTGGGTTCTGGATCCATATTTTATTGGTTGGGAAGGGTGTGTGTGTGGGTGTGTGGAGAGGGGTGGGTTCTGGATCCATATTTATTGGTTGGGAAGGGCGTGTGTGTGGGTGTGTGGAGAGGGGTGGGTTCTGGATCCATATTTATTGGTTGGGAAGGGGCGTGTGTGTGTGGTGTGTGGAGAGGGGTGGGTTCTGGATCCATATTTATTGGTTGGGAAGGGCGTGTGTGTGTGTGTGTGGAGAGGGGTGGGTTCTGGATCCATATTTATTGGTTGGGAAGGGCGTGTGTGTGTGTGTGTGGAGAGGGGTGGGTTCTGGATCCATATTTATTGGTTTGGGAAGGGCGTGTGTGTGTGTGTGTGGAGAGGGGTGGGTTCTGGATCCATATTATTGGTTGGGAAGGGCGTGTGTGTGTGTGTGTGTGTGGAGAGGGGTGGGTTCTGGATCCATATTTATTGGTTGGGGGAAGGGCGTGTGTGTGTGTGTGTGTGGAGAGGGGTGGGTTCTGGATCCATATTTATTGGTTGGGAAGGGAAGGTGTGTGTGTGTGTGTGTGGAGAGGGGTGGGTTCTGGATCCATATTTATTGGTTGGGAAGGGCGTGTGTGTGGGTGTGTGGAGAGGGGTGGGTTCTGGATCCATATTTATTGGTTGGGAAGGGCGTGTGTGTGTGTGTGTGGAGAGGGGTGGGTTCTGGATCCATATTTATTGGTTGGGAAGGGCGTGTGTGTGTGTGTGTGTGTGTGTGAGAGGGGGTGGGTTCTGGATCCATATTTATTGGTTGGGAAGGGCGTGTGTGTGTGTGTGTGGTGGAGAGGGGTGGGTTCTGATCCATATTTATTGGTTGGGAAGGGCGTGTGTGGTGTGTGTGTGGAGAGGGGTGGGTTCTGGATCCATATTTATTGGTTGGGAAGGGCGTGTGTGTGTGTGTGTGGAGAGGGGTGGGTTCTGGATCCATATTTATTGGTTGGGGAAGGGCGTGTGTGTGGGTGTGGTGGAGAGGGGTGGGTTCTGGATCCATATTTATTGGTTGGGAAGGGCGTGTGTGTGGGTGTGTGGAGAGGGGTGGGTTCTGGATCCATATTTATTGGTTGGGAAGGGCGTGTGTGTGTGTGTGTGGAGAGGGGTGGAGGGAGGGGGGGGGTGGGCATTACCTCCTTAACAAGCAAGTTGTAAAAGGTGACGCATTCTGTTTTGAGTGAAATCGGACGGTCAGGTCGAAGGCAGATACTGAGGTAAAGCTGTAAACCACAACACAACGTGTCAACAGCTTTTTTGAGGGTGAATACTGAAGATAAGGGTGGATAAGGAGAAGAAGAAGATGAGTTGGTCACTCACATGACATTTAACAGTTCACTCACATGAGAGTTAACAGTTCACTCAGATGACATTTAACAGTTCATTCACCTGAGAGTTAACAGTTCACTCACATGACATTTAACAGTTCACTCACATGACATTTAACAGTTCACTCAGATGACATTTAACAGTTCACTCACATGAGAGTTAACAGTTCACTCACATGACAGTTAACAAGTCACTGACATGACAGTTAGCAACGCAGATTTATACTACGTCAAAAATAACCTGCCGTATCACTAATTGGGTTTGAGTCCCTGACGGGTGGGTTTGACAAGAATTAGCCTCAGAGATGAGTTCAGTTGGCCACTCACAGCTTGGCAAACTTGCCTTAGGTTCAGGGAACCACAGAGGCCAAGACTGCACTTCACCACTAACAACAGTACATCTGCTTCATTTATTTGTTCTGCTTCTGCTTAACGTTCCTTAGCTGTAAAGTCCGGCGGAAAATTCTGGTTGTTCGTCCATGTCTGGACTTTTGTTCCAAAACTTCAGTGTTGCGTGCACATCCATTTTACAGATCTGGCTTATTTGTGTGCAGACTAATTATTGGTGGTTACTCGCTTCTCAGGCAGACGCACTCCGATTTCGAAGCAAACATCGTTATCTATTTACATTTATTGACATGCTTTTTATGGAGGCAAATGATCTATCCCCCCCCCCCCCCCCCACCCCAATGGAAACCCCAGAATCCACAAGGGGACATTATGTGTTAAAAATGACAGCTGGCAACCTCATTACTGTTAGGTAGCTAACAGGCTGACAATCAGAACAATCAACATTTGCATGTTTTGACTTCGCTGGAAGAGACTAAGCTCAAATCGACCGGCACTGAGTGCAGTGACAACACACATTATATTAAAATTGTGTGTTAACTAAGTGCAGGTCCTGCACCCTGTATGTGAAAGGGCTATGACTTCATTAAGCTGACATCGTGTTGCCAGCTAATCATGATAAAGCTCAACAGTTTTGATTGTACACGTGTTTCAGTGCTTGTGTCAGTGCATGGACAGATGGTGACATGTTGGCAACAGATGTAGACATACAGGCATAGAAAAACCATGACTGTGACACTCAGTGTTCTAAATTTCCCTATATCAAGTGCTAAATTAGACTCCTAGTTGTGGCCATATTGTTGTTAGTTAGTTGCATATCCTTTACGGGACATTCGAGAAGTAACCCCAGAATTTTTTTGGTTGTTGTTTTTCTAGGCAAATTTACGTCCAGTAGTTTGGCATTGCTTTCTTGACGGTCGGCTTCTCAATGTCACTGAAACCAGCGCAAAGCCCGCAGCTGGGATCAAACCCGGCACCCTGGCATTACGAAGCTTGTTCGCAACGCCTAAGCCACAGACGCCGACAGGGTTGTTAGTACCAGTAGGTAAAGAACCGTTTCTACGCCTCGTGTATACAGTGCTAGAACTGTATTTTAAAGACCAATCGGCGCTCGGTAGGCGATGTGGTCAACATGCCGCAGGCCACCTTTACTTCCCAGAACTTTACCTGGTACTAATTTAAGGCTGGATCAACCTGGAAATTAAGATCATTTTTGAAAAAAGTCGTGCTCCTGTCAGATTTGAACCCACGACCTTTGGATCCGCAGGCGAGAATCTAACCGCTACACCACGGCGGCTCCCTAATTTGAATATTGTCTTTGTCTTATCGGTCCTCGGTAGCCCGTACCGCACGTATGCACACTGTTGGACTTTCTTTATGCTCCTGATTTCTGACTCTCAACTACAAAGCAGGTTCATGACACGGGCAGACACCGGTGACCTTTACGTCTCAACGCATTGACTGATGCCAGTGTTAGGGTCAGGCTGAGACCTCAGGTCAGTGTTACTATAAAGCGTGCTTCGATGGGGACTCAAGCGCTTGTTCACTAGGGAAATGTGATAGCCACCGCCATTCTCGATATTGATCGTCGTCAAAGACTACTGCTAAAGGTTAGAAAAGTCAAGAACCCTTTTCTCCAATACCTATGGGGTATATAGAGCTAGGCCTGTATTTTTTTTAGACCATGGATGATGTGACTAGCCTCTGTTGCCCATGACTTTACCTTGTACTCATTTAAGGCAGGGTCGATGAGAGAGGCAAGGTCCTGTTTTGTAGGGGAAAAAGTCCGGGGCCGATTTGAACCCAAAACCTTCGGACCCGCAGGCGAGCGGCTAACACGGCGCGGGTTCCTTTTTAGCCATTGCGACACTCGATATTGATCGCAGCCAAAGACTACAGGGGATTAGGAATAGGAAACATGGAGGAGAGAAATACTGGAAACTGTTCTCCAAGACGACACGACGTTCAAGAACACTTAATGATTGTCAGACTTCATCTTTAATGTATTATTCCCCTGGTCATGGACAGCCCCCTCTGTCACTCCACTGTCGCCCCCGTACGTCCACCCACACACAAGTAATTAATTAAGAACCTCTGTAGTGATCCGCTGAGAGGAAGATAAGATCCCACAAGACACTGGAGCATCGATTAGTGGATTGAGGTGTCCCGTTCAGTTCTCACGTCAAGCCAGTCCCTTATTGACTGCACGGCTTTGAGTCTGGGAGCACAATCTTATTAGTGGGGGACTTAGGGCACCCAGCTACGGGATGGGTAGGTCAAGCAAACACACGGCTATTGAATGTGCCAAAAGATTCCCGAATAATAGAATTATTATAATTCAGTTTGGTTTGTTAGTTTAAATTGTCACAGAGCCGCTGTGGTCTAGCGGTCAGACGCTCGCCTACGGTTCAGAAGGTCGTGGGTTCAGGTCCTAACGGAGCCGAACTTTTTCAGAAATTGGTTCTTAGGGCAACCCAGCCTTAAATGGGCAGCAGTTAAAGTCGTGGGAAGTAAAGACGGCTGCCACGATGTTTACCGCATCACCCCACCCCCTCCTGAGTGCCGATTGGTCTTTGAAATATAGCTCTAGCCTTATATGCCCAGTAAAAAAAAAAAAAAAGATCCAGTAAACCCGAAGACATGGAAAAGGATCGTATACTTTACTTACTTAATTTTGTGAACTGAGCAGTGTCATTGTACACGGTCATCAACTCTGTTAGTGCCCTAGTCTTCTCGCGCTTATGAACAAGTAAAATCCCAGCTCACTGCACGAAGCCTACCTGCCGATGAGGATCCAACGATGCGTAAACCTTAATATATAACAAAGAAGGAGATGTAGAAAAAGACAACCATAGAAGAATCTTGACAACCTTTTGTCATTTTATGGAAGGGATCTGCCACCCGTCCTGATACATGCTATTTAAGATAGCAGGATGTGCAGAAGCATGATCGCCTGTGCCAGTCTCCAGGGCACTTGATAATGATGACGACGATCCCACCGTTGCACATAATCGTTTTCTGTTCCTTTTTCTTAGCTTCTCTCTCTCTCTCTCTCTCTCTCTCTCTCTCTCTCTCTCTCTCTCTCTCTCTCTCTCTCTCTCTCTCTCTCTCTCTCTCTCTCTCTCTCTCTCTCTCTCACTAAGTCAACTCTGATACAGATGATTTTCCAAGCCATAATGTCAAACTGCCAAGTATGATCTCTGTCGGTCTCCCTCTGCCTCTTCTCCCCTTTCTGATTCCTACTGTCACGATGTACTCCAGTTTTCACCTTCACGTCACATGATCAAACCCAAGAATTTAGATTCTCTTTTTTTTCTGATTTGGGTAATCAGTTTTCTTCATGAGTCAGTTTCTTTCAAGACGTCTTCATTACTCCTTTTATCTGTCCAGGGTATTCTTATCATTCGTCTACAAAACCACATCTCCGCAGCTTCCAAATAAGTTTTCATTAATTTACCTACTGTCTTTGATTCTCTCCGTACAAGATATGATTGATACAGCTTTTAATAATTCTCTTTCTCGTTTCAATTGACAAAGAAAAATTGCATAAAATATTCGTCATTTTGTAAAACGCTGCCCCTGCTTGAGTTATCTACATTTGAGTATTTGAGCACATCTGTCGTCTGATGTTATCAAGATACCCAAGTATTGAAACACATTAACTTGCTTGAGTGCTTGAAATTCGTCCCATTTACTTTAATGTTCCTTAGCATTCACTGCCTGTAAACTCCGGCAGAAAGACCTGGTTATTCGTCTACTTCTGGGCATTGATCTTGTTCCAGGACTTGGCTTTTACGTGCACATCCGTTTTACAAATGTGGTTTAGAAGTTGCTGCGGCCGCGTTTCCGAGAGCTGTATTTTGTTTTTATATTATAATATGTTGCGCTGCCTAACATGGTATGTCTTGTTATGTTAGCTGTAGCTAGGATATAGGAAAAAAAGAGAATGCTACCAGAGAACCAGAATGTGCGCACAGTATAAAATATCTTGAGTGCAAATGTTCAGCCAGCATGCAAACGTAGCCGGTGTCTGATACAGCATAAAAAGAATTCCTGTGTTATCTGGTGGCTGAGCGATGGGTTAGCGTGCCCTGATGTCATAGACGTCCTGGCATTCGTGCGTGTCTTGGGACTTTGGCAGCGGCCTCCACTGGTTCATGGAATGTTTTGGTGTTAATGGAACCTGGATAATGGCCATGTTGGCACGAGTGCAAATAGTGTTGCTGTGATAGTTTACATGGTTCGGTTAGCTGGCGGGTTTATTCGTCTGTCTTTTGGTCTTTGGTTGTCTGTCTGCCTGTCTACCGGCCTGTGGTTGTACCTGACTGTCTGCCAGCCTATGGTTGTACCTGACTTTCTGCCAGCCGGTGGTTGCATCTGCCTGTCTGCCAGTCTGTGGTTGTATGTCTGTCTGCCACTCTGTGGTTGTTTGTCTGTCTGTCTGTCTGCCAGCCTGTGGTTGCACCTGACTGTCTGCCAGCCTGTGGTTGCACCTGACTGTCTGCCAGCCTGTGGTTGCACCTGACTTTCTGCCAGCCTGTGGTTGCATCTGACTGTCTGCCAATCTGTGGTTGTTTGTCTGTCTGCCACTCTGTGGTTGTTTGTCTGTCTGTCTGTCAGCCTGTGGTTGCACCTGACTTTCTGCCAGCCTGTGGTTGCATCTGACTGTCTGCCAATCTGTGGTTGTCTGTCTGTCTGCCACTCTGTGGTTGTTTGTCTGTCTGTCTGCCAGCCTGTGGTTGCTCTTGACAGTCTGCCAGCCTGTGGTTGTCTGTCTGTCTGCCACTCTGTGGTTGTCTGTCTGTCTGCCAGCCTGTGGTTGTCTCTCTGAAAGATGTGGATATAAAGCATGTGAATTAAGGAAGGTGACTGCGGTGTCCACTTTAGATGGCCATCCAAACACGGACAGGAAGAAAGCTGTAGGAGTGCACCTTAAAGACACGGAACGAAAGATGGTGGAGACACATTCGTCGCAGGCGACCTTCAGGGCGGGGATGCCGCGTGATGATGGCACGGGAAAAGTGGGATTATTATGATGGTGATTATCTCCACCCTCCCCCAACTACTAAAATGCACACACACACTCACGCAGCATACACAAACACACACATACACCATTCCCATCTGTAAAGTCCGTGGAGTTTGGAGTGGTTTTTCAAAGCGCAGACGTGTAAATATATAAGAATTTAATTTAATCTTGGCTTTAGAGTGGGGTCTTATCCTCCTAAAAACATTCTAGTCGTTGTCTTAATATAATATGCACAGTCGTGATATCGGTCAGTGTAACTATAACGAGAAAATATAAAACTCCACCCGTCCGGGTGTCTGCCTGTCTACAGTTGTTTGTCTGTCATAATCTTACTGACTCTACAGACTGGAATGTATTTATTTGTGATTGTTAATTATCATCCATCCACCCCTCTCCCTCTCTCTGTCTCTGTGTGCGCGCGCGTGCGTGTGTGTGTGGGGGACACTCTCTGTCTTTATACATCAGCCAATTTCTGTTTCTCCATGCCCATCTTTTGTTATTCTGAACACCTGTCGGTCTGCCTTCACTCGTTGCCTATCACGTGATACCAAAGACAAATATCCTAACATTTTATAACAGTCTATCTACTTACTATACAGTTTTGTATTTAAGTAAACCAATCTTTGGTCCTGGCGATACAAAGTCTGTCAAAAGTTGTTCATTGTCAACATTTATTGCTTTGCTTAGTAGTTATGCAGTGGATACCATCCCACTAAAGAGTTTCCGGAAATGAAAGAGCTAATAAACTAGCTAAGGAAAGTGCAAATGAAGAACAACCTAACATACCAGTCTCTTATCAACAGAAGAAGAGAATAATCAAATTAATGAGAAAGCTACAAAAACAGGCAAAAGACGATTACCATATATATATATATATATATATATATATAAGGGACAGACCAAAGCAAGTCATTGTTCTACGCCTTAGAACAGGGCACAATCGACTTCGCAGCCACGTGTACAGAAAATTTAAGATGGTCGAATCAGCCACATGTACATGTGGATTAGCACCTGAGACAACAGATCACGCCCTCCAAGACTGTCCCAAATACAACATATAAAGGCAAAACTTTTGGCCCAAGATAAACACCGATTCAAATCAAACTTTACGGTTCGCTGATTGAATTACATCTGACAGCGAAGTTCATACTTAAAATAACATTGCAGATATAGAAAATATATTTCAAGCGAACGAAAGAAGAAAAAATAAAAGCTTGCTTGAAGTGGTACTAGTTTCAATGTATGGCCACCCCCCCCACCCACCCACCCACCCACCTTAGCTTTAAAGTTCCCTCTTCACATCAGTTTGTGAACCATTTCCCCACTAATATGGGTTTAGATTATATACTACGCTCTCCGAATAAGGATAAAGAGTAGTTTGTCCTATGTTTAACATTCCTTAGCACTGGGGAAACTGATGCAACGGCTTTCATACAGCCTCTCTTGTCTTGGACACTTTTCACAATTTGAGAACCGTTCGGGAACAGAATATTTATAGTTTGTCTGAATTCTTGTACATATTGCTATCACTTACCTGTGCTATGGAGTTTGTGCACTGAACTGAGAAGCTTCCCATTACACGTGAGTTAATGCACTGAGCTGTGAAACATTCTCCTGTGACCTAGAGTAGACGATGGGGCACAAAGGGAAAGTTTCATAGTGGGGTCAATGTGGCCAACGTATCATCTAATCAGCAAACCATTGGGTAGGGTAGAAAATAGTTCTGATGAGAAGTCTTTCTTAACGGTTTTAAATCAGCCTGGTTAAAACAGTGAAACAAAATCTTCCTGGAGAGGGTGGAATAATTCCGCCCACACAAAATTTTTATATAGTAAAGGACCCTTTTCGAAGCACTCATGCGTATTGGGCATATAGGGCTAGACCCGTATTAAAGAGTCCAGTCGTCACTGGTGGATAATATGCCATTAACCTAGTCTAAATAGATAATTTGACTCCCTAAAAAGCATGTCTGAAAATGTGACTAATTATTAGGGTCTTCTCCTTCAAAGCCAGAGTGTCGTCTGCCGGAGAGGCGAGAAACCACCTACAGTCTGTATACAACTAAGCCAGAGTGTCGTCTGCCGGAGAGGCGAGAAACCACCTACAGTCTGTCTGTATACAACTAAGCCAGAGTGTCGTCTGCCTGAGAGGCGAGAAACCACCTACAGTCTGTCTGTATACAAATAAGCCAGAGTGTTGTCTGCCTGAGAGGCGATAAACCACCTACAGTCTGTATACAACTAAGCCAGAGTGTCGTCTGCCTGAGAGGCGAGAAACCACCTACAGTCTGTATACAACTAAGCCAGAGTGTCGTCTGCCTGAGAGGCGAGAAACCACCTACAGTCTATCTGTATACAACTAAGCCAGAGTGTCGTCTGCCTGAGAGGCGAGAAACCACCTACAGTCTGTATACAACTAAGCCAGAGTGTCATCTACCTGAGAGGCGAGAAACCACCTACAATCTGTATACAAATAAGCCAGAGTGTCGTCTGCCTGAGAGGCGAGAAACCACCTACAGTCTGTATACAAATAAGCCAGAGTGTCGTCTGCCTGAGAGGCGAGAAACCACCTACAATCTGTATACAATTAAGCCAGATTGTCATCTGCCTGAGAGGCGAGAAACCACCTACAGTCTGTCTGTATACAACAAAGCCAGAGTGTCGTCTGCCTGAGAGGCGAGAAACCACCTACAGTCTGTATACAACTAAGCCAGAGTGTCGTCTGCCTGAGAGGCGAGAAACCACCTACATTCTGTATACAAATAAGCCAGAGTGTCGTCTGCGTGAGAGGCGAGAAACCACCTACAGTCTGTATACAAATAAGCCAGAGTGTCATCTGCCTGAGAGGCGAGAAACCACCTACAGTCTGTATACAACTAAGCCAGAGTGTCGTCTGCCTGAGAGGCGAGGAACCACCTACAGTCTGTATACAACTAAGCCAGAGTGTCGTCTGCCTGAGAGGCGAGGAACCACCTACAGTCTGTATACAAATAAGCCAGAGTGTCGTCTGCCTGAGAGGCGAGGAACCACCTACAGTCTGTATACAACTAAGCCAGAGTGTCGTCTGCCTGAGAGGCGAGAAACCACCTACAGTCTGTATACAACTAAGCCAGAGTGTCGTCTGCCTGAGAGGCGAGGAACCACCTACAGTCTGTATACAACTAAGCCAGAGTGTCGTCTGCCTGAGAGGCGAGGAACCACCTACAGTCTGTATACAACTAAGCCAGAGTGTCGTCTGCCTGAGAGGCGAGGAACCACCTACAGTCTGTATACAAATAAGCCAGAGTGTCGTCTGCCTGAGAGGCGAGGAACCACCTACAGTCTGTATGCAAATAAGCCAGAGTGTCGTCTGCCTGAGAGGCGAGAAACCACCTACAGGCCAGATACTCAAATAAATATGCACACAAAACTTAAGCTCTGGAACAAGGGTGTCCCCCTCCCCCTTCCCCCCAACCGAACCCCCTTCCAATAAATAGGGCCCTAGAATCCACACAGTGAGTCAGTCCTGTCATCATTTTCTCACCAAAACCGAGCCTCGTATTATTGCTCTTTCAGAACCACTGCAGCATTTAATATGACCAAAGTGTCTCAGTTTTTGCTTACATCTTATCATCATCAAGTGACTTGCTCACTTTTGTTGGCAGTCAAGGTCCATCTTTCAGTCTTTGACTGCATAATATCATGTGCTTTATAATAAATGAGAGCCACCCTGGTGTAGCGGTCGGTATTCATAGTTCAGGTTCTGATGGAGTCAGACATATTTTTTTTCTTTAAAATGACCTTGGCTCCCAGGTTGCCACTGAATGTGACCAGCCATTTTCTTGAAGGTGACAGGTGATAACTATAGTGACATCTTTTCTCTCTACCAGGTGCTGCAGGAGTCGCAGGTCATGTTGCAGAGAATGGAGCACCGTGGTGCGTGTGGTTGTGATAATGACTCAGGAGATGGAGCTGGAGTTCTTACTGGCATACCCCATAATTTGTACGCCAAAGCCCTCAGGTGTGTACAGTTGACAGTTTGTACAGTTTGACAGTTATCGTTCCCTTTGTAGGTTCCAAGGCATCATTTGGAGGCAGTGAGAGAAAAGACCAACTGCCCTCGAGCCAGCTTGTCATAAAAGTCGAGGCATCAGCGATTTGCTGAAAGTGAATGTGTTGGGACACAAGGTGCAGATAATGCAGCCAAGATGTAGACTATGAGACAGTGTGCTAACCACCCTTTTAAGACTGAGCATGACTGACTGATTGACTTTCTACCCCACTAGGACATCACACAAGCGATAAACACCCGATGACACAACGTGCCACCATGTGGATGAGGATCGCCGTGGAGATGTCCCAGAAATCGCGTTCAGACATTTGGCCATATTTATGGCCTGCCTATGTTGCGGCCCCTGGCTAAAGCCAGGGTGGGGCTTCAAATAACAAAAAATTCCGTCCTAAAAAGGATGAAACTGGATATAACGCATTTCAAAAAAAGACCAAGCATAGATGAAGAAGACAATTATCAGTACTGTAGGCGATCTTCTGTTTGAGTTTCCTAACAAAATCTCAACACATTCTTGTTTCTGCTTGAGAGAACATAGTACTAATGGTTCACAGACAACCTTTCTGTTAAAATTATGAGTTAATGAAACTCTGATTACTGTTTGAGAATTCACCCACTGTCCCCTAATGGTCATGTCATAAGAGTAGACTAATTAGGGATCTTTCCATCAAAGTCAGTGTATCTCTGAGAGGGGAGGAACCAACACAAATAATTCATGTTTGTAAAATGGGTATACATTGAAAAAAAAAAAAACACATACACAGGTTATGGAGCAAGACTGAAGTCCAGAAATGGATGAACAACCAGAACTTTTCACCGGAGTTACAGCAGGTTAACGACAAAACAGATTACTATTTTTCTCATGAGTTGCTGAAGGCTGGTGTCTAGCAAGCTTGCCTGCTTGCCATGGCAGTAATGCGTTCGAATCTCCCTCAAAGTGGTAACTTTTAAAAACTGGACCAGAGCTCCCCTGTTCTCTTAAAATAAATTAGGTGCCATGAACTATTCTGGGATGTAAAGTTTGTTGTGTCATATGAACCACATCACTAATCTAGGACTGGTTGGATTATAAAAATATAAGATTAACACTATATACCTAGTAAGTTTCAAGGCAGGGAAACAGGTATAAACTTTATTTACACTCTAATTGGAGGCAGTCTGATTAGAGGAATGGCTGGTCGAACAGTTTGAGAACATTGGACTGTCATGTAGAGGACCCAGGTTCGATTCCTGTGTAAGGTTATAGATTTCTTTTTGGGCAAAATGAAAATTTTAACCTGCATAGCCCGTGGTGACAGCAGTAGCCGTGCCGCCCTAAATCCACACGCTCGAACACCCGACGGGCTGCACCTCAAAGTTGATCAGTACAGGTAATAATGTTTTTATTTGTTGAATATGTCCTTAAAAAAATATTGGCTATCGGTCGACCAAGCCTTAAATATGTACCAGGTAATGTCGTTGGCATTAGTGGCTTAGGTGGTGTGAACATGCTTTGTAATGCCGGGGTGCCGGGTTTGATCCCAGCTGCGCAGGATTTATCTTGCGTTGGTTTCAACAGTGGTACAGAGAGCTGACCGTTCAGAAGGCAGCCTCAAACTACTGAATGTAAAATCTGACTAGAAAAACCACAGCAGCCAAAAAATGCTGGGGTTGGTTTTTGCAACATCCTGTAAAGACTACACAACTAATTTTAAAATATCCTGGGAAGAAAAGGCATTTAGTGGGATGTCAACAGCATCCACCATGGATTGCTGTCTGGTCTGTGAAAACATGGGTCTGGTACCATATAACTGATGCTCCAGTGATGTTAAAACAAAAAGGTTACTTTATTTGTTCTACTCACTGAATGTATTTCTTTGAAGATTAATCAGTACTAGTCCTGTACAGCACACTGATGTCTGAACCTTTTGAAGGGAGGGAGTTTTGTAGCACTTTCCTTGAGAAGTGGTATCCTAGTACTTAGTCAGGTTACACCAACCACACTGTGATAGATGCAAACCATATCTGTGCGGGTTCTGAGGCCCTGTTTGCTGGTGTGTTGAGAGGGAGAGGAGTAGATCCACTACCTTTTCACGTGTGGGTGTGTTGTAAAAGGTGAATAATTAAAAGTTTGCTGAAATCGAATGCAGTGGGCCAAAAGATGCAGACACTGCAGTATGACTCTAAACAGAAAAAAAGACACAACAAAAGTGGATAGAATAACAATTGCATAACAAGAAGAAGGTAATAACTTTATTAATGATGACAATTATTATTCAACATAAATATTATTTTTTGTTGTTGATTATTTGATAGGGAGAGCAACCCGGCCATTGAGCTGCCGGAACCAGGCAAATACGCAACTGGCTTGATTTTCCTGGACCCTTCAACAGCAGCCAATGCAGAGGCTGTGTTTGAGAAATATGCTCAAGACTTTGGCCTGCAGGTGGGTGGCAAACTTTTGTGAGGGGGGAATTATGAATTTGGAATATATCGCTGAAGTCATCATTATTTGTTTATCAAGGATTATTTAATGCTTGGAGTAAATACACATTGGCAGCAGCAAGAGTAGCTGAGCTGTCAAACCAGCATTATTCTTTGTAGGATGCTCTGTGATATTTAACCCTGTTGCCCTGGGAAGACTAAATCTACTCACTTCCTGTTGTGACACAGTCCCTTAAATACCGTTCTAAAAAAGTATAGTTCAGTTCTTTTAGTCCTGTTTGCACCTCCACAGTGTTTAATAGGCCAGGGTATGAATATAGTTTATTAAAATAGCAATTAGGGGTTTTCCTTAGGATCCCTGTTCGAAAGCCAGGTTGATGTCACATTTTGCCTGTAAGCCTCAGTGATTGAGGTCACAGCATGAGTCACTTGATACATATTTATTTCAATGTTCTATGGAATATACTCCATTTGATGCTCCACTCTCTTCATATTTATTGATTACCTGGCTTTTAGATAGTGTTGTTTCTTGTAGGGGAGGAGCTTTGACCATATTAAATGACATAATTGTGGAGAGAACAGTAGAGGAGAATATGGGTCCTGGAAGATTAGGCAGGGGTAGACCAGAATGATGGTAAACACAAAATATCAAGAAACACCCAGGCATAAATATTCATTAGGTAGTTGGAAAGAGAGTTATTGGCTTTCTGGCATGCCGTAATGAAGGAGAAATTCTGCTAAGGATCTGCTACATGATAATGATGATGTTTCTTACTTTTGTTTCCAAAGTGGGTTCTCAGTATTGATTTCTCATTAATTTGTCCCCCAATTATTTATCACAGCAGTTTCTTCTGTGTTTTCTTAATTGGGCCATTGATATTCATGTATAACTAATATTCTACTATAATTTCTTGCAGTAATATCTTACTTAGTTGGTTCTCATATTGATTTATAACTAAATTCCTCCTTTAATTTCTAAAACTAGTTTTTTTTAAAAACTTTTTGATATCAGAAGGTTTCATCGGAGATTCCAGAGTGAAGATATAACCATGCTAAACAATTCTGAAAGTGGCAGTATGTACAGTGGTAATGACCGGCTGGGAAAGCTGGGTTTATTTAGTGTATTCTAACCAGAAATTAAAAAATAAGAGAGCACATTATGCTAGGGAGGGGATTTGTGGGATAGATTAATTAACACGTCAGGCGTTAATTAGGACTGAAATAATTAATTTCCTAAATTGATTTTTAACAAACTTCATGTTATAATTTGCTTACTAGTTTCCTAATTAAGTGTATTCTCAGTAGGGCTGTACTGAATATTCGCTTCATATTCGCTTTGGGGCCGAATAGTGGACCTATTGACTATTCAGTACTCGGCTGAATAGTTGCGGTTGGGCCGAATACGAATAGTGGTTACCTTACACCCGCTTCTGCATGCACGACCTTAATGCCGACAACATAACTAAGCTGTTAGTGACAATTTCCAAGTTTAGTTACTTGTTATAATACTTAAAATTCTTTCATTCCTAGTTATTAGTTACCACAGACTGACTGAAGGATGCAAAACATAAAATGTTTTTAAATGTTTACTATTCTGTACGAATACTAACTAGACATGGAAAGAATATAAACTCCGGCCACATCCAAGTCGAAAACATGAAAATCAAACGAATGGACACATATAAGTACTTGGGTGCAAACTTCAACTGCTCCAACATGCTGAGAGAAAAAATACAAACTAGAATACAATCTAGAAATAAAGTCAAAGTGTCTGTCACCAAGATCAAAATATATAAAACGTTGATAAGACCGGTCGTTTTATATGGCTCTGAAACTTGAAGCAGAAATAAAAGAGATCAGGCCTTATTACAGATTTTCGAAAACAGTCTTACGACAAATCTTTGGACCCATTAAAAATGCTAACAGCGGGGAATGGAGAGTGAGAAGCAACAAAGTAACACATAATCTGTTTAAATTACCATTGATCCCTGGCATCATGTAAGCTAACAGACTAAAATAGTTGGGGCATATTGGAAGCATGTCAGATGACAGAGAAGTAAAAACCGCATACACCAGAGAGAGGAATGGGCGTAGACCACGAGGCAGACAAAAAAGATGTTCGAGAGATAATGTCCAGCCAGACCTGCAAACAACTGGTGCCACAAATTGTGAAGATAAGGCCAGCCAGAGAGATGAATGGAGATGAGTGATATTTGCAACAGTAAACCTCAAGGGCTCAGAATGCAAAAGAAGAAGATGACTATTCTGTGCTACTTTATGTAAAGTCAAAGTTCAGCGTACATTTGACATTATGAATGTGTGTGTTTGTGTGTGTGTGTGTGTGTTTTTTTAATAGAAATATTTTATACACTATACACTATTCGTATTAATATTCGGCTGAAAATGACTATTCAGTACAGCCCTAATTCTCAGTATTGATTTTTAACTTCCTGCAAGCATTTCTAACAGTAGTTTTACTTAAGTTGGTTTTCAATACTTCATCCTCAAAAATTTTCTACTGTAATTTTTTTTTTAATAACGTGTATGATTCTGAAATATGATTTTTGACTTCTTACTCCTGTAATTTTAAACAAAGTTATTATAAAATGTCTCTTACAGTGTCATTATTTTGTTTTTATCATACCATATATAATATTTTATAAAAGCAAAACATGCTATCTTGTTGGAAAGTGTGTAGATTATAGTCCTCTAGTTAAACATAATTGATGATAACAGCCTTGCAATGTTTCTTGTCCTGCAGGTTTTGGCCTGGCGGACTGTTCCAGTTCACAGTGATGTCATTGGTGCAGTGGCAAAGTCAACAGAACCATTGATTAGACAGGTGATACAGTCAGTTCTTCTTCTCCTCTTTCTCCTTGTTGATGTTGTTGTTCTTCTGCTGCTGCTGCTGTGTTTGCCCTTAAAACTGCGATTGGCAATGAGCCTGAGGATTTGGGGCCACATGGCCAGTGCACTGAACTACCGTACACAAATCGCTTTTATGTTAAAGAACAGTATAAACTTTAATATTATCATGGCTGTATAAACTCTTGAAGGTATATGGAGAAGAAGTATTATGTTTCACATTGTCATGAATTCTCTGAAGGTAAAAGCTTAAGTTTGAACATTTATTCTCATCTGGACAGGTATTCGTGTCTTCCAGTAATGGAGTTCCCAGTGACCACTTGGAGTTCACAAGACAGGTAATACTTCATTATAATGTGTGCTATTTAACATACTATTTTATCTTTATTCATACATGTGTTTAGGAATGTTTCACTGTTTGTATAAACAAAATTTGATTTTGACCAAGGAATCCAATCTTAACTCTTTAAGTCCCAAGGAATGCATCCTACGTTCATAGGTTCCTGCCTAGAGGCCCAGTGAATGCAAGATGCGCTGATTTTACATCTCTTTTGACTACCCCTTGGGCCTCTGATGCTAAACCCACTGGGACTCAAAAGAGTTAAGAACTAGAAAATATCACAAAAAATATGTTTTAAATGCTCACGTCATTAATAGTTTCATTATACTAATAATTAACAAGTTGATGTTCATTGTAAAACAGCAAAAGCGGGGAGAAAATGGATAGAGGGGGTTGGGGGGATGAAATTTTATCTTAGTGGTAAGTCAGACCTGAAAAGCACTTACCACAATCTTACTGGGTTTTCGAACATGGGTCTGCCACACAAAAGTCCATTGTTCTTAACCATTTGCCCAGCTACTCATCATTGGTGTGAAAATAGATCCTATTTTTTCTGTGAGACAATATATACAATTTTGGACACACCCACTTGCAGTTGAAGTGATCCGTTTCTAAAACCATATTGCTTATGATGACAGAATCGAGTATAAATATTATCAGCTCGGCAAGTCCACATGGTATCCCTGCACTGGTACGGCCTTCAGGTTACATTGTAATCATAGAAAGCCCCAATATAAACATTACAGTTGAACGGGCTTAATGGGATTTGTACATGAAGGATTCTCATCTTTGACGTGTGAATCCTGCAGACTACAATCCTAGAATCCACGGATTCATTTGCAGTAGAAAATTTTGTGTAAATTATCAACCAGAAAATTAGTGCTCAAGGTATGGAATATTACATTTGTTTTTTGCCAGGTGTACCTGCTGAGGAAGTATGCATCTCATCATGTACCGGAGCAGGACTATCGGTTCTACATCTGCAGTCTCAGCTCAGAAACTGTTGTCTACAAGGTAGGTTCATTGTTAAACTGATTCTGTCTATAAGTTTGTTTTTTTATCCCAAACTTACTCAATTCACAAGGTAATTTTGTAAAACTAATTCTGTCTACAAGGTAAGTTAAAAAAGAAAAACTATGTTTACAAGGTATTTTTTAACTTATTCTTTCTGCAAGTTAAGTTAATGTTTTGAACTCATGTCTACAAGGTTGTTTTTAATTTATAATGTATGACTAGTCAAGTGTAAATACATTACTTCCTGAAACTATAACACTTGAAGTAGAGAGGTTTCCTTTTAGTTTTGCAGGGCTATAGTGTTGTGCGGCTGTACAGGTACCTTACACCACAGCTGGTAACCTAATAGTCCTATACCAGAGTTATAATCTCTGTCACAATTTCTTCATCTGTAAAAGGAGGCATGTCCCGCAGCAGTCACCGTATTTGATATTTGTGCCTCTTGTCCTCAGTTAGCTGGAGCAGATAGCACTGAAAGAGCACTTGCCAGTTTCTCACATCTCTTCTCTTAGATTATCTTTCTGTTGAGACTAGAATATCTTTCTTCTGAGACTCTCTGTAGTAAATTAGTGAAAACTTATTTGGAAGCTGTGGAGATGTGGTTTTATAGATGAATGGTGAGAATACCCTGGACGGATAAAAAGATTAATGAAGACATCTTTAAAGAAATGGAATGACGAATAGAACAGATTGCCCATGTCAGAAAGAGACAATCTACATTCATTGGTCATGTGTTGAGATAGAGAAAAGCTGAGTACATTGTGACAGTAGGAAAGTTGGAGGGAAGGAGAGACAGAGGGAGACCGAGAGAACAGATGCTGGACAGTTTTTGGCAATGAGAATCATCTGTGTCAGAGTTGATTGAAATTACACGAGACAAAAGGTTTTGGATAGATAGACTACCAGCGCCACACGGCATAGACTTTAAGAAGAAGAAGAGACTCTCTCCAATTTCTCTATCTGTGCCAAGGGTTTTCATATCCTCTTTACAGACATCTTTATCTTGCATTTGGCTTCATCTGGCTGGCCTATTTCTGGCTAGTTCTCTCTATAGAAGATCTTTGGAAAGTTATAATAAAACACTTGTTGCTAGTATTATTTGCACCTACACACATACTTCTTTCGAGTTTTATCCTAAGGGTCATGACAACAGTACTGCATCTAATAATTTCCTCAGTTTTTTTTTCTTCCAGTGGGGTATAAATGTGAAACATATATTCTCAGTTTACAATGCTGTCTTTATGTTTTTATGGTGCATTTGTAGTTTTCTGTTAGTCTGTTTCACTATAATATTACTTGTCAATTTATATGTCTTTTTGAAGGAAATAAATTATCTGTAATATAGAATTTTTCATATAATTATTTGTGTGTGTATAATTCTGTTAGTTTTTTAGTGTGTAAAATTATATTTTCTTTTTCTTCATTACTTTATTTACTTTGAACAATATCCAGTATCTTAAGCTTTCTTTATTGTTTTGTGGAAGCTATTGATGTATCAAGAAATAACATTGTGTTGAAAATATATTTTGTAGGGGCAGCTGAACTCTCATCAGTTATGGCACTTTTACGAGGACTTGAAGAACCCAGCTTTTGAAACCCACCTGGCCCTGGTGCATAGCAGGTTCTCCACGAACACATTCCCCAGCTGGGAACGTGCTCATCCTCAGAGGTAAGAGAGCTTGTTGCTTGCAATTTTGTGGCATCCCACTACTTGCTGTCGGTCTCCACTCATGCTTGCAATCGGTCCCCTCTCCTGCTTGCATTCGGTCGCCTCTCCTGCTTGCATTCGGTCCCCTCTCCTGCTTGCATTCGGTCGCCTCTCGTGTTTGCTTTCTGTCCCCTCTCATGCTTGCGTTCGGTCCCCTTTCATGATTGTGTTCGGTCCCCTCTCATTCTTGTGTTCGGTCTCCTCTCATGCTTGCGTTCGGTCCCCTCTCATGCTTGCGTTCGGTCTCATACTTGATGCAAAATTTCAGTAGTTCTATTTTTATTTATTTATCTGTTTATCAGTTGTCAAAGCTGTATTCATTGTCTGTGTTATTTGTTTTTCACTTTTTTTTTTTTTTTGAAATTTCTTTCTTTAACTCTCTCCTCTCTCTCACATACATCGAAACATACACTCACTTATACACACAGACTCTCACTCACTTTCCCTCTCACTTGCTGTCCCTCTCGCTCACTCACTTACTCACTCATTCACTCACTCACTCACTCACTCACTCACTCACTCACTCACTCACTCACTCACTCACTCACTCACTCACTCACTCACTCACATTTTCTCAGTGTCTCTCACTCTTTCTCTCCTACACACACACACATACACACTAAACATGTTTAGTCTCTCTCTCTCTTTCTCAGTGTCTCTCACTCCCCCCTCCCCTACACACACACATACACACTAAACATGTTTCTCTCTCTCTCTCTCTCTCTCTCTCTCTCTCCCCCCCCCTCTTTTTCTCTCTCTCTCTCTCTCTCTCTCTCTCTCTCTCTCTCTCTCTCTATCACATGCACAAACACACAAATCTAAGTAAGCTGAATTGGTTGAAACAGCAAGTATGCATCTGGTCTTTCACTAATTGATGAAAAACAACTTTGGCAAGCATGATAAATTGTTTTCCTTGCTCACAATTCTACAAACTAATAGACCAGTCCTTCTGCACCCACCCACTGCAACATCTACTGTGATACTAAATTGACTGGTACCTTTTTCTCCATTGACAGAATGCTGGCCCACAATGGTGAGATCAACACACTGAGGGGTAACCGCAACCTGATGAAGGCCAGGGAGGGAGTCATGAGTAGCAAAGCTTTTGGGGACAAGCTTTCCCTGGTCTATCCTGTCATTGAGGAAGGCATGTCAGATTCTGGTTCTCTGGACAATGTCCTGGAGTTCCTGTGCATGGCAGGTGGAAGAGAGCTCCCTGAGGTACCCATCATAGTTTATCCTTTTTGTTCGCATTGAATTGAGTGCTGAGTTGAGAATCGGCATCACAGCACTCAGGGCATTACTGTAATGCTCAGTCTTCATCTTCTGCAGCTATATCAGAGAGTTTCAATACCAGTGAAACCAGTAGCCATCTTATTTGATCTATCTCTCGCCTTTCTATCTCTTGCCTTTCTATCTCTTGCCTTTCTATCTCTTGCCTTTCTATCTCTTGCCTTTCTTTTGAGTGCTGAATATCTCCAGATCCCCACCCTGTTCAGTGCATGCCCCACTCCACCATTCTCTCCAGACTAGTTCATTCAGCAGTAGCTTGCTTCCTACTGTAAAAATCAACTCTTATTCTTCTTATTCTTAGCGTTCACTGGTTATGAACTTGGGCAGATAGTTCTGACTGTTTTTCCACTTCTGAACTTTAGTCTGGTTCCAGAACTTGAGTTTTAAGTGCACATCTATTTTACAGATTAGTTTGTATGTAGAGTGTTGGTTCCTTGCCTCTCAGGCAGATGCACTTTGATTTGCAGGAATTAAACTGTAATTAGAGGGACAGTGGGCCTATTTTCCCTTCCTCCCTCTTACACACACACACATGCATGCACACACACGCGTGCAAACCCACAGTGGGTCCCTGGAACCCACTTGGGGAAACATTAACTCTGTCAGTACCAGGCTGTATGTCTTTTACTTACTTGAAACAAAATGGATGTGGTTCAGTGGTTAGCTCATTTGCCTGTCAGTCAGTTGCTATTACTAGAATCCCATTCCAGATTGAGGGATTTTGTGAATTGACCAAGTCTTCCAGGTGAGTCCAGCCTGAAATGGCCATCCAGAAATGTTCAGACAGTAAAGGCGTCCAGCATGCTATTGACCACATCACACATTCTTCTCTTTGTCTCATACTCTGAAGGTCCTGGGTTCACTCCATGCTGCACTCTTCAGTTCACGAGTCCCAATTTTCACAGAGATCCGTGGGGATCGTCGCTGGAGCTACGTAGTTTGTGATCTATGCGATGCTCTCTGCAGGCGGCTACCATTCTGCGGAGAGAGACCGAGCATATTTGATAAAACCAGATGCCAAAGAAGTCGATCCTCTGGACTTTTACTTTTAACTTTAACGTATTCTTCTTCTTCTTCTGTTTTCCTACTATTTGTGTCGTGAAGCGTTACAGAGAGGAGTTAGCTGTTGTTTCCCGTCTTTTGCTAGTTGCGTAGCTTGTGCTTCTGTAGTCTGTTTTACTCCCTCCATCAAAATCTTTCTTGGTCTGCCTCTTGCCTTGTTGCCTGCTATTCTCATTAAGTACGCTCTAGCTGCTGGTTGATATTATTCCATTCTGACCAGTTGACCAAACCATTTGATTCTTGGATGTTCTGTGAAACTGTTCACCGTACTATGCCTACTGTTGTGACTCTGTCACTTCTTGTTTTCCCTGTTGCATGTCTTGTACATCTCATCTCACAATTGTCATTTTGAATGTATGGTTTTCTAGGACCATCCATATCTGGCATCAACAGCACAAAGTAGATACTCCTAGCACATTTTTCAGCTGCTTTTGTGCATGCTAATATTTTGGTGTCTCAAAGGCAAGCATTAAGTGACTATTAGTCTGTACAATTCTGGGGCAACACCCATATTTAGTACATGTCTTGGCCGCTTTCAGAGAGGTAGTTTTACAGAAGAATGCTTAAAATTTCTTGAACACCCAGAATGAGTAATCCTAATGTTTTGAAAGACGTAAGAGCTTCTATCAAAAAATTTCCGAAAGAGACAGTGATAATATTTTTGGGGGTCTGCTTTGTGATGAAAAGGAAACTGGAACATCTTGTCTTCTTCATCTTCTAAGCGTTCACCAACATGAAACTGCGGCGGAAAGTTCTGGTTATTCGTCCACTCTTGGACTTTGGTCTGTTTCCAGAGTTTAAGGTTTACATGCCCATTCGTTTTACAGATCTGGCTTATTTGTATGCAGACTGCTGTTTCCTCACCTCTCAGGCAGATGCTCTCTTGCTCTAAAGGAAATACCCCTAATTAGTCAACTTTTGTGACATGCTTAGAGGGAGCTCCCCCGACTTGACCAGACATGAGAAAATTCCAAATCCTTTGAGAAAGTGCTTTGAGGACTTTGGTGGAGGACCATTGCTGTTCCACAGATATTTTCTGCAGTCCACCACAAATGTCAGTTTCTCAGGAACAATGTTTCAGCCAGATGTATCAGGTTTTAGTACCTCAGAAAGCAGTGGTTGTCGCTTTAGCTAAAACTTGTAATTTTTGTAACATTGGAATGAATAAATAATATATTATCTACATTTGTGTGTGTGTGTGTGTGTGTGTGTGTGTGTGTGTGTTTGTGTGTGTGTGTGTGTGTGTGTGTGTGTGCGCGCGCGCGTGGTTCTATCTTAGCCGTCATCCAGTTCATGAAATAGTTCTTCTTTGGTCATATCAAGCACCACAACAGATTGGAAAAAATTATAGCAGACGGCATGGTACCAGGAAGGAGGGTCAGGCGCCGACCGACATGAAGATGGACACAGGATAAAAGTGATTCCTTGAGTACGAAAGTACTTGAGGTGGGAGAACTGGCGAGAGATCTAGTTTCTTTCAGGCAGACTACTAGTTTCTTTCAGGCAGACTATGATGAGAGCGACGTTCTGCAAAGAACCTGCTTCATGATGATGATGACACCCCCCTCCCCCACCTCCTCTACAGGTGTAAAAAGACATATGAACAGCGCTTTAAGAGTTAAGCCAGTTGTTTCACCTATATTATGTCCTCAGTTAGCACTTTTTCATATGTGTACACATATACCAACATACATACTTTAATTCCGTTTAGGCTATATTGACAATGGTGCCTGAAGCATGGCAGAATGATGTCACAATGACCACTGAAAAGAAGCTGTACTATAGATGGACCGCCTTCTCTATGGAACCCTGGGATGGACCTGGTTGGTATTTTTTTTAAATAAGCTGTTGTTTAAATCACTTTTTGTTTGCTTGTAATTTTGCTTGTTTGTCTGGTGCAGACTTTGCTCCAGATTTGCTCTGTTGATGGCAATGCAGTG
The DNA here is from genome assembly GCA_905116865.2 of Candidula unifasciata. Lineage (NCBI taxonomy): Eukaryota > Metazoa > Mollusca > Gastropoda > Stylommatophora > Geomitridae > Candidula > Candidula unifasciata. The sequence goes on along the minus strand of CAJHNH020001779.1, from coordinate 2,189,433 downwards.
GGCTGCCCAAACAAAACAAAACAAATTAATAAATGTATTTTTTAAATTTCTAATGTTTTTTTTTTTTTAATTTAAACATGTGGTATGTTTATTTCCAGATGAAACTTGACAATAACAATCAATTAGGTTACACTGGGCTGATATGGCCCTTTCGGTTGCTCTAATTATAACCTCCCTGGAGGAAGCACTGTTTGCCAACAGCATTGAGCTTTAAAAAAAAAGTCTTGCAGTGTAAAACCTTTAAGGTCTTTATGGTCTTCCATACAAATTGTGGTTATCTGATCTCAGGGTGTCAAACTTTTCACATGGCAGCCTGGAGAGGATAAATGGCATCCTGTCATGTGGTCATTTGAATTCTTTTACAGTGCTTTCCCATCCCCACATTACACTGCAGATTGCTTTGTAACCATTTTATAGTGCTGAGACATAAATTATGAACAAAGAAGACAAACATACAAAAAAGGTTGCACAATTTATTGCCCGGCATATTTCACTGTTCTCTTGTCATTTTCCTTCTACAGTAATAATTAAGTAAAATAAAACACATAAATGAATCATTTACAGTTGAAAAACAAAACCAGCCACCCTCAGAAGTAATTGCCTGTTTTACCAGAGCAAGCGCAGGTTCATGACTATGTCTTTTTGACGGCACAAATCTGGATGCTTCAAGGAAGCAAATACCATTGGTTGACTTGTTTGGAATTTGAAGTGCATCGTTGTCGATTACACTATGACCACAGTTTAACAGGTGGCATGCAATGCACAAGGTGTTTGGTTTGTCAGATTATTTGTATTCTTTTCATCTTTCTTCATGTTTTTTTTTATTTTGTACTGCTTTATTTAAATTTACAAAACACTTCTTTGATTTTTTTTATCACACCTCTCTTTTCAGCTCTGCTGACATTCACTGATGGTCGTTACATTGGAGCCATCTTGGACCGAAATGGTTTGCGTCCATCCAGGTTTTATGTGACCAAGGACAACTTTATGTACATGTCCAGCGAAGTTGGAGTGGCTGACCGTGATCCTGAGGATATCATACAGAAGGTACATCTAAATGACTATTTTCATATGGACTTAGCAATGTACTGTTATTCTTGCATACCATGGCTATTATTCCTATGTACCATAGTTGGTATTCTTATATACCAGAGGTGTTATTATCCCTGTCAAACTTTCTGTTTTACAACTTTTTAGGGTGGTGTAAAAAAGGGGGCCTTGAGCCTGAGGGTTTAGGACTGCATGGCTAGTGGTATCGCCACGGACTGTGCAGGTTGGGATGTTTAATTTTGCTGCAAACAGAAAAACTCCATCACCTTACTGGGTATCGAACCCGGGTCATGTGAGCTCGATGTTGTTACTGCTCGGTTGGCCGCTCCTCTATTCTTACTTTACTCTTGCTATTATCCTTATGTTTCACAGCTGTTATTTCTCTGTACCTTAGCTATTATTTCCATGTTCTATAGCTGTTTTTCCTAGTGTAGTGTAGCTGTTATTTCTGTGTACATAGCTATTATTCCTCTGTACTGTGGATATTATTCCTATTTATTATGGCTGTTACCAAGCTTCTACCAAAATAAGACTGCGTTTTGTATTAATTTTTGTATGAAAAGACACCTTTGGGTTTAATTGTATCGAATGCTTGGGTATTTAGAATTGTTCTCCTGCTTCTTCTTCTTTTTTTTTTTTTACCTCTTTGTGCATCAAGGGAGATATAAGGTTTAGATTCTTGCTCGCCTGGCCACCTCGAACATAGACACATCGTACAATTGTAGAGTTTCTCTGATGTTATCGTTGCATCTTGTTCTCGGTCTACCTCATTATTTTCATCCATATCCTCTTTTGGTGTATGCCTTGTATGGTATTGCATTCTCTTTAAGTGGGAAAACTATTTGATTTGCTCTTTGAATGTAATTTAGAAATAGTTCTATGCCGAATTTTTTTCTTATGACCTCATTTCTGATTTTATTTCCTAAGGACACCCCTGCAGCTTTTCTCAGACATCACATTTCTGTGGTTATTATTTTTCCTGTCTAGTTTGTTGTGATTAGCTACATCTGGCACTAGTAGAATAGGGTGGGAATGAATATGCTTTGTATGAGATGTTTCTTTGTGCTTTTTGGGAGTGTCTTCTTTTGTAAAAGGGGAGCTAGTTATCGCTTGTGTATTTCAAAAAAACTTTTATTATAACTTACATTATAATTTTTTTAAAGCATTTATGTCAATTTGAATTACTTTATAATTCACCATGAATGAACAAAGTCTGTCCTTGTGTTAATTATCTTGACTAGAACGTTAAATTTGGGGTAGGGCTTATATTACGAGCATCCTATAAATCCTGGGTTTTTTGTGTGTGTTAGTCTTATTTTTGAGGAAACAAAGTATTTCCTGTGATTCAGCAGGCATCTATACTTTAATTGTATGTTGTTATTTTTTCCCCACCTGTTTATAACAGCTTCGTCTGAAGCCTGGCCGCATATTACTGGTTGACACACAGGAGAAACGGATCATCAAGGATGAAGACTTCAAAAACAAGCTGGCTCAGCTCAGACCCGTGGGTGAATGGCTGAAGGTGAGTTTGAGACTTCCTGCTGGGACAAATAACGGGATTCAGATATCTGGTCAGATAACTTTATCCAGATATCGAGTCAAATGGAGCAAAAAAGGTGATTAATATATGTGTGGTTAAATAAAGTGATCCACATATCTGATCAAATGATGTAATCCACATATCTGATCAAATGATGTGTGATCCAGATATCTGGTCAAATGATGTGATCCACATATCTAGTTAAAAAAAGTGATCCACATATCTGGTCAATTAAAGTGATCCATATATCGGGTTAAAAGAAATTATCCAGATATCTGATTCTTGCAGTGGTTTGTTGATACAGTCAAAAGTAGATGTGTTTTTGCCAGGATGTTCAGTGTAAAGACGAGTGATTTTGTTTTTTCCAAACATGTGACTGCTCTGTATATCTAGCTTTGTGACTGCCTATAAGCTTAGTCTTGAGAAACTAATGTGGTGGTTCTCCTTACATTGCCTATAAACTTAACATATTCTTGAGAAACTAATGTGGTGGTTCTCCTTACATTGCCTATAAACTTAACATATTCTTGAGAAACTAATGTGGTGGTTATCATTACAGTGCATATAAACTTATTCTTGAGAAACTAATGCGGTGGTCCTTACATTTAACATCCACATAAGTGCATACTGCAAAAGGACTTGAGAACTTGGTTACAACTGGCAAAATTGGGTGGAAAAAGAGCAAGGGGAAAGCAGGCAAATATCTGGTTGGCTTAGCCATATAGAAGGACAGGACAAGAAAACTGACCTGATTCATGGCTGTAGTGATTGTCTAGATGGCAAACCTTGACAGCCTGTACTTATTGTCATGGTACATAAAAATGATACTACAAATATTATGTTGTTGATATTTTATTATAATTTTTGAAATGTCTCATCAGCAACAAAAATCCAAATACTTAGTATTGCTTGCATGTATTTGACAATCCCTGTTGTTCTCTCCCATTTCAAAGAAAGCAAAACATTTGGTTTAGAATTTGGGGATGGGACACAGGACTGAGATGCCTTTGACATTTAAAATAAATAAATAATTAGAGAGTGGAAAATTGACAGGGCAACAAGATGGGAGCGACATTTTACAAGGATTTGCTAGATGACAGAAATGATGGGTTCATAGTCCTGGTTAAATGTTTGAAATAAGAATCAACATCACAGCACTCAGGACACCACCATAAGCGTTCCATCCCCATCTTCAGCAGCAAGAGAAAAGTAAAAATTCTGATGGTACCAGTAACTGTCTGATTGTATATCTGTCTCACCTTTCCCCTGAGTGTCGAGCGTCAGCCAGATCCCCTTGTAACTCCTCGCAGTGCCATTCTCCTCAGACTGTAATGATCTATCTTTGCCTCGGCACTGTTCACTCGCTCCCAAAAGGCCCTCACAACATCCAGCTTGTCATACATCAGTTTACCATATTCCTGGTAAAGGCAGCAATAGTTTTATCTGAATAAAATTAAAAACATTAATGTCATCTGTTGCTGAGGTAAAAGTAAAGGACTCCTTTTCTTTTGGGTGTATTGGGCATACAGTGCTAGATCTTTATGCAATGTAACCACAAACTTTAAAGCCACCACACGAGAGCTGTATATGTTACCTCTTAATTCCTAGACACTGTGATAATAATTGTTTGTTGTTGAAAAAAAATCATAGAATGTGTTGACTATGAAAGAGCTGTAAATGTTACTCCTTAAATCTTCGACACTCTCACAATGCTAATCGTTTGTTGTTAAAACAAATCATAGAATGTGCTGACTATGAAAGAGCTGCGTGAAGAGTACAAGGAGCAGCAGGATCACTTCCAGATTTCTGAGATCGCCCTGCGTCAGGCCCCTGTTGGTTCCTGTATTGAAGAGGATCCCAGACTGTCACTGTACCTTTTCACCATGGATGAAATGAACCGCCTGATCCTGCCTATGATCCGAGACAAGTATGATTTTTAAAATAGTTTGTTGACTTTTCTCCCTCTTGTTCAGTTAAATTCAAGTATTGATTTATACAGGGATTAATTCAGGTATTGATTTATACAGGGATTCCTAAAAGTACTATACATAAGAAGAAAAGAAAAACTCATATCATGAGTGTTCTTCAGCAGTGTAGGGCACGCACTGAAATGTGTTTTTTTCCTATGTATGGAAATTTTGAGACACCCTGTTCTGCTTGTGACTAGTTCTTTCTCCTCATTGTCAGCTGGAAGGACTTCTTTGCTGGCCCCATTCAGTTTTCATCTTCTTCTGCCTCCGGTAATCTTTCTGGACCTTTAGATGTATTTAGTATTTACCTACTGGTGATGTATTTTTGTTTAGTATTTTGGTATGTTGAACATCTGGAGATCTGGAGAAAGCCTGAAGCTGTCTGAGTACAGGTCAACATCACCATCTTTAGGTGCCTTGCCGACTGGCCTGAGCAATTATGCTTTTTGACAGTGATCTCCAGCAGCATTTATCAGGTCATGTACAGACACCCCTAGATATCTTGACAAAAGGTTATCAAGAATCTTCTCAATTTGTATCTTCTCACTTTGTATCTTCTCACTTTGTATTTTCTCACTTTGTATCTTCTCACTTTGTCTTCCACTCTTTTCTACAATTCTTTCCAGTGGTTACAACTTATTCCATTTTCCTTCTTCTTATAATATGACCACACTCAAAATGATGACTGTCCTTTTGATGTTTATGATAAGTTGTCTTGTGGTGCTCACCTCTTTCATGAAAAGATATTGTACCACACTAGAGGTAGAACAAGTCAGCTTTACATTATCTCAATCAAAAACCACAAATGAACCTTGCAGCTATGCCGCCTTTGAGGCCAAGACAGGAGACATTATAATCAACCTCTCATAGAAATAGTCAGTAGAAATACATAGGAGTGGCTGCTGCATTGGAGGACTGAGTATGCATGAGAATTCCTAACGTGCAACAACGTCAACTGAGATAACATAACATTGTAAAAAGTAAGCCTGCAACATATAAAATGTTCTCTGAGGCATAATTGTACTTAAACTTGTAAGTGTCTGCAGCTATGTTTATGTTTATTTACTGTATTATTTCTGTTTTCTGCAGGAAAGAAGCTCTAGGCTCAATGGGCAATGATGCCCCGCTGGCCTGCCTGTCCCAGTTTGACCCACTGCTGTTCCCTTACTTCAAGCAGCTGTTTGCACAAGTCACAAACCCACCCATTGATCCTTTCAGAGAGAAGATTGTCATGTCTTTGGTATGTTCTCCCCTACTATGTCCACATATATGCCATGTGTTGTGTTTTATATGAAGAGATCAATATACAAAACCATTTTATAGCCGTAACATTGAAACATCCATTTCTCCATTGTCCTGCTGTGCCATTATATATGTCATAGGACTTGCAGACTATTTCTCCTTTCCATTATATCCTGTTAAATCACTTTGATATCATGCATGGAACCCTGTCCAGTACCTTTGACTTCTTTCATCAGCATAGCCTTGTGGTTTCTCTTGGACGTCCTCATGTCCTCAATCCCTCTATTTACCATTTCATTGCCTGTTTGGTGATTGCCTGTCTGTTCTTAAAATGTGGCCAGTGTAGTTCCATCTTCTCTGTCTTATAATTGTTGATACTAGAGTTTCGCCCATATATTTCTCCTTTTTTCTTCACTTCTCTTGAATTCATGTCGATGTATGTTCATCATTTTCCTCAGGTATAAAATGTAAACAAATGTACAAGAAATTTAAGATTGGCTGCTGAAAACTTGTCCCCTGTGAACAGGCACCACAGATTACTGAACATGTATTGCAGGCTTTGATGATCTCATGGAATAGACAGATGCTAGATCTAGCCGCTGGCATTCTGGTCAAAACCAAACTGAATGGATCAGGGAAGGACAAGCATTGCACCACAGCCTTCTTAGAGGCCTGTGGCATTTTCATGTGAAAACCACTGGCAGGGAGAACAACAACAAGTTTAGAGTACAGCCTTGTTGGAATAGACCGGAGGTTATGTTATCCACCTGTGGCTCAAACTGTGACAACTCCGACTGTTGATAACTGTTTGAATCTTTACAAAATGAAGGGGGAGCTCCCTTCTGAGGCAGTGGATCAAATTATTAGTTGTCTCAGATGAGGCTGATAATCTCAGAAGACCATCGCTCACCGTGCTGGATTTAAAAAAATATGTTGGTAGTTACAAATAAAAATGAGTAGAGACTGAAGCCTAGACAGATTTGGTAAATGAAAGAGCTACCCAGAATGTTTCATAGCATGTCCTGTTCTAATGGCCAATGCTTCTTCTGATAGAATATGCTACTTGGTGCTACCAATGTTGGACATGGTCACTAACAACAAACCCTAAAAGAGAATTAGTAACCCCAGAAAGATGTCTGAGGAGTTATCTGAAGAGATAAGATCAGAAGTGAGAAAAAGTTGGCACAGAACCAACCCTAAGTTACATGCAAAGACAACAAATCAGATGATTTGCCCACTTAGCTTGTAGCATCATACCATTTAAGGTGTTCAAAAAAAAGAGGAGAAGCACATAGAGCACAATGTAAACCAAGAACAAGTTGGAAAGATGACATCAGATAAACTCTACAGCAGCACGATGTGCCTATGATCAAGGTGGCTGGGAGAGCTAAAACAGAACCTTATATCTCCTTCAACACCTGAAGCAGTAAAAGAGAAAGTAAAGAAGGAGAAAAAAGACTTCATTCCCTCAGTCATTAAACCATTCACTGTGATTAGTTGTGCAGAGGACTGTGATTAGTTGTGCAGAGGACTGTGATTAGTTCTCTAGATGACTGTGATTAGTTGTGCAGATGACTGTGATCAGTTCTCTAGATGACTGTGATTAGTTTTGCAGATGACTGTGATCAGTTCTCTAGATGACTGTCTGTAGTTCAGCTTTCTCATGGCTTTCTTCGTTTGCTGTAGGCTTGCCCTGTGGGACCAGAACATAACATCCTGGAGCCTGGACCAGAACAGTGCCAGAGGCTGTGGCTGGATCAGCCCATACTGTCCCTGCCAGACATGGAGATGTTGCGCTATCTGGATTACAAGGGCTGGAGGGTGAGTTGTCTGTCCTTATAAGGGCTCTCTCTGCCTCTGTCTCTGTGTGTGTCTCTGTCTTTCTGTATTTGTCTCTCTCTTTATCTGTCCTTCTTTCGCTCCCTCTCTGTATCTGTCTCTCAGTCTGTCTGCATTAGATTTATTCTTTACTAAAAAAAATTGTTTAGTTTAGTATTGTAAGTAAAATTAGAGCAACATTTTAGCATTTTAAATTCTGACTTAGATGTTGTTGAATATTGGTATTATTACCTATGAAATGATGCGTGAATGGGTAAATGTTTGCAGAGAGTTAAAATGAAAGGGCAGTGTATTAGACAGGCCGGCTTGCCCATTTCTTAACCACTTTAAAAAAAAAAAATGTTTCTTTAGGTGTTGTTTTCACCCCATGCCCTCACTTTTTTCTCTTTTGTGTCAGATATAGCCATACCAACTAGTGATGGTATAATGAGTAATAACAGTTACACTTGATTTCTTCCTCCTCAGTCTAAAGAGGTCAGCATTGCCTACCCAGTGAAGGACGGAGTGGCGGGGCTGAAGCTGGCGCTCAAGAGGATCTGTAAAGAGAGTGCTGCAGCGGCAAGAGAGGGTTACAAGCTGATCATTCTCACTGACAGGAGGGCCGGGCCGGACTTTGTGCCCGTCAGGTGAGAACTGTACAGTCACCCATCAATCAACAGTGCCCTCTGACTTAGCCTCATATTCCTAACATCACCTAAACAGCATATGAGTTTTTATTTCATTTCATTTTTGACTTTTTAAAAAATGGCTTCTCATTTTAAAATATTGCATGTGTGGTTGTGTTTGGTATTTCTGCTTTACATAATTTTTGTATGTGATTTTGTCCTAATGTTTTATTGTCTAATTATGTATAATCTTTTCCAGGTGTCTGGTCCGGAGCACACATTGGACAGTCATAGCTTTCCTCTTCTCTCTGATAATTATCTGATATTTTGATGGAATTGATGTTTCTAGTATTTTTTCCCCCCATATATTTACCCTTTTCCCAAAAATAAATTTCAGTCTCATCCTGCCTCTTGTACATAGTATTTTCTACAAATGTTTATTGCTCTATTCTAGTCCATAAATTGCTATACCCTATAAATTTTTATTAAAATTAAAAAAAAAAAAAATTGCTTTAAGTAAATTTTTTTTAAAAATAAATATTCTAGTAATGCTTGCAGCCATCTGCTGACTCTCTCACACTCATACATACATGTACGCACACACTCAAACACAATAGGCAGACAAAACGAACAAACAAACTTTATTTTCAAAGGGTTGCAAATTAGGTCTGAAGACTCATCTAACATCCAGCACTTCCAAGCACTCATCTTTCAGACCACAAATGCATCTTATCATGTGACCTGCACACACACATGTACGCATGCATGCATACACACACACAGACACATGTACACGTGTGCACACACACAAATACATATGTGTACTCAGAGGGTTGCAGTTGATCACAAACTTGTGTAGAAATGTTGATCTGAGCACCATTAATTAAATTTCACATCTTTATTAAGAGTTGTATGATGTGGATTTTCTCAGTTCCTTGCTGTCGATCGGGGCCGTCCATTACTACCTTGTTGAAGAGAAACTCCGAATGAAAGTTGGCATCATTGTGGAGTCTGGAGAGGCCAGGTAATTCTTTTGTTTGTGGAAATTTGCCGCTCATTTTCTTAGACTGTTTGTGTAGAAAGTTACCATAATTTATTAGCTGAATTTAAATTGAACATTGTGAAAATTCTTCACTAAAAATGTTGATAAATGAATGGATCAAGAATTGATGTTATGGAACTTTGGGCATCCCACCTGTGCTCTGTCTCTTTAGTTATCAACAACTGGAAAGCACTGGCTGGTGCTAGTTAAAACCAGATTTAAAGTCGGACTGTCTTTTCCTCGGTGTATTGAAAACAGTCCAGACACTCTGCTTACTCTGGCTTAATCAGTCTAAGGTATGGATTCTGTGTTTAATTGTAATGTCCCCACTTGATCCCAGACAGCCTTGCTACTTTATCATAAAGTAGCTCACCACCCAGAGGTGTGATAACTGACAGTCTATCAGTCTGCTCATCACCCTGCACACCACAATCTCTCCTCGGATCCACATTATTTTGCTTCCTCATACTCTCTTTGTTGTTTTTTCATCTAAAAAAACATGACCAAGTCTTAAAAAGTATTAATTTCTCAGTACTTTTAAAAAGCTTTCTTTCTTTTGTTATATTTTCCACAATTTGTTCATAAAAAACAATCTGACGAAATAGACTGCAGCCTTCCCAGAAAAAGGTATTAAGTTTCCTGACAAATCATCATCCTTCGTGTGTCGTCAGATCTCAAATAAGGCTCACATTCGACTCCTCCAATTCACTCTGTTGCATGCAAATCTTTCGATTTTAGACATGGAGTTCAGTCTAGCATTTTTAGCTTCTTCTCATAATATTCTTCCTAATGTTTCCCTTGAACTCCTGTTTTTCTTAGACTGTGTTTACCATTTCAGTGCCTGTTTTGTAATTGCTTATTTCATCTCAGAGTGTGCCCAATATATTTCCACCTTTTTATCTTATTGGAGTCGATACAGGAATTTGTCCTATTTTATGTTAATGATTTTTCTCAGACAGTTATTTTACGAGTGCATTTAACTTTCATTCCATATCTTTGGTTGTTCTCCAACTATTGCTTGCAAATGTTGGAATTGAAATAACATTGAATTGAAGATGCATAGTTAGGTCTTAAAGCTGTATAACCCAGAGCTCCAGATTTTGTTAAGGCTTTTAAAAACTGTTGTTGCTTTGCCAATGCGTATCATAATTTCCTTTGTTGTATCTCCTTGAGAGTCAAAACTGCTGCCCAAATAGATGAAGTGGTCCGTTACTTTTATTGGTGTGTTCTCTAGTGGGACATCTACATGATCTGTTGTTGTATCTTTGATATATTTGTTTTCTCATAATTTATTTGTAGTCCTATTTTTGATGTTGTAGATGACAAATCTTCTGTTTTTCTTTGCATGTCTTTGTTATTTTTACTTAACAGGACATTAACATCCGCGAATTCCAGATCTCCTAGTTGTCTGCTCTCTACCCAGTCAATACTGGTATTGTCTTTGCAACTTTTTTTCATTACCCAATCAATGGCTACTCCGAACAATAAAAAAGATAGAATGTTTAGCCTTGTTTAGCTCCAGTTTCCACTAGGACCAGTCACTTAGACCATTTTCAGTGCGCACTGCACATTCTGAACCATCTTATAAATTTCTAATAGTGTGTATTATTTTGTTTGGTTTGCTGTAGCATACAAATAGGCTCTTGAATACATCTTAGGCATAGAGGGACGGAATGAAAATATTGTTAGTACTGTCATGAGACCTGGTCTTAAATAAACAAGTGATTGTAACCTGTGCTGCCTTATCAACAGGGAGGTGCACCATTTCTGTACCCTGCTGGGCTTTGGTGCCGATGCCATCTGTCCTTACCTGACATATGAGCTGTTGCGTAGAGTACGCAAACAGGGAGTCATCGGTGAGGAGTTCACAGACCGGGTCATATATCTCAACTTCAGAGCTGCCTGTGCTCGGGGTATCTCCAAAGTCATGGCCAAGATGGGCATTTCTACGTTACACAGTTACAAGGTACAGATAACAAGAGTGTGTGTCTTTAACCTTTTCTAATGTATCTAATAGACTTGTTCATTTGTATGTTCTCTTACGTAAGGGCCTTTACTCCTTGAAATTTTATTTGTGACCCTTGACAAAACCCACCGGTCCTACCTCTCTTGTCCGCTGCCATTTCTAGGTGTGTTGAGAGATCTCAACTTACAGATGAGTGGTCTTGTGTATTCTTGCTTTTAATTGTATTTCTAACTGCAGCATTCATTTGTCGTTCAGGATTGTGATAATGTGAGTTGTACTTTTCATTTGTATTGGAATGTTCTCATGGTATATTTGTTTCCTTCGGGGAACATGTATTTGTCCTATTCAGGAGTAGAGCAGCTACTAGTTTCATGCAGTTTTTATTGCCTCTGTTGGACGTCACCTGTGACCTGCTTGTACTGAAAGAGCTATTGCTTTTGTAAGAATACATTAGTGACTGGGCTCTCAGGCAAAGGTAGAAGTCTCACGTAACAGGTACTGCGTTTGAGATGGGAAAGTCCTAGACAAAAAAAAAAAAAACTTTGTCAACACCCATCTCCATGCCTTCAGAAATATTGGGCACATAGGGCTGGACCTATATTTTAATACAGTCAGGGACTCTCTGGGTGATGTCATGACCCTTGTAAGAGGCTGGGTCAACCTCAAGGTTGTTTAAAAAAAAATAAAATTTCTGGCTTATGGCCCGAGACAGTGGTTTGGGTTAAATCCCAAGCAGGTAATTTTTTGTTTTCCTGGCCAGCACAGTTCTGTCGCCGACCAAGGTAAAGTCCTGGGAAGTAAAGGCGGCGGACATGATAATGATCACATTGCCCACCAAAAGTACCAATTGGTCTATGAAATATAGGTCTAGATATAGGGCACGATATGCCCAGTAGGCCTGAAGGCGTGGAAAAGGATTCTTTACTGTTACTGTCTGCTCAGACAAGCACATTAATCAGCCACCGTGACACCATGTCTCTGCTAATGTTATAATCAGCCACCGTGACACCATGTCTCTGCTAATGTTATAATCAGCCACCATGACACCATGTCTCTGCTAATGTTATAATCAGCCACCGTGACACCATGTCTCTGCTAATGTTATAATCAGCCACCGTGACACCATGTCTCTGCTAATGTTATAATCAGCCACCGTGACACCATGTCTCTGCTAATGTTATAATCAGCCACCGCTAATGTTTACACCATGTCTCTGCTAATGTTATAATCAGCCACCGTGACACCATGTCTCTGCTAATGTTATAATCAGCCACCGTGACACCATGTCTCTGCTAATGTTATAATGTTATAATCAGTCTCCTAATGTTATAATCAGCCACGTTACACCATGTCTCTGCTAATGTTATAATCAGCCACCGTTACACCATGTCTCTGCTAATGTTATAATCAGCCACCGTTACACCATGTCTCTGCTAATGTTATAATCAGCCACCGTTACACCATGTCTCTGCTAATGTTATAATCAGCCACCGTTACACCATGTCTCTGCTAATGTTATAATCAGCCACCGTTACACCATGTCTCTGCTAATGTTATAATCAGCCACCGTTACACCATGTCTCTGCTAATGTTATAATCAGCCACCGTTACACCATGTCTCTGCTAATGTTATAATCAGCCACCGTTACACCATGTCTCTGCTAATGTTATAATCAGCCACCGTTACACCATGTCTCTGCTAATGTTATAATCAGCCACCGTGACACCATGTCTCTGCTAATGTTATAATCATCCACCGTTACACTATGTCTCTGCTAATGTTAATCACACATTGGATCATTTCTCCCCCTCCCCACAGTTTAATGCACATCCTCACAAACTGTCAGAAGTCAGGCTTTCATGGTAGTTGTCAAGTGTGCTGCTATATTTTCAGTGACTTTTTTTTACATTTAAGAAAATATTTGTTGGAATTCTATGAGCATATTTGAATTCGTGGAGTCTCTTGTCAAATACCCAGTTTTATATTTTATCTATAAACTATCATGTAACAAACAGAACACCTTTTCTTTTTTTAAATCACCTAACTTATTTTTCATTTCTTTTACAGGGTGCCCAGATATTTGAGGCTGTTGGTCTGGACCAGGAGATCATTGACATGTGCTTCCCAGGCACATCCTCACGCGTGGGCGGGGTCACGTTTGATGTCATAGCCAGAGAGGTACGTGGGACCATCTGACTCTTACTGTTATCTGTTACTGTGTGAAATAGAAGTGACGGAGCATTCGAGTTTACAGTTACAGCAAGAGAACTAACATAAATAAACAACCAGTAATAGAGTTTTACAGTAGAGGTTGCAACATGTCAGCTTGCTGTTGAGGTCTGTTTGAGATGGCCACCTTTCTTGTTTTGGCATGGTAGAATTAGTAGTAGTACATTTTACCCCACCAGGACATCACACAAGCGATAAACACCCGGTGACACAATGTGCCACCATGTGGATGAGGATCACCCGTGGAGAGGTCCCAGAAACCACATTCAGCTATTAGGCCATATTTATGGCCAGGCTATCTTGCGGCTTCTGGCAAGAGCCAGAGTAGGGCTTCAAAATAACGAAAAATTGCATCCTACATGGGGATGACTAGTTATAAGGCATGGTAAAAAGAAATTGTTAGAGTTTATGCCAAATGGTCCAGTATCCTTGTAGTGGTGTATGAATATCTCCCCCCCAACCCTTTTCCCTTGTGTCTTTCTCTCCACTGTCTCTCTTCCGATTCCTCCCTCTGTCCCTTTTTTCTCTTCTCTCTCTCTTTGTGTATATGTGTGGTAGGTTTATAAAACAAGTAACATGACACCAGCAGATAGCCTGTGTGTCCACTTTGAGACTAGGTCGTTCAATTCACATGTACATTTTTCATGGATGTTTGGAGATTGCCACTGAAGCTTGGGAGTTCTTCATACAGTGTTCTCTATAGACTGTCAGCTTCTCTGTAAAGAAAGATGAGAGTCATGTTAGATTAAATCCAGAGCAGTGAATTTGATTATCTCATCTTTAAAGTATGTTTTTTTTATGTTTCTTTCTTGTTTAATTGAAACCATCCATGCTGATAACAAGTAAATCTGTGTACATGCAGGCCTTGAACCGTCACAACCTGGCCTACAGCCTGCATGTCTGCGACAACCTGCTGGTGATGAACAGAGGAAACTACCACTGGAGGGCCGGCGGGGAGAAACATATGAATGATCCTGCCACCATTGCAAATTTGCAGGTTTGTGATTAATCCAAATAAAATTATGTTCATATTTTGACAGCATACTCTTCCTGTTGTGTCTTTTGTATTTAAAAAATAATTGATTGTCCTGTCGTGCCATTATCTGTCAATAGGGGCTTCCTGTCTATTTCTCTATCCAGTACAATCACTTGTATATCATGGATGGGATCAAGTCCGGCACCGTTGACTTTTCTCATCGGCATTCACCTTAGGGTTTTTTTAGTTTTGAGACAGGTAGTGTGCATGTCTGGCCACTGACTTCTGCAGATTGGTTCTAGTAAAAGTAAAGTAAAGATCCCTTTTCACGCCTTTAGGCGCATCGGGCATATGAGAAGATCACCCATATTTTTACAGACCAATCGGCACTCGGTGGGTAATGTGGTCAGCATTATGCCAGCCGTCTCTACTTCCCCAGGACAGCCATCCTGGTACCGCATTTGAGGCTGGGTCGACCTGCGACGTCCCATACCACGATAAAAATCTACACAGCCTGCAGTGGGTTTTGATTGCGGTACGTTGGATTACGAGTCGGACTCGCAAGGCCTTAGCCAGTGTACAGTGAATGCTTGGTTTGTTGTATGTGTCACCTGTAAGTGTACAGTGAATGCTTGGTTTGTTGTATACACTGTAACAGCTATGAAACTCTGCAAATGGAACTACAAACAGACAAATAAATTTGAACAAAGAATTCACAAACAATAGATTGAACAATTTATTTCTTGGCATATTTCACTGTATTTCATCAGGTTCATACTATAGTAACAATTACATAAATGAAGAAAATAAGTGAATCATTTGTAACTGAAATACAAATTCAAAAACAATCAAATGCAACTGCCTGTTTTACCAGGGCAGCTGTTAAAGGGTTCACTCACTAAATGGTTAGTAATGCAAGTATGTGCGACATGCACACAATTGGCTTGTCTTGTGTTCACCCCATGTCAACTCTTCGTTGGTTACTGAAGAAGGAGACGGAGCCTGTGTGGGAATGTCCTGAGTGCATTGATGTCAATTCTTAATTCATTCATTTATTCATCAAGGAATTTTTTTTTTTTGGCGAGTAAAACCTGGGAAACCAGTTCTGATTAATGAAAGAAGAAAATGAATTTTCCTTCAGGTTTAAAGATTGACATCATTTGTCTAAAAACTCAGTAATCTTCAGCTGTAGTCTAAAACGTCTTTCTGCAGGATGCAGCCAAATCCAACAACAAGTCGGCCTATGACAAGTTTGTGGAATCATCCATTGAGAGTAGCAGGAAGTGCACACTGAGAGGGCAGCTGGATTTTGTGAAGAGTGACAAGCCAGTGGATATTTCAGAGGTGGAAGAAGCCAAGAACATTGTGAAACGTTTCTGTACAGGTAAGACCTTACCAGCATGTTGTTTAGTTGCATCAGAATAGCTAATACCTGTAAACAGTCTCTACAGGTAAGACCTTACCAGCAAGTTGTTTAGTTCCATCAGAATAGCTAATACCTGTAAACAGTCTGTACAGGTAAGACCTTACCAGCATGTTGTTGTTTAGTTCCATCAGATAGTTAATACCTGTAAACAGTCTGTACAGGTAAGACCTTACCAGCAAGTTGTTTAGTTCCATCAGAATAGCTAATACCTGTAAACAGTCTGTACAGGTAAGACCTTACCAGCAGGTTGTTGTTTAGTTCCATCAGAATAGCTAATACCTGTAAACAGTCTGTACAGGTAAGACCTTACCAGCAAGTTGTTTAATTCCATCAGATAGCTAATACCTGTAAACAGTCTGTACAGGTAAGACCTTACCAGCAAGTTGTTTAGTTCCTTCAGAATAGCTAATACCTGTAAACAGTCTGTACAGGTAAGACCTTACCAGCATGTTGTTTAGTTCCACCAGATAGCTAATACCTGTAATCAGTCTGTACGGGTAAGACCTTACCGGCAAGTTGTTTAGTTCCATCAGAATAGCTAATACCTGTAAACAGTCTGTACAGGTAAGACCTTACCAGCAAGTTGTTTAGTTCCATCAGATTAGCTAATACCTGTAAACAGTCTGTACGGGTAAGACCTTACCAGCAAGTTGTTTAGTTCCATCAGATTAGCTAATACCTGTAAACAGTCTGTACAGGTAAGACCTTACCAGCAAGTTGTTTATTTCCATCAGATTAGCTAATACCTGTAAACAGTCTGTACAGGTAAGACCTTACCAGCAAGTTGTTTAGTTCCATCAGATTAGCTAATACCTGTAATCAGTCTGTACGGGTAAGACCTTACCAGCAAGTTGTTTAGTTCCATCAGATTAGCTAATACCTGTAAACAGTCTGTACAGGTAAGACCTTACCAGCAAGTTGTTTAGTTCCATCAGATTAGCTAATACCTGTAATCAGTCTGTACGGGTAAGACCTTACCAGCAAGTTGTTTAGTTCCATCAGATTAGCTAATACCTGTAAACAGTCTGTACAGGTAAGACCTTACCAGCAAGTTGTTTATTTCCATCAGATTAGCTAATACCTGTAAACAGTCTGTACAGGTAAGACCTTACCAGCAAGTTGTTTAGTTCCATCAGATTAGCTAATACCTGTAATCAGTCTGTACGGGTAAGACCTTACCAGCAAGTTGTTTAGTTCCATCAGATTAGCTAATACCTGTAATCAGTCTGTACGGGTAAGACCTTACCAGCAAGTTGTTTAGTTCCATCAGATTAGCTAATACCTGTAATCAGTCTGTACGGGTAAGACCTTACCAGCAAGTTGTTTAGTTCCATCAGATTAGCTAATACCTGTAATCAGTCTGTACGGGTAAGACCTTACCAGCAAGTTGTTTAGTTCCATCAGATTAGCTAATACCTATAAATACATTTTTATAATTTATTCTTGGGTATGAAAACCCTTGGCATGGATTTAGAAACTTGGGAGAAGGTTCCAGCAGAAAGATATTCTTGGAGAAGAGGCGTGCGAAATCGACTGCTGACTTTTGAGCGCAGTCTCATCGAACTAACTCAGAACATAAGGCACATATATAATTACAGTCAGTTGCTGCGGGTCCTGCTTCCTCTTACAGGTGTAGAAGTTGTAGCAGAGGTTGTCGGGCCATGGGACGATGCTAACAATATTCTTCTGTCATCACTGTTACTGAGTCGTAGCCCAGTGTCATGGTTTTCTGTATCTGTCATGCGTGTCTCCGGCGGACTAAATAGTAGTTTTGTTCATCTTTTTTTTTTACAGGTTTTAGCTACACCATCCATCTGTCTCCTCCTTGGTTTTCTCTTACCTTCCACCAAGATATTCTGCTGTACAAGGTTTCATATGTATACTGTTAGGTATGGCTGCATTCTAATTAGACGCCAAACCACTTCATTCTGGTTTTTTAACCTAATTCAGAAACCATCTTCTTCCAACCTTCTCTCCTTAGCTGGTATTTATGATCCTGTCAATTCTTGTTAAATTTATAAGGTAAAAAGGTAAGATACATATGAATAAATTAATAGTCGTAGCAGGCCACCTGTCATTCGAGCATGACTCCACAGTTGTGCTGCTTGGCAGGGGCCCGACAGAGATTGGGAGGTTAGCCTTTTAGATTATAATGAGAGGATGACTAGTTCCCCTGCTCACTACTAGTTCTTTTAGACAAAGCCAACAAATTTCTAAAAATTATCTAGTCAATTTTATAATGAAAAATTGTCAACCAGTTTTAAAGCATTAAAAAAAAATAAAGGATTTGTTGTCATATTTCCATGTGTGGATTCTGAGGCCATAGAGAGAGAGCAAGAGAAAGAGAGAGAGAGAGAGAGAGAGAGAGAGAGTGCGTGCAGGCGGGCGTGCTGTGGGGGTGGGCGGGTGTGTGTGTGTTGGCGCATGTGCACATATGTGTGTAGGGGGTGGGGTTAGACCCACTGCTACTTAACAAATGAGTCATAAAAGGCAATTAATTAAGGATTTTCTGAAATCAGATGTGTTGGGCCGAAAGGTAAAAGTGTCGCAGCCCAGCTGTAAACACAAACAACATGCTAACCGCCCTTCAAAGGCAAACACAGAAGAAGAATGTCACATCAATTTTGTTAATCTAATTTGGTGTATACTATAGGTGCCATGAGTTTTGGCAGCATCTCAATCGAAGCTCATACAACCCTGGCTATCGGCATGAACAGGATCGGTGCCAAGTCCAACACAGGCGAAGGCGGAGAGGACCCTGAAAGGTACCTCAATGAGGACCCACAATTCAATGCTCGCTCAAAGATCAAGCAGGTACAAATTACTGTAGCTTCTTGAATTCTTGATAAATTTATTTTGTCATTTATCTGTTTATTTAATCGTTTATTTTTTTTTTATTATTTAATTTTATTTAACTTAATTTAAAAACTGCATGCCAGGGGTGTCCAACATGTCAACCCTGTCGACTAGTCCATCTTGCCTTTCCTCTAAATGTAAAGTTGTATATCCATCTTGCCTGTCCTCTGTGTGTAGTTATATGTCCATCTTGCCTGTCCTCTGTATGTAGAGTTATATGTCCATCTTGCCTGTCCTCTGTGTGTAGTTATATGTCCATCTTGCCTGTCCTCTGTGTGTAGTTATATGTCCATCTTGCCTGTCCTCTGTGTGTAGTTATATGTCCATCTTGCCTGTCCTCTGTATGTAGAGATATATGTCCATCTTGCCTGTCCTCTGTGTGTAGTTATATGTCCATCTTGCCTGTCCTCTGTGTGTAGAGATATATGTCCATCTTGCCTGTCCTCTGTATGTAGAGATATATGTCCATCTTGCCTGTCCTCTGTGTGTAGTTATATGTCCATCTTGCCTGTCCTCTGTGTGTAGTTATATGTCCATCTTGCCTGTCCTCTGTGTGTAGTTATATGTCCATCTTGCCTGTCCTCTGTGTGTAGAGATATATGTCCATCTTGCCTGTCCTCTGTATGTAGAGATATATGTCCATCTTGCCTGTCCTCTGTGTGTAGAGATATATGTCCATCTTGCCTGTCCTCTGTATGTAGAGATATATGTCCATCTTGCCTGTCCTCTGTGTGTAGAGATATATGTCCATCTTGCCTGTCCTCTGTGTGTAGTTATATGTCCATCTTGCCTGTCCTCTGTATGTAGTTATATGTCCATCTTGCCTGTCCTCTGTGTGTAGAGATATATGTCCATCTTGCCTGTCCTCTGTGTGTAGAGATATATGTCCATCTTGCCTGTCCTCTGTGTGTAGTTATATGTCCATCTTGCCTGTCCTCTGTGTGTAGTTATATGTCCATCTTGCCTGTCCTCTGTGTGTAGTTATATGTCCATCTTGCTATTCCTCTGAGTGTAGAGATATATGTCCATCTTGCCTGTCCTCTGTGTGTAGTTATATGTCCATCTTGCCTGTCCTCTGTATGTAGAGATATATGTCCATCTTGCCTGTCCTCTGTGTGTAGAGATATATGTCCATCTTGCCTGTCCTCTGTATGTAGAGATATATGTCCATCTTGCCTGTATGTAGAGATATATGTCCATCTTGCCTGTCCTCTGTATGTAGAGATATATGTCCATCTTGCCTGTATGTAGAGATATATGTCCATCTTGCCTGTATGTAGAGATATATGTCCATCTTGCCTGTATGTAGAGATATATGTCCATCTTGCCTGTCCTCTGTGTGTAGAGTTATATGTCCATCTTGCCTGTCCTCTGTGTGTAGAGTTATATGTCCATCTTGCCTGTCCTCTGTGTGTAGAGATATATGTCCATCTTGCCTGTATGTAGAGATATATGTCCATCTTGCCTGTCCTCTGTATGTAGAGATATATGTCCATCTTGCCTGTCCTCTGTGTGTAGAGATATATGTCCATCTTGCCTGTCCTCTGTATGTAGAGATATATGTCCATCTTGCCTGTATGTAGAGATATATGTCCAACTTGCCTGTCCTCTGTATGTAGAGATATATGTCCATCTTGCCTGTATGTAGAGATATATGTCCATCTTGCCTGTATGTAGAGATATATGTCCATCTTGCCTGTATGTAGAGATATATGTCCATCTTGCCTGTCCTCTGTGTGTAGAGTTATATGTCCATCTTGCCTGTCCTCTGTATGTAGTTATATGTCCATCTTGCCTGTCCTCTGTATGTAGAGATATATGTCCATCTTGCCTGTCCTCTGTGTGTAGAGATATATGTCCATCTTGCCTGTCCTCTGTGTGTAGTTATATGTCCATCTTGCCTGTCCTCTGTGTGTAGAGTTATATGTCCATCTTGCCTGTCCTCTGTGTGTAGTTATATGTCCATCTTGCCTGTCCTCTGTGTGTAGTTTTATATGTCCATCTTGCCTGTCCTCTGTGTGTAGTTATATGTCCATCTTGCCTGTCCTCTGTGTGTAGTTATATGTCCATCTTGCCTGTCCTCTGTGTGTAGTTATATGTCCATCTTGCCTGTCCTCTGTGTGTAGTTATATGTTCATCTTGCCTGTCCTCTGTGTGTAGTTATATGTCCATCTTGCCTGTCCTCTGTGTGTAGAGATATATGTCCATCTTGCCTGCCTCTGTGTGTAGAGATATATGTCCATCTTGCTATTCCTCTGAGTGTAGAGATGTATGTCCATCTTGCCTGTCCTCTGTGTGTAGTTATATGTCCATCTTGCCTGTCCTCTGTGTGTAGTTATATGTCCATCTTGCCTGTCCTCTGTGTGTAGAGATATATGTCCATCTTGCCTGTCCTCTGTGTGTAGAGATATATGTCCATCTTGCCTGTCCTCTGTATGTAGTTATATGTCCATCTTGCCTGTCATCTGTATGTAGTTATATGTCCATCTTGCCTGTCCTCTGTATGTAGTTATATGTCCATCTTGCCTGTCCTCTGTATGTAGTTATATGTCCATCTTGCCTGTCCTCTGTATGTAGTTATATGTCCATCTTGCCTGTCCTCTGTATGTAGTTATATGTCCATCTTGCCTGTCCTCTGTATGTAGTTATATGTCCATCTTGCCTGTCCTCTGTATGTAGTTATATGTCCATCTTGCCTGTCCTCTGTATGTAGTTATATGTCCATCTTGCCTGTCCTCTGTGTGTAGAGATATATGTCCATCTTGCCTGTCCTCTGTATGTAGAGATATATGTCCATCTTGCCTGTATGTAGAGATATATGTCCATCTTGCCTGTCCTCTGTGTGTAGTTATATGTCCATCTTGCCTGTCCTCTGTGTGTAGTTATATGTCCATCTTGCCTGTCCTCTGAGTGTAGAGATATATGTCCATCTTGCCTGTCCTCTGAGTGTAGAGATATATGTCCATCTTGCCTGTCCTCTGTGTGTAGTTATATGTCCATCTTGCCTGTCCTCTGTGTGTAGTTATATGTCCATCTTGCCTGTCCTCTGAGTGTAGAGATATATGTCCATCTTGCCTGTCCTCTGTGTGTAGTTATATGTCCATCTTGCCTGTCCTCTGTGTGTAGAGATATATGTCCATCTTGCCTGTCCTCTGTGTGTAGAGTTATATGTCCATCTTGCCTGTCCTCTGTGTGTAGAGATATATGTCCATCTTGCCTGTCCTCTGTATGTAGAGTTATATGTCCATCTTGCTATTCCTCTGAGTGTAGAGATGTATGTCCATCTTGCCTTTCCTCTGAGTGTAAAGCGAGTCAGCCAGATTCCCCTGGCCACTCCCTGCTGCACCATTCTTTCTGGACCCTGATGATCAGAAAGTGCCTTGACCACATGTCATACATCAGATTACCACCAAGTGGCATACAACTGCCAATCTGAAGTCATCGGTAACCCTCAAACCTTAAAAAAAAGTTGGCAATCAATGCTATAGGCAGTCAGTGACTAATACTGTATAGTTCTGGGCCATCACATCATCATTATTATTTTCCATTGGCACATTGATGATAGTATCTGTAATGAATCTTCAGCCCTCTGTATCCAGCATCTTGATGATAGTCCGTACACACTTGTTCCACCAGTCCATGTTGTTTTGTTAGCCAATATTCACCTGTGTCCTCCTCTTGTATGCTTTCTCTCCACTTTTCACTCTAGAACATTCTTTAACAAGGAGCCACATCTCTTTATATATGTGGGTGAAATGTCTTAATTGTCTGGTGTTGATCTCATTCTGTTTATTTTAACCAGGTTAATGTAATAATTTGTGTATGATTTTTTACCCCCACAGTGGTATTCTTCTGTTCATCTATAAATGCTACATAAAACTAACATTTCACTCAACTAAACTAATCAGAAAAATTACAAGCAGACAGTCAGTTTAAAAATTTTTTTTTAAAGATGTTATGAGAAGGAATGGGGTCAGGAACTTGGTACTATCTGCCAAAGTTTGTGGAGAAAAAATAATAGGAAGGCAAAGAGATAAATACTAGATGGCTTGGCCATGTGGATGGGGCAGGACAAGAGCACTGACCTTGCTCATGATTCTGGTAATCGTGTCAGTTGACGAAACATAGCCGCCCACCATTATTGGCAGGCCATATGGTGATAATGACCGATGAGGGTTACAGTCATGGTCCTCATTATAACCTGCCTTGTCAGATGGCATCAACATTCATGTCTCTCCTCCCATCTCAGTCCTGGACATTTTGGATCAGTTCTCTTTATAATTTTCTTCCATCTTGTCATTTTAGACCAGGGATATTCATCTGGTGGTCCGCGGAGGCCTAACAACTAGCCCACAGATCATTATCATTGTAATGTACTAATGATCTTTCTATGCTGGTACTCGGGCCTCTGGCCAGTGGCGATCCCCATTTTAACATTTTGGCCCCTGGGTAAACGTATTTGAAAACCCTGTCTTAGATCATGGGCAGAATTTCTTTTGGGGTGTCTTGTCTACCACAGATCTTGCCAGTCATCACAGGGTTCCCTCATGATTCTCTTCTCATCACATGACCAGAGAACATGGTCTCTCTCTTGCAAGTGTTCTGTTTTCTTATCTGTTGTTTACAGCAAGGATGCGATATCTGCCCCTTTTGACCCAACACATCTGATTTCAGCCATCCCTTAGTTAGTCACATTTTACTATGAAATGCTTAGTTAGTTGGGTTATCATCATTGCACTCCACAAATGTCCATAGGTGCTCAGATCCTCAGTATGAACCCCAGCGTCCGATGGCTAATAGTACAAGTTCTATAAAAGTTTCAAAAAAAAAAGGTACTAAAGTCGGGAGATGTGAACCAGCGTCTGTGCACACGGTTATAAACCATAAGTCCTCTGCCACCAGTAGGGACAGCTGATAAGAAACTGTCCGCCTGTGTTGCTGTCCGCACACAACTCTGTAGCTACAGCGACGTTTCTCCATTTACCTCAGAGTGTTAACTCTGTTACCCATTACCTATAACTAGAGGCTGGGTGAACCCTGGGAACCGTCCGGTTTCGAACTCAGGTGGGCCATGAGCTGCAGCGAGTCGCAGCTGGATTTGAAAGCGAGTCTCCTATCGACTGCGCTAATGCCCCCTGTTGATTAACAAGTCCTCAGATGTGCCTGCTGTGCCTCTAATTTTTTTGCTATGTCTATCATGACTCTTTCAGTCCCAGAGTGTTTGGCATCAGAGGGCCCAAGAATAGTCAAGATGGACGTAAAATCGGCGCATCTTGCGTTCACTAGGCTTCTAGGTAGGAATCTATGAACGCATGACGCGTTCCTTGGGACTGAAAGAATTAACTCACAAGTCTATCGTTCTGACGAGTGATGTGGATTCACTTCCCTCAAAGTCCTCCACCCTTCCCATTTCTCAGAGGGCATTAATGATGTCAGTATGATCCGTAGGCTGACTGTCGGTAGTGATTGCGGATCCAGCCAACCTATCAGCTCTTTCATTTCCATCGGAACGAAAATAAAGATGACTTCACGCACTGTGGACTTCTGTGATGACTCAAGCTATGAAATGCTTATTAGGAGGGAGTAATCCATCCCCAGGGACTGTGATTCCCTTGCCTCCCCAAAACCCACGGAAAGGTGCCAACAACATTTAGGAGTCAGTGGGTCAGCCCCCGCTCCCTTTTTCCCCTCCAAAATGAGGCCTATGAGCCCACATAGGGACTTATCTTTTCTCAGTCAATTGTTGTTAGTTTGCTGTGACTGTTCTGAGTACTGGGGGGGAAAAGTTATAGTAGTGGTGGTCTATTTTCAGGTGGCCTCCGGTCGTTTTGGAGTGACCAGCTCATACTTGACACATGCTGACGAGCTACAGATCAAGATGGCCCAAGGTGCCAAGCCGGGAGAAGGTGGAGAGCTGCCTGGATACAAGGTGGGCCAGCAGATCTTTGTCTGTTTATTCACATAATCAAATATTGAATCATACACTAACACAATCATTTATGGTTTGATTATAAATACTTTTTATGTGTAAGTAATCTGAACTGTTTAATGTACTGTTGAAATTAACAGTATGTTTATGTTTATTCAATAGCTCAACATCATGGCACACTGGTGTAACCCATAAGTGCTCCGTTCTTCTTCTGACTCGAGCCTGAGTCTGAAGAATCTCAGCGCAGTGCATGAACTTTGTTGCACCAGCGAGGATCCTGAAATACTTTTGAGTAGATTTTTAACTCCAAATTTTGCCCGGGCAGCACTGTTAGGCTACTCTTTTCGATTTCCAACTGTCAAAGGATTAGATTTTTTACATTCGCAACAATACACATGGGCATCCAGTCTTACTACCCAGAGACCAGGGGAAATTACTGCAAGTACACGTGAAAAAACCCCAGCCCTCACCAGGGCTTGAACCCAGAACCTCTAGCACTCGAGGCAGACACCATGCCCTGAGACCACATAGCACCCCCCCCCCCCCCTTTCTTTAAAGACCATATAGGACCCTTTTCATGCCAGTTGTGCATCTAGCAAATTATGCTCTTCTTCTTATAGTCCATGATGTGTGGCATTGGAACTTATGTCTTTTTACAACCTTCTGTCTTGTTTACATTCAGTCAGTTCTGACACATGAAAATCTATGTGTTACTGAAGCTGTGTTCAGCAAAAGACTGGCTAATTGAGAATAATGATTAGTGACATGATCTGTATGGGAAATAGGCATTCTGATAAAAGACTTGCTAATTGAGAATAATGATTAGTGACATGATCTGTATGGGAAATAGGCATTCTGATAAAAGACTTGCTAATTGAGAATAATGATTAGTGACATGATCTGTATGGGAAATAGGCATTCTGATAAAAGACTTGCTAATTGAGAATAATGATTAGTGACATGATCTGTATGGGAAATAGGCATTCTGATTAATTCATTATAAATTCTGTGTGTTGTGCGTGACAAGAGACATTGAAATATTCATTCACTTACCATCCGGAGTACCATCACATCTCACTTAGGGCTCACAGTTTATTGTTTTATTCAGCTCTATCCTTTACAGGGTTTCTGTATCATGGATGCCATCCTGTCCAGCATCTTTGGCCTCTCTCATCTGTGATGGTCTTGGGCGTTTCTTTTGACGATATCCTTGTTTCTTCATTCCATTTATTTCTCATTTAACTGCCTGTTTGGTGATTCTTGTTGTTTAGTATTGAGCCAAGTAGTGTGCATGTCTGGCCACTGACCTCTACAGAGTGGCTTCATCAGCAGCTGTCATCAGTAGCTGTCATCAGTAGCTGTCATCAGTAGCTGTCATCAGTAGCTGTCATCAGTAGCTGTCATCAGTAGCTGTCATCAGTAGCTGTCATATATGCACTCAGTGCACCACTCAGCACTTTCCCAGTGAAAGGTACCAGGCAGTTAACTGTGCAGGCTATTGTTGGTGTTCTCATTGTTCAGAGTTCATTACTTTATGAAGCTAATATGCATAGTTAATTAAGATATACAATGAAGTGACCACCATTGGAGCTTTTGAATTGAAATGCTACAGTAAAATTCTTAGAATGATATGGATCAAAAAGAAGAAAAACACTGATATCAAACATGATCTGAGCATCAAGGAGAACTGGCTCATAAACAGCATCCTGGCCTAAGATATCTTGGCCATGTTGAACATCATTGTGACCTGGAGAGAACGGAGATGAAGCTGACAGTTTCTGGAGAACTGCAAGGCAGATCTCCAAGACCATTGATACAAGACATTAATGATGCACTGGCTGTGAAAGCATGTAGGGCTGGAGAGTTGGCTCATAAACAGCATCCTGGCCTGAAAGCTGAGATATCTTGGCCATGTTGAACATCATTGTGACCTGGAGAGAACGGTGATGGAGCGGACAGTTTCTGGAGAACTCCAAGGCAGATCTCCAAGACCATTGATACAAGACATTAATGATGCACTGGCTGTGAAAGCATATAGGGCTGGAGAGTTGGCTGGAGAGAAACTTTCAGGTGTATCGTGATGAAGACCTGCTGACTGATGATGATGATGACCACCACTATTTCTTTGGCAAGGTCTAACCAACTGTAAGAAGACTTCTTTTTCTTCTTCTGTTCTTCCAGCTACCCCATCTAGTTGGGTGGAGATATAAAGATCTTCTGTGTGCTTTTTTCTTGATACTGTCATTCCATTTTTTGCATGGTCTTTTCCTTGCTCTGTGTTGATTTTATTTCTACAGCGTAGCTTTCAGTGAAAGTTGCTACCATAGGATCTGTTGCTCTTAAATGATCTGTATCACTGGTTTCACTTCTGTTCTTTTTTTGAATTCTTCATTTTTAATTTTATCTCTTCTTGTTACTCCTGCAGCTCTTTTAAGAAATCTCATCTCTGTTGCTTTGATTTTGCTCTTATTAGGTGCAGTATGAGTCCATGTTTGACTCTGCATTATTGAGCTGGTCAAAAAATAGGTTTTTATTAGATTTGCTTTTGTAGACAAAGATATGCGTGTATGTCTCATAAGTGTTGTGTTGCCCCAGTATTAAAAACCACATCAACAATACATCATGTGATGGGGAAATTGGCACGAATCATTTGTTGCTTAGGAATAAAATAAAGTTATGCTCCATTCTTCTTCTGGATGTTAATGTGTTTAAAAAACATGGGGTGCTTGTATTTCTAGGTGACGAAAGAGATTGCCAGGACTCGTCACTCCATCCCTGGTGTGGGTTTGATCAGCCCACCCCCACACCACGACATCTACTCCATTGAGGACCTCAAGCAGGTACATTCTGTTGCTTATTTGGTTCCTGGTGTCACCTTCACCTTTTTCCAGCCGTAGTCAATACTGTGCTAAGATTACTCATCATATGTTTACCTCCCCGTGTGGGTTCCGGGGGCCCTGTTATAGGGAAAACAAGAATGGACCCGGTGCCTACCCAAAAGCATGCCGTAAGAGTCGACTAATTGGGAGCTTCCTTCGAAGTCGGAGTGCATCTGCCGGAGAGGCAAGGAACCAGCAGTCTGCATACAAATTAGTCAGATCTGTAAAATGGATGCACACGCAACACTCAGGTTCTGGAACAGGACTGCAGTCCAGATGTGGTTGAACAACCAGAACTTTCCGCCAGAGTTTACAGCTGGTGAACGCGAAGAAGAAGAAATGTTAACTGATTATTTCATGCACTTAAACTTTACTTGTTTGCTCTTATCCCAGCCTCACATTAACACACTCTTTGTCAGAATGAATGTTGTTGAATTAAGAATCGACACTACAGCGGTCAGGATGTTCCCACAAGCGTTCCGTCCCCATATTCAGCAGCAAGCACGGAGTTCCATTTCCAGTGGTACCAGAAACAGTCTGATGGTGTAACCAACTCACCTTGCCCTTGAGTGTTGATCGTTAGCTAGACTCCCCTGGTCACTCCTCGCAGCACTATTTTCCTTTGACACTCTCTCTCAGATGTTGTTTTAATACTTGCTTTCTCATTATGATTACAAACTGGCCGGCTGACCAGCCCGGATTATCAGGTTTCCAAACACATCATAGTATCAAACAGAGTGTATTGTCAAATCACGTTTTTAAAAAACATAAGGTTTCTTCTCTTGATGTCTTCCTCTGTGTCTCTTTCAGCATTTTCCCCTGTATTTTTGTTTTTGCCTTTGTGTTTCAAAGCATTATTATTTGACAACTCCTTCATATCCATTTATGATTTAAATTAAGAACTGCTTCAAATAAAAAGTGTTTAGTTTCTATGTTTAAACTATCTCCACTCTCTTCATGAGAATTTCCTTGTTTGTGGTGCATTGACTGTGGGGTACTTTGCATGCAGATGAAAAATATCATTACTGTTTAAAAAATATCTTAAGCAAAAACAAGAACATAAGAAAGGGGAAATGTAAGATGGACAGAAAGAAATTTAACAAGAAAAAAAAAGATGGTTTCAGGTGACAAAATTGTTTATAACATGTGTACTGTTTCTTTTGTTCCTGAAACTTTTTTTTTAACCTGTAGCACAGCTACTCTTTTGTTATACTTATATATAACCATTGTCATTTACAGCTCATCTATGACTTGAAGGCTTCCAATCCGACAGCACGCATCAGTGTCAAGCTGGTGTCTGAAGTTGGTGTCGGCATTGTTGCATCTGGCGTGGCTAAGGTAGAGAATTCATGGACATTTTTGTTAATGTAGTCTGTGGTTTAGAGTGATATTTTGGGAGGACTAACCCAGTAACAAATGCTTGAAGAAATCGTATGCCTGCGTTGAAGGTTGAAATATCACAGCCATGCGGTAAACGGGCACAATGCAGTTACATCCTTGGATAAATGTAGTAGAATTACTGTATTTTGTGTGTGTTTTTTAGGTGGCCCTATGTATAAGACAACTCAAATTTTTTTTAAGCATAAAGTTAAGAAATATTTTAAACACATTCCGTGTATAAGACGACGACCAGTTTTAAACTAAAATTTGTTTTGAAAGCATATTGTCTTATACATGGAAAAATGTGGTATATTTGTGTTCAGTAATGTCGTGTTTATCCACATGGCTCTCAAAGCTATTTTCTCAAACTATATTCTCTCCATGTTGCTGTTCACACATAGTGCATTCACAAATTATCTCCATTGCTGCTCTTCCATAGCTTGTCTGCCTGTGATATCTCGTGTAACTTTTACATTGCTTCATTTCCCTCTCTACAGTCCTGCTCCAGGTTTCCTTAGGTTGTCCACATCTGCCTTTTCCATCTGTCTTCACTGGATAGCTGTTGTTGCCATAGTGTCATAAGGCATTCTGCATGAATGTTAGAGCCATCTCCATCTTTTTCCTTTGATAACATTTTATTTTTGTTTTTTTTTGTGTGATCTTGTTTGATCAGAATATTTGCAGGATTATTTCTAGATATTTTTGTTGTTGAGAAAATCCCTAGTTTATCAAGTCCTGCTATCATTTTCTAACATTCACTGTTGTACAGTAGCATTCCTAAAATCTTGAAAACTTTATTATTGTATAAGTTAAAAATCTTAGGATCTCACATATAAGTGGTAATATGTGTATTAGAATTACTGTAACATAACACTACCAAACAATTGTTTCTGTCGCACAGGGCAAAGCTGAGCATATTGTCATCTCTGGACATGATGGAGGCACTGGGGCTAGCAGCTGGACGGGGATCAAGAATGCTGGGCTGCCCTGGGAGTTGGGCATTGCTGAGACTCACCAGATTCTGACTATGAATGACCTGAGGTCAAGAGTTGTCCTGCAGACCGATGGACAGCTCAGAACTGGTACCAGAGTTTTAATATGTTTTGTTCGGGTTTTCTGACTACAGTTATGGTTTTTTAGAAAAATTACAATAATACCTGCTTAGATAACAGAAATAAACAAGGAGCGCCTCATGGAATAAACAAGGAGTCTTATGTAAATATTGATCCTGTCAAAAATCCATTGGAAGTTGGGCATTGTACAGTCTAGACCATAGATCATTATACTTGTGACATTTTCAGTGTTAATGAACATATCTTCTACAAAATACCAGGTGAAGGAGACAGAGAAAGACAAATTTTTAGTAATAACTGGGCAGTTAGTAACAACATAAACAACACCAAATTTCCCCAGGGGGAAAAAGTAAAGGACAGATAGAGTTGTAGTGTCATGATCACCAGTGTCTGCCTCTGCTCGGACCAGGCTTTTGGAGAAGGAAGAAAGCCACAATAAAAAAAAAAAAAAAGGTTAGAAGGGCGTTACCCTACAAAACTATAATCAGCACCGCTCACATTAATACTTTAAAATAAAAAATGTGCATTGCTTAGTCTAAAGTATCCAGTTCAAAACATTGATGTCAAAATTGAGAAATAGCTAATGCAAATTTAAAAAAAAAAAAAATTTAGGCCTGGCTGCTATTGGGGCTAAATACCCTAGCTAGGCCCCTGTTTTACTCTGTTGTATAATTGTAATCTGTAGCCAGTACTTTTTCTTTCTAATGATTTTTGTTCTCACAGCCTGATATTATTGTACATTACCTTGTTTACTTACACCCCCCTAGGTAAGGATGTTGTTACTGCTGCACTGCTGGGAGCTGATGAGTTTGGTTTCAGCACAGCCCCACTGATTGTGTTGGGCTGCACCATGATGCGCAAGTGTCATCTCAACACTTGCCCCGTTGGCATTGCTACTCAGGTGAGCCAGATTTCAGACTGATCACTGCTGAGTTGATACTTGAGCTTGATTTCCTTTGCTGTGGTAGAGCCGCCAGGCAACCACTAACATGATTCCTCAGCATAGAGGACAGGCGGTTTTGACTGCAAAACCTAAAAGAAACGGCTGTGATTGGTTATAGTTGTCTCCCTGGTGGGTTCCCAGGCTCCATTTTGGAGAACAGAATAGACCCACTATTCCCCCACCTAGACCCCATGCATGTTGTAGCAGGGGACTAATTAAGGGTGTTTCTTTTAAAGTCAGAGTGCATCTGTCTGAGAGGCACGGAACCAGCAGTCTGCATACAAATCAGTCAGATCTGTAAAATGGATGTGCATGCCAACTCAAGTTCTGGATCAAGACCAAAGTCCTGAATGGACGAACAACCAGAACTTTCCGCCAGCACTTACAGACGGTGAACAAAAGAAGAAGAAGCTGTAGTTGTGTGACACAGATGAGAGAATTGTTTCATTTTTTTTGACAGACCTCAAGTGGCTCTTCTGCAGTGAAATCTACTTTGACTTGGTTTCAATGCTTCTTTAAATTATTGGTGCTCCTATTTCTTTATAGGAAGCGTTATGTGAAGATGTGTGCCAACATTATTGACCTTTGTTGTTGCAGATCTGTATATTTAGTAGTTTTTGGACCATTTTCAGGTTAGAATTTGCTAACAGCTGCAGGCAGGCTTCAAACACATGCAACAGAAACCCTCTTTCATCATATATTTTCCTGTTGGGCACTGGGATCTCTTTTCCAAGTTTCCTGTGACATCAGCTCCTGATTTATATATATATATCTGTTCTATACATATTAGAATTCCCTGCTCTTTGTCCATCACTATCTGTATTGCCTTCCTGAGGTACCAATTGTATCTGAATTGTCTTTTCCTTATTTTTGTTGATAATGAGAGAGCCAAAAAGTTTAATTACCAGAAGATTGTTGTGTTAGCTAGTGGTTATTAAATGATTATTGTATGATGGACAACTGCACTAAGACATTGGTGACCATTGCTGACACTCAGACAGTGTGAAGTGCTGAGATTAGCTTTCTAAGACACAAAAGAAGAGACATTATCCACATGTGGGTTCCAGGGCCCCATTGTGAGAAAAACAAGAATCGACCCACTGCCTCCTCAACAAGTATGTCCTAAGAGTCGACTAAGTGGGGATTTCCTTCGAAGTCGCAATGCATCTACCTGAGAGGCAAGGAACCAACAGTCTAAATAAAACTGAGATCTGTTGAACGGATGTGCACGCAAAACTCAGTTTCTGGAACAAGACTAAAGTCCAGAGGTAGAGAAACAACCAGAACTTTCCACCGAGTTTACAGCCAGTGAATGTGAAGAAGAAACATTAGAAGCATGTGTCACTTATCAAGATCATGTGTCGCCAACACAGTTAAAGTAATATGATCTAAATGGCTCTGATAAAATATTTATAAGAAAGAGAAACAAAAGACATTTTCATATTATGAATATTCACACTTTGTCATTCTCATCCTTATGTTTTGTCTTAGGATCCTGAACTGAGAGCAAAGTTTGCAGGAAAACCAGAGTATGTGGTCAACTACTTCTTCTTGCTTGCAGAAGAGGTGAGTTTCCTTAGCCAATGGTATGAACATACTGATACAAGACATTGTGACATACTGACACCAGACAGTGTGACATGCTGACACCAGACAGTGTGACATACTGACAATAGATAGTGTGACATACACATACCAGACAGTGTGACATACTGACAACATACAGTGTGACATACTGACAACAGACACTGTGACATACTGATACCAGACAATGTGACATACTAACAACAGATAATGTGACATACTGGTACCAGACAGTATGAGAACAGATAGTGTGACATACTGACACAAGACAGTGTGACATACTGACACAAGACAGTGTGACATGCTGACACCAGACAGTGTGACATACTGACAACAGATAATGTGACATACTGATACCAGACAGTGTGACATACTGACAACAGATATTGTGACATACTGATACCAGACAGTGTGACATACTGACAACAGATAATGTGACATTGATACCAGACAGTGTGACATACTGACAACAGATAATGTGACATACTGATACCAGACAGTGGGACATACTGATACCAGACAGTGGGACATACTGATACCAGACAGTGGGACATCCTGACAACAAATCAGTCTCTGCTTGATCTCCTTTCTGTGATAAAATATTCACACAATGTCAGGATTTTTATTGTTGTTGAACCGTGCTATTGGACTGATCTCACTTAAAATGGGTGTCCGGGTATTTTCTGGGTAGTAAAGATGGCTGACTAGAATGGTACAATATAATCACTAATGGGGTGCTAAACTGAGAGGCATAAACAAATTCCAGTGAATAAGAGGTGAGTGAAAAATGCTGGCAATGGATATGATGTATGCTCATGGTCTGGTCTGTCTCATCCAGCAATGTTTTCTTTAATCCCGGTGCTTGTAATAACTGTTTGTCTTTTTCTCCTGCCATGATTTTCTGCTAATTGCTCATCTGAATTTAACTCAAAACCCATCTTTACTTTCCAGAATATTTTCAAATATCCAGTTTAGGCTAGGTGAATCTGGGAGTTCAAGTGACTATTAAATATCTGCTTTTGGATTCAGACCTGCAGCTACTAGGCCAGAAGGCAGGCCTGTTGACCACTGAACTACCACAGCACCCCCCTTTTTCTTTTTTAAAGAGCTAACCATATTAGTTGCTAACCTAGAAATATTCCAAATATTATAAAACCTATAAATAATAGAACATTACAGCAATTTTTGCTTGTCGAAGAAAGGGAATACCCCAAAGTCATGAAGAGGTTGCTTAACTCTTTCAGTCCCAAGAAGTTTAGCATCAGAGGCCTAAGGGGTAGTAAAGAGAGATGTAAAATCGAACATTTTGTATTCAGTGGCCTTCTAGGTAGGAATCTATGAACTTATGACCCATTCCTTTGGACTGAAAGAGTTAAACTTGTGGGCATTCACAAGGCTAAGTTTTGATGGAGTGGCATGTTCAGAAGTTTCATGTCAGTCTGCGACCTTAATAACATGACGTGACATAGTTTGCTGTGTTCATTTGATTAATTGAATTATTAATTGTGATTGTATGTGTTCTGTTTGTCCCAGGTACGTGGACACATGGCTCAGTTGGGATTCAGGACATTCCAGGAGCTGATTGGTCGCACTGACAAGCTCAAGTACAGTCCTGACCTAACCAATGACAAGGCCAAGTTTCTGGACTTCAGCAGTATTCTCACCAATGCCCTTGACCTCCGACCTGGCACAAATATCAAGGGAGGCAGCGTGGCACAAGATTTTGAGATTGAAAAGCGACTGGTAAGTTCATACATAATGTGGCATTTTTGCAGATCACTGTTTTATTTTTATTTTCTGAATGGTTAAGTCATAACTTATGGATATGAGTCATCTGACTCTTACTCAATCATCGACAGACAACAAATTGAGGCTTTTGAAATGAAATGTTAGCAACAACAACAACAAAATAGAATACTATAGACCAAGAAGAAGGAAAACACTGACATCCTATGTTTTCTGAACATCAAGGAGAATTGGCTCATAAACAGCGTCCTGTCTTGTAAGCTGAGATATTTGTATTGTGTTTAATCATCATGGTGGCCTGGTGAGAACAGTGATGGAGGATGCAGTTTCCAGAAAACAAGACAGAGGCCATTGAAGATGCATTGGCTATAAAAGCACATAGGGCTGGAGAACTGGCTAGAGAAAGGGAGACTTTCAGGTGTGTCATGATCAGGGCGACATTCTTTAAAGGACCTGCTGATTGATGATGATGTTAAAGTCACCTGCCTTTTGCAGTGAAGGTCAGGGGTTTGTTTTGTAGATGTCCTACAGTTTTTGAGTGCTGTTTTTTTTGTGTTTTTTTTTTTCGCTGGTGCCACAGAATTTGTGCTGTATGGCACTCTTAGTTGGCAGCTAACTATTGTGCAGAGAGAGACTGAGCTGTATAGGATAAGCCGGTGCAATGAAGTTGACCCTCTCCACTTGTACTTTTAGATTATAAAAGTAGTAAATAAACAAGGAAGAAGGGGAAGATTGTAATAAGATGTAATAATAATTTCTGTGGCATAGCCTCTGTGGTCCGCAAGTAAGATCATGGTCTAAGGGATTCAGTGGAGCCTTAGAGGTTTAGCTGTCGCTCTGTGTAGATGAGACAGAAACTTAATGCACACATCTTTTCTTTGTAAAGTTATTGTTCATACTTAACACAAGACTTTTTACCAGTTTGTTAAATTATTATCTTAAATGTTTCATTTCACCAAATGACATAGTCTATCATGCTTCAGTACCAACTGTTCTTTACTGATTTCTATCTAAGCACTACTATCATGTGTTATCCTGCCTGTTAAATAACATCCTTAAAGCTGGATGTAGTTATTCTGTTGATTGATCATCGGTCTTCATCTGATATCAGTCCCATGTCTCGTTTGAATCCTTGGTGTCCAGGCCGGCATCGCGCTGTAATAACTCCTGCTAGTCACCTTTTTAATCTAGTGAGGATCTGCTTCAATCTCTAATACTGTAAAACGTCTAGTATTTGTCATCTGTAGATCAAACCTTCACATAACTTCTAGGCAGCCGTCTTCTGTTTCTCAACTCATCTCTAGTTTTTCTACATCTCTGGGCTTCGAGCTTCTTCTGTTACTGTTCTGCTAGCTGTTTAATCATCCTGCTGGTCAATGACTTCTGCATGTCTGGCCCATCAGGGTCTTGATAAGTGACACATGCTTCTAATGTTTCTTCTTCGCGTTCACTGGCTGTAAACTCGGTGGAAAGTTCTGGTTGTTTGTCCATCTCTGGACTTTAGTCTTGTTCCAGATCCTGACTGTTGCGTGCACATCCGTTTAACAGATCTCAGTTTTATTTAGATTGTTGGTTCCTTGCCTCTCAGGCAGATGCACTGCGACTTCGAAGGAAGCCCCCAAAGGTAAGTCGCCCATGCGGGGTGTACTCCAAGTGCCGGTTCATTCTGTCATCTTGGTTTTCTTTCTCCTGTATCTTATAAACTAATTCTTATACCAAGAACATGCAAAGTCATAGGTTATTAACATTCCTCCTCAGTGTCTGGTGTCATGAATTCCCCCCTGCCCTCATCTACAAGCAGTTTATCAGTTCATTTAGTTTAAACTAGACCTCTACTCTGCACCTTACAACCTGGAGATATCTTCCAAAGCCCTCTGTACAGAACATGATACTATGACTATTTCAATGCGAGTTGACCGTTTTTGCACGGGTTAATCTTACCACTTAATCTTCTCAAGGGTTAGTTGCTGTCACGTTCATTAACATTCTCCCATCAACTTATCTTAGTTGTTGTTAAAAAAAAAAAAGGTCAGTGCATTTATCTTAACCGATCACCTCGCGACAGCTGGCCCCGTACATGTCTTGCACTTTCAGTTTGGAAGATCGAAAATAACATGCCCGTCTATTAACTGCCTGGAGCACCCGACTTAAAGTGGCCTCTCTAAAATTCTGAAGGGACAACTAGGTACATCTTTTAACCCTTTTTCTTACTTTCAAGATCTGTGATATGGAGTTCTGTTATCTTTCCGCCATTTAAATAATGCGAACACAAAAACTACATTGCACTGTTTAATGCCAGGTGTATTTCCCTGCACTTCATCAGGTGCGTTACTACAGAGTAAAATTAAAATATAATGAAGCACAAACACTGAATAAATTCCACTGAAGTGCAGTTTCTCATGATCCATTGTTAATCTAATCACTGGAGGTTAACGATAGTCACGTGACTTAACCAGGGCAACTTTAATTGTATAATGAATTCCTTCTGTTACATAAGAGGGATTGCTCATTTTTGTTGTTAAAGCTTTGGCTAGTCTCAGCATTTGCCTGTTCAGTGTGTAATCAGTCACACAGAAAGCACTGTCCTTGTCAATTACATATCCACCATCAGTTTGCACTATAAATGTTTTATTCCATGAAGAATGTTCATGAGCAAGGAAGGAGACAGAGATCATAATACAATTAACTCTTTGAGTCCCAAGGAACGCATCATACGTTCATAGATTCCTACCTAGAAGCCCAATGAACGCAAGGCGCCGATTGTACGTCTTTCTTGACTACACCTTAGGCCTGTCTGATGCCAAAGCCCCTGGGACTCAAAGAGTTAATAGCTACATTTTTTTTTAATTAGTTGTGTATCCTGTACAGGATGTTGCCGAACCAACCCCAGCATCTTTTGGCTGTGGTAGTTTTCCTAGGCAAGTTTACATCCAGTAGTTTGCCATTGCTCTCTGGATGGTTCGCTTCTGGATACCACTTTTGAAACCAGCGCAAGGCCCTCAGCTGGGATCGAACCCGGCACTCTGGCATTACAAAGCGCGTTCGTAACGCCTAAGCAACAGAGGCCGACAATAGTTAATTACTTATGTAAATATTTTATTTCGCTAAGAAGGTCATTATTAATACAAATTATGTAATGTGTTATTTTATCAGGACAACAAAGTGATAGAACAGGCCAGGAATGTGCTTGATGGCAAGGAAAAACATGTCAAGATTGAGTTGCCAATTTGTAATGTGGACAGAGCCTTTGGGGCAACTCTGAGTTATGAGATTTCCAGGTATGAGCCATCATTGTTGTCCTTTTTTTTTTTTTTTTGCTGCACCTAGTGTTTGAAATATTTCAGTAACGTTTGATATTTCAAGGCATCAGAGTTTTCAGTTTTCGTCAGAGTTGAATGGAAGAAGACCAAGAAGTCGGTGGAGAGATAATGTACAAACAGACCCACAAACATTTGGAATCACCAAATGGAAAGAGAGGACTCATCATAGAGATGAATGGAGGTGGCTGACGTCTGCAGCTATGAAATTCAAGGGCTCAGAGCATAATTTTCAAAGGAGTTGTGCATGATTTATCTCTTTCCTTTTTTTAAATTACAGGTTTGATTTATATATTAAAGTGAATTGTGGGCAATCAGAAAATTTCGCCGAAGCCACAGTTATCTGGTTTTGCATGGAGAAAAAGCATAATAAAGATGTTTTGAAAAAAATCAACTCACGAATTTCAAAGGAAATATTAACAATAGACCTTAGTTGAAATGTAACAAAAACAACAGTGGGAAAAATGGAAGATTTGGCCATGGATAACATAGTCATATGACTTCCAACACCAGTCATAACAATGAAATATCCACAAATGCATAGGTTTTTGTTTTTTTTTATCCACAAAAGCAGACATTTCTGGATCACAAAGGCAGACATTTCTGAACCAGTTAAGTACAAATTACTAGAAAAGTAAAGCTCATTGACTGTTCCATACTGTTGAATACTTATTGAGTAAACCTAAATATAACAGATAAATGAATGACTCATGAAACACTTAAAAATACCCTATGATAAGTAGTTGTAAAGTTGTTGTCCGGCTGGATGTTTATCCGATATCCACAGGCGAACTGTTGAGACTGGACTGCCACCAAAATCCATCGAGATCAATCTCAAAGGGTCAGGAGGTCAGAGTTTCTGTGCTTTCCTGGCTAAAGGGGTCAGTGTTTACCTGGAAGGAGATGCCAACGACTATGTTTGTAAGGTCAGTACCACCTTCAGACTCTGATGTGATGTGTGTCTGTCTGTTCTTTACTTTTCATAATTCTGTATCCTTTTAGGCATACTCTGATGCCTGCTGGTTAATTAAATTAGCACTTTAATATTTTTGAATTATAATGCAACATTTTAATGTACAATTCTTCTTTAAGTTCTAGGGCCCATGGTAAAAAAAAGGGGGGAGGGGTGGGGAAGAATAAGCCCACTGCCATTTTATCCAGCATGGCATACAAGATGGCCAATTAATTATCAGATCTAAAATCAGTTATGCTTGGCCAAAAGATGCAAAATATCACAGCCTAGCTGAAAACCACAACACATTATGCCTATGGCCTTTTAAACATTTTTTCTTGGATTTGGACAGAATTGATTTTGAGCTGAATTTTAAAATTTTTTTTGTTTGTTAACTTCAACATGACAAAGCTAAAACCTTCCTGACGAAAAATATTGGCTCTGTTGTGGTATAATTTATCCAAAAAAAAAAGAGAAATTAATACAGAATGCATCTAAACTATTTAAGGATCAGAATTACAACAAGAACAAATATTAAAATGACACAACATTCAAGGCCATTAGGCGCACATAAAGGTTTTTATGTGTGAAATGTGCTTACCTTACTTTTTTCACTTGTTCACCAACACTGCTATCCATTTCTAAGAATCCACATGCCTTCTCTATTCAGTTATGCATCAGATTATCTTTATTTGATATAATTAATCTAAATACTTTGGATTTTGTGACCATTTTTGTGTGACGTGTCAAATTTCACAACTTAATTCTGGACACAGCTTATCGAAACAGGGATGATCCGATTGAAATATTTCATTTAACTTCATCCTAACCCATAAATTTCATTGTTGCTTCTTCTTCTCTATTCCTGATGTAAATTGATAACACTTGCTAATTCTAGTCCACTCATTCAGCCACTGTATTCTTGTGATCATTTTCAGGGCCTGTCTGGAGGCGAGGTGGTTATTGTGCCCCCAAAGAACATGCCACCAAGCTTCAAGACTGAGGACAACATCATTGTTGGGAATGTTTGCCTCTATGGAGCCACATCTGGCAAGGCTTTCTTCAGAGGGCAAGCAGCTGAGAGATTCTGTGTAAGGAACTCTGGAGCTACTGCAGTCGCTGAGGTCAGTCTCTGATTATACACTGAAATTAATATTGACTGTAAGGCATCATGAATATATTATATTGTAAGCTATAGTCATGCGTAATTATATTGTAATACAATGTTTCCCAAACTTTTCTTTGTTGAGGCACCTTTTTCAAATAAAAGTTTTCCACGGCACCCTAACCTAAGTTATGTAAAAGATTTAATTTTTTTTTTAAAATTGTGTATCTTCGAATATTTCTCCGGCCCCCCTGTAAAGAAGAGGTCGCGGGTCCCTGGCACACAGTTTGGGAATCACTGTTGTAATATATATAAGCATGAATAATTTTATTTGATCTAAAAATAAACATGAATTATATATGGAAACTTGAATATAAAGAATGAATTTACTACCAAACACATGACAAAATTCTAGGTCCTGTAAGAATTACAAACATTCACAGCTCATTATCAATGTTTGCTACAGGGCTGTGGTGATCACGGTTGTGAGTACATGACAGGAGGTCATGTCATTGTCCTGGGACTGATCGGACGTAACTTTGCTGCTGGCATGTCTGGCGGCATTGCCTACTGCTACGACAAGTAAGACTTTATGTGTGCAGCCTGATGCTTTCTTTCTTTTTCTTCTTTTATAGTCCTGTTCTGCCTTTCAGCATGAGGCTGTGAAGACATAAAAGGTGCGAGCCATAGCATGTGCTTTGTAGATGCTGGTATTTATGGCTTAGCTATTCCATCTATCCATCGTTTGCATGGTTGACCTCTAGGTCTGCTTCCATTGTGTCTGAGTGACAGAGCTCTCTGTGGTACACTATCTGGTGGTGGTCTTGACATATGTTCGAACCATTTGAGAAATGTTTGTATTTGGAAATAATAACCCTCTCTGTTAGAAGGATGAAAGCAGGGAAGACTGTAGTCAGGCTAATACCAAGAAATTAGTCTTCTGAGCTGCGACCAAAAATTTGACCATTAAAAAAACTGGCATTGGGGGGCAGGGGGGAGATGGGGAAGGGAACAGCGTACACACACACACTTAGACAGATTGGACATTTCAGCCAAAACCTTTTTTCAGCGCACAAAAAGGCAACAGCACCCAGGGGCAGATTATCCTGCCACAGTCCCCACATGGGGACCATATGAAATTGAAGTAGTAACACTGACAAACTGGAAATGACAACTGTTAAGAATGAATAAGTATCTCAAAATGAAAGACTCAAGAACAAAACAAAAACAATACCCACCCACACACACACAAAAAAACATTTTTTTTTTTAGATCATGTGAAGATGGCAAGCCATGGTAGCACAATAACTAGATGCTTGCTTGCCAGACTGAAATTCAATGCGCCAAATCCGCTCGAGTCAGAACTCACCTTGGCCGTTGGATCGACCCAGTTTTAAATCTGTATCGGGTAATGTGTCAGCGGGATGATGACCATTTCACTGGTTGAGTGCTGATAGGTCTGTGAACGTGTAGGTCTAGCCCTCTGTGCCTGATACTCCTAAGGCATGAAAAAGATCCAAGTGAAGGGTTATTGGTCAGCACACAGTGTCTTGTCTGGGTGAATAAAGTTAGGCTTATCTATTCCTTATATCCGTTACATTCTAAAGATATTTACTCACTGCTTTTTTATTGCGGAACATTATTTTAATTATATTTGCTGGATATCCCTCCCAGGCTGAAGCTGTTTACTCAGCGTTGCAACAAAGAATCTGTGGAATTATTGCCCCTGAACAACAAAGACGACCTTGACTTTGTCTTCAACCTTTTGACAGACTTCCAGACAGCGACAGGATCAGCGGTAGCCAGGTTTATCCTGGATAACTGGAACGAAGAACAGACAGAATTCATTAAGGTATCTCACATATGGTGTTTTTGTTAAGTTACATAAAGACATAATTTGTGATGAAGAACCAGCATAACTGTGCTCAGCACTAGTCCGTTAGTGCTCAGTCTCTGCCAGCAGAAGCTTGATGTCAGGCAGGAGCACACCAGCAACTTTATGGCTCAGTTTCTTCTTCTAGTTCTCACTGCTGTTGGTTTTCAGTTAAGAAGGCCATGAGCCTCTATGAAGGTTTCTACACTGATCCATACAGCTTGGAATCAACCACAATGCTCACTATCTAGACCTGGGATCTTTGTATTGCCTGCAGAGAACATGTCTGCAGCACATGCTCAGTATTCTTGAGTCCTTGTCACATGATGTTCTGAGCCCCTAGTCTTAAACTTTCTGTACTTATGGCCAGGGAGTCTGTGGTGTTGATCAGTCTCTTGTGGGGCTTCTTGCTGTAGGCCAAACTCATCAAAAAGTCATTTGTATAGTTTAATGGGAGCCTCATTACCAGATACTCATAAACTCAGTTACAGTCATGGGTATGTAAGTGACAGTCCTTTTGATGGTTCCAGAGCCCATTTTGGGGGAAATATTGAATAGATCTACTGCCCCCTAATAATTATGTCTTAAAAGATGACTGATTAGGATTTTGCTGAGAATGGATGTGTTGGATGGACAGGTGCAGGTATAAGAGCTTAGCTGTAAACTACAACACAATGCCAAAGAAGAAGGAGAGTTAACACAAAAGGATCATTATGCTGAAATGTGAGTAGTGTAGCCACTCTACCATCACAGTTGAGTTGAACTGAGTTCAATTTAGAACCAATATCATAGCCCTTGGGACATTCCTGTAATTGCTCTGCCCCATCTTCAGCAGCCAGCTCAGATTCCCAGTTCTAATGGTATCATGAGCAGTTTGATTAAATTATTGTTATAAATGAAAGATTTGTTCCTGCCACCATAGCTAACAGATAAAATGTATAGAAGAGTGTTATGCATGTTTTTATAACTTTTTTTCCCCCAGGTGTTTCCATACGAGTACCAACGTGCTTTGGCAGATCTTCAGAAGGAGGAGGAAGAGAAATTGGCAGCTCTGAAAGAAAAAGAGGCAAAACTTGCCAATGAAGACGTGGGCACACTCAGATTACCCCATGGAGACAGACAACGAAGAGGCTCGCTGTCCAACATGTAT
This sequence comes from Candidula unifasciata, assembly GCA_905116865.2. NCBI lineage: Eukaryota > Metazoa > Mollusca > Gastropoda > Stylommatophora > Geomitridae > Candidula > Candidula unifasciata. The sequence continues at coordinate 2,146,760 of CAJHNH020001779.1, read as the reverse complement.
TATGAAGACATGATCAACAAACTGGAGGATGAAGATGTATGATTTTGACAGTTTACTAATTAACACAGTTTTTTGTTATAAATTGTATTAATTATTTCCCCTGTGTGCGTTCCAGGACTCTGTTTTTGTTAAAAAAATAACAGACCAACTGCCTCCTAATTAGCATGTCATAAAAGTCAACTAATTAGGAGTGTAATAAATTAAGTTTGAGTGCATCTGCCTGAGAGGCAAGGAACCAACAGTCTGTATTATAGTCAGATCTTTAAAACGGATAAACACGCAAAGTTGAAGTTCTAGAACAAGATCCAAGCCCAGAAGTGGACATCAACCAGAACTTTCAAATTGCAGCCAGTGAATGCAAAGAAGAAGAAGGAAGCTCTATTAATTTTGTAAACTATGATTATTAAACAGGAATCAACACAGCTCTTTTTGTTATAAATGTTATCGGTGATACACCTGGTAATCGGTATGATTATTGGTGAGAATATGGAAAAAAAAAAACTTTTTTAATGCCATTGATGCACTGAACATATGGATGATGTGATCAAGGTCATGTCATCTGCTTTTACTTTTCAGTAAACTTACTGGTTGCCAGATTTAGACCCCAGACCTTCAGCTGTCAGGAAAGCACTTTATTACTGCGCCTGCTGAGAAAATATTAATATGGCTGTCAATATTTTTTATTCTTCTTCTTCAGAATTTTGAGCACTTGAAGTTCATTGCTGCAGATATCACTTGTCCCTCTTCAACTTTGTGATTGGCCCTCTCTTTCCAGTTGGTGACTACAAGTGTTCGTAGGTCTGCCTGGCTGTTATCTCAATATGCCCAAGCCATTTCAGTCTCTTAGCCTTCATTATGCCAGTGATCAGTGGTGATTTAAACCATTATTTTAGATTATATTAATTTTATAAACACGACTATAGTTAATTTTATAAACAAAAATGGTCATTTGAAAGGTTTCACACAATTCTATTGATTGTAGATTTTACATTAATCTGGTGATCAGTAAGTAATGCAGTCAGGCTCAAAACTGTTTACCCAGTAGTCAGTCGTCTAGCTCTGCACGACATATCTCCTGAGAGACTATCAATATGACTATAATTATTTTGGATTACTAAATTTTTAAAATGTGATAGGAACCTTAAGAGCCGCGTTATCATAGTGCCTAGTCACTTGCATGCTGGCCCAAAGATCTTTGGTTCAGATCCACATGGAGCAGGATTTTTTTTTTCAAAATTGAGCGTGGCTCCAAGGTCAACCTAACTTCATATGGGTGCCCGGCAATGTCCTGTGACAACCACAAAGAGCCAATTGAGCCCTAAAAATTTGAGTCATATGCCCGATGGGCCATTGGCATAAAAAGTTGTCACTAACTTACTTTAATTCTTGTGACCATTGGAAAGGATTTAAGCCGTTCTGTTTATTATAGATTACATTAACTCTTTAGGAGCTGCTGGCTATGCACTTATACACTGAGCTTTCATTCGGAAGAGCCAGGTTTCAATTCTCGGTAAGGTGGTGAGAGTTTTTCCTGTTGCCGCCTTAATTAAAAATCCAAATCTTCACACATCATGGTGACTGCGGTAGCCCTGCAGCCCTAAATCCTCGGGCACAGCCCCTCCCCAGTCTTGCACCACCTTAAATAGTGGTAAATAGTGTTTGATTATTAGAGAGAGAATTTATACAGTTCAGTTCATAGTAGATTATTAATCATTACATGAAGCAGGTCTTTTGAATCTTTGCATCATATACCATCTCCTACATCGAGCATGTATGTCCTGGCATAGTACAGATCCTGTGATATGTATGTGGTTCATGCATCATAGACACATATTATGCATTGAGCATATAGATTCTGCATCATCAAGTTTGCATGTTTTTGCACATACACACACACCCCATCCACATGCACATTGATCCTGCATCATCCAAAAATGTCCTATGTCATCTACAAATTCATACATCATGCACAGGTCCTACGTCATGCACAGGGGTCCTACATTATGCACAGGGGTTCTACATTATGCACAGGGATCCTACATCATGCACAGGGGTCCTACATTATGCACAGGGGTCCTACATTATGCACAGGGGTCCTACATCGTGCACAGGGGTCCTACATCATGCACAAGGGTCCTACATCATGCACAGGCATCCTTCATCATGCACAGGGGTCCTACATCATGCACAGGGGTCCTACATCATGCACAGGGGTCCTACATCATGCACAGGGGTACTACATCATCCACAAATGGCCTACATCGTGTACAGGGGTCCTACATCATGCACAGGGGTACTACATCATGCACAGGGGTACTACATCATGCACAGAGGTACTACATCATGCACAGGGGTACTACATCATCCACAAATGGCTTACATCATGCATAGGGGCCCTACATCATGTACAGGGGCCCTACATCATGCACAGGGGTACTACATCATCCACAAATGGCCTACATCATGTACAGGGGTCCTACATCATGTACAGAGGTGTGACATCAACACAGGCCCTCCAGTGTTTTTTCAAATTTAATATATGTCACCTCCAAGGGCGAGACAGCCTACACTGTCAAAGGAAAGGTCTCAATCCTTTTAGTGCTTTACAAAAGATCAAAATTTCGCCCATTCACATGAATGCTTCAAAAAATGATCCATGAAAGAGTAGGAATTCCTTGAAATTTTTTTAAAAATAAAGACCATCAAAAAAGTCATTTTACAAAGGTCACTACTAACATTTTATTTATCTTTATTTGTTTGGGAGAGGGAGGTGTATATTGAAGGAGCAATCAGTAAACATGAACAGTGTAAAGTATTGAATGGAATACATTTGCAGTGGCCTGAAAAAAAAAACCAATATGTATCAGGTGACTCAAGCCATGACCCCGTGAACTTTATCACTGAGGCTTACATGAAAATTTGTCGTCAGTTTGGCTTTTTTAAAAAAAAACATTGGGGACATAAGAAATCTTACTTAAATGCTATTTTTAGTTACTTTATTCATGTCCGGGCCTATCAATCACTGCATTGGTGCACATAGAACCAGGGGCATTTAACTCTCTATTTTTTTTTTAGAACAGTTCACAGCAGACAGGCTGATATGTCTGCATTTACAGGAATCTGTCAAAACCAGAAGTGACTAGATTTAGTTTTCTCGGGATGACAGGGTTAAAGCTGATGAGATGCTGGGTGTTATCTTGTGCTTGTTTTCAAATGTTCCCATCCTCCACTTCCCCAGGATAATCAGAAGATTTCTGACAAGACTATTGCGGATATAGAGGATGCCATCCGTAACACTGAACTGGAAAACAAAGTTCTGGATGCAGTCTTGGACAAAACAAAGTAAAGTTTTTTTGTTCTTATCGTAAAGGTTTTAGAATTATGTAACTAAAACATCTGCAGTAGGAAGCTTTTTTAGTGGTTATTTTGAATTCTTGATGTAGGGTGTGTTTAATGCAGGATGTAAGCACACTCTGTGATTGTGAATGTGAAGAGTTTGTGTTCACCATAAGGCATGTTTGTGGGCTTGTCATAGAATGTCATGTGTGGAGTATGTGTATCTCTCTCAGACTCTCTGTCACTCTACCTCCCCCCCCCCTCCCCCATCCACCACCCTGACCACCCTCCCCAATAGTACAGCTCGAGAGTATCTCATTCAGTTTGATTTTGTGACTTTACAGAGGCTTTGTCAGGTACAAGCGTGCCACCTATCAGTACAGAGACGCCGCTGAACGACTGAAGGATTGGAAGGAGATATACAATCACAAGCAAGTCAAAGATGGGCTTCGTGTACAAGCTGCCAGGTGGGTTTTGTCAATGTTTTGAGTGGTTTCATGAGCTCCATGCAACATTTGCACACCTTTTTTTTTTTTTTTTTCAGAACGACAGCACATGAATAATAATATCATACATGATCAGTTCCTAAAGACATAAAACAAACTGATCATGTAATACTTTTCTTTCTGCTTCATCATTATTATCTTTTTATTTCACAGTTACCAGGTTGTAGCCCAGTATCTTGGTATTCTAAAATTGTTTTGCAATTCTCAGCTGGCTTAAGTGATAGTTTTCTTCATCTTTTTTCAGGCCTGTCCATCTCTTTCTTGGCCACCTTTGGCCTTACATCTAGATATTCTGCTGTAGAAGGTCTCTTATACAGTTTGGTCTGTCTTTGTTGCTAGATGGCCAGAGCACTTCCTTCTGTTTTTCAATGTCATTCAGGTACTGGCTTGTTCCAACCTTCTCTTTTGTGCTGGTATTCATGTTGATCAGCGGCATCACGAGGGCTTATAGACTGAAATGTCTGGGGCATATTGAAAGAATGTCAGATGACAGAGAGGTAAAAATTGTATTCACACGGGAGATGATTGGTCATAGACCATAAGGCACACCAAGAAGACAATGGAAAGATACTATCCAGACAGACCTACAAACACTTGGTGTCACAAGCTGGACAGAGATGGATGGAGGAGTATGATATCTGCAGTAGTGCTGAAGAAGAAGACAGTTTGCATCCCTGTCCCTTCTTGTGTTGTTGGTGACATTTCAAAGTCATTAATACACTTCAGACGTGCTATTTTGCATCATTTGTGTAGCAGTAGACAAGGCATGATCAAGCAGGAAGAACTTAATTGTATTCGCAATAAGCATATGGAAATATTCAGCCTTTCTCCACTTTAGCTTGTGTATGTATGGATCCCAGAGTGCTCTGTCAAGCAGTATGTTATTCATGCATTCATAATATGGAATTGTTCAGTTTTTGTTGAATCTGCCTATTTAATGTTCAGGTGCATGGATTGTGGAGTGCCATTTTGTGCCTCTGACAATGGCTGCCCTCTGAGTAACTTGATACCAAAGTGGAACAATCTTGTCTTCAAGGTAAGCTGATTTCTTTGTCTCATTGAGGGAATATAGTTAAAGTTACTTTCATTTTTACAGATATATATCATTATGTATCACATACTCCAATAGATATACATTCAGTCTCTTGAGATATAGTATAGTTTTATCACTTGGTGTACCAAAATTCAGTCTCTTGAGAAAAAATACAAATAGTGTACCAGTTTGTACATTATGGTTACTATAATATCTATAATTATTATTGTGGTAAGTAGGGACTAAACTAAACAACACAAAAGCAACAGTTATGGTTGACTAAAATAACAAAGTAACCAGAGTGATAACAGCAAATCAGATAACACTGAAACAAGTAGAGAGATGCAGTTAAAAAGGGTCATTGGTCAACCAGACACAATCTCTAAACCATCTAATGTAAAGTTAGTTAGGTATCCTTCACAGGATGTTGCTGAACCAACCCTAGCATTTCTCAGCTGATGTTTTTTTTTTTTTCTACTCAAATTTCACGTTAGGTAGTTTGACTGTTTTATATATAATATAGAAACTGTAAAACCTATGTGTCTGTTCTGGCTCCAGTTTTGAGGAGGGAACAAATACACCCACTTCCCCTTACCGTAAGGTGCAATTATCACTGCTAAGCTGTAAATCACAATACAATGTGCCAACCTCACTTTTAAGGGCAAGTGCAAAAAATAAGTACTATGCAAGTTCCAAATAGAGACCTCCACACTCGTGGATCGCTATGTTTAATAACACAGGATTTTACTCATTGCAACATGTCTTTCAGTGTTTCAGTACTTGGAATAATCCTGTGTCAGCTCCTCTGTTTATAAATAACGTTTTTTTCCCTGAGATTCTTGTGCCTCATGTGTTTTCTGTGTCCTGTCAAGTACCTATGCTATGGGCACTGTGTTAGCCATCTTTGAAACCCTCTACCCTGACAGTCATGACTCGCTACCCTGACAGTCATGACCCTCTACCCAGACAGTCATGACCCTCTACCCTGACAATCATGACCCTCTACCGAGACAGTCATGACCCTCTACCCAGACAGTCATGACCCTCTACCCAGACAGTCATGACTCTCTACCGAGACAGTCATGACCCTCTACCCAGACAGTCATGACCCTCTACCCAGACAGTCATGACCCTCTACCGAGACAGTCATGACCCGCTACCCAGACAGTCATGACCCTCTACCCTGACAGTCATGACCCTCTACCGAGACAGTCATGACCCTCTACCGAGACAGTCATGACCCTCTACCCAGACAGTCATGACCCTCTACCCTGACAGTCATGACCCTCTACCCAGACAGTCATGACCCTCTACCCTGACAGTCATGACCCTCTACCCTGACAGTCATGACCCTCTACCCTGACAGTCATGACCCTCTACCCAGACAGTCATGACCCTGACAGTCATGACCCTCTACCCAGGACAGTCATACCCTCTACCCAGACAGTCATGACCCTCTACCCTGACAGTCATGACACCCTACCTAGACAGTCATGACCTAGACAGTCATGACCCTCTACCCTGACAGTCATGACCCTCTACCCTGACAGTCATGACCCTCTACCCTGACAGTCATGACTCTCTACCCTGACAGTCATGACCCTCTACCCTGACAGTCATGACCCTCTACCCAGACAGTCATGACCCTCTACCCAAACAGTCATGACTCTCTACCCTGACAGTCATGACCCTCTACCCTGACAGTCATGACAGTCATGACAGTCATGACCCTCTACCCAGACAGTCATGTGACAGTCATGACCCTCTACCCTGACAGTCATGACCCTCTACCCAGACAGTCATGACCCTCTACCCTGACAGTCATGACCCTCTACCCAGACAGTCATGACCCTCTACCCAGACACCCGCTACCCAGACAGTCATGACCCTCTACCTTGACAGTCATGACCCTCTACCCTGACAGTCATGACTCTCTACCCTGACAGTCATGACCCTCTACCCTGACAGTCATGACCCTCTACCCTGACAGTCATGACCCTCTACCCTGACAGTCATGACCCTCTACCCTTGACAGTCATGACCCTCTACCCTGACAGTCATGACTCTCTACCCTGACAGTCTACCCTCTACCCAGACAGTCATGACCCTCTAGCCAGACAGTCATGACTCTCTACCCTGACAGTCATGACCCTCTACCCTGACAGTCATGACCCTCTACCCAGACAGTCATGACCCTCTACCCAGACAGTCATGACCCTCTACCCAGACAGTCATGACCCTCTACCCAGACAGTCATGACCCTCTACCCAGACAGTCATGACCCGCTACCCAGACAGCCATGACCCTCTACCCTGACAGTCATGACCCTCTACCCTGACAGTCATGACCCTCTACCTTGACAGTCATGACTCTCTACCCTAACAGTCATGACCCTCTACCCTGACAGTCATGACCCTCTACCCAGACAGTCATGACCCTCTACCCAGACAGTCATGACTCTCTACCCTGACAGTCATGACCCTCTACCCTGACAGTCATGACTCTCTACCCTGACAGTCATGACCCTCTACCCAGACAGTCATGACCCTCTAGCCAGACAGTCATGACTCTCTACCCAGACAGTCATGACCCTCTACCCTGACAGTCATGACCCTCTACCCAGACAGTCATCTCTACCCAGACAGTCATGACTCTCTACCCAGACAGTCATGACCCTCTACCCAGACAGTCATGACTCTCTACCCAGACAGTCATGACCCTCTACCCAGACAGTCATGACCCTCTACCCAGACAGTCATGACCCTCTACCCAGACAGTCATGACCCGCTACCCAGACAGTCATGACCCGCTACCCTGACAGTCATGACCCTCTACCCTGACAGTCATGACCCTCTACCTTGACAGTCATGACTCTCTACCCTAACAGTCATGACCCTCTACCCTGACAGTCATGACCCTCTACCCAGACAGTCATGACCCTCTACCCAGACAGTCATGACTCTCTACCCTGACAGTCATGACCCTCTACCCTGACAGTCATGACTCTCTACCCTGACAGTCATGACCCTCTACCCAGACAGTCATGACACTCTAGCCAGACAGTCATGACTCTCTACCCAGACAGTCATGACCCTCTACCCTGACAGTCATGACCCTCTACCCAGACAGTCATGACTCTCTACCCAGACAGTCATGACTCTCTACCCAGACAGTCATGACCCTCTACCCAGACAGTCATGACTCTCTACCCAGACAGTCATGACCCTCTACCCAGACAGTCATGACCCTCTACCCAGACAGTCATGACCCGCTACCCAGACAGTCATGACCCGCTACCCTGACAGTCATGACCTGCTACCTAGACAGTCATGACCCTCTACCCTAACAGTCATGACCCTCTACCCAGATAGTCATGACCCTCTACCCTGACAGTCATGACCCTCTACCTTGACAGTCATGACTCTCTACCCTAACAGTCATGACCCTCTACCTTGACAGTCATGACTCTCTACCCTAACAGTCATGACCCTCTACCCTGACAGTCATGACCCTCTACCCAGACAGTCATGACCCTCTACCCAGACAGTCATGACTCTCTACCCTAACAGTCATGACCCTCTACCCTGACAGTCATGACCCTCTACCCAGACAGTCATGACCCTCTACCCTGACAGTCATGACTCTCTACCCTGACAGTCATGACCCTCTACCCAGACAGTCATGACCCTCTACCCAGACAGTCATGACTCTCTACCCAGACAGTCATGACCCTCTACCCTGACAGTCATGACCCTCTACCCAGACAGTCATGACTCTCTACCCAGACAGTCATGACTCTCTACCCAGACAGTCATGACTCTCTACCCAGACAGTCATGACCCTCTACCTAGACAGTCATGACCCTCTACCCAGACAGTCATGACCCGCTACCCAGACAGTCATGACCCGCTACCCTGACAGTCATGACCTGCTACCTAGACAGTCATGACCCTCTACCCTAACAGTCATGACCCTCTACCCAGATAGTCATGACCCTCTACCCTGACAGTCATGACCCTCTACCCTGACAGTCATGACCCTCTACCCTAACAGTCATGACCCTCTACCCTGACAGTCATGACCCTCTACCCAGACAGTCATGACCCTCTACCCAGACAGTCATGACTCTCTACCCTAACAGTCATGACCCTCTACCCTGACAGACATGACTCTCTACCCTGACAGACATGACCCTCTACCCAGACAGTCATGACCCTCTACCCAGACAGTCATGACCCTCTACCCTGACAGTCATGACTCTCTACCCTGACTGTCATGACCCTCTACCCAGACAGTCATGACCCTCTACCCAGACAGTCATGACTCTCTACCCTAACAGTCATGACTCTCTACCCAGACAGTCATTACCCTCTACCCAGACAGTCATGACTCTCTACCCTGACAGTCATGACCCTCTACCCAGACAGTCATGACCCTCTACCCAGACAGTCATGACTCTCTACCCTAACAGTCATGACCCGCTACCCTGACAGTCATGACTCTCTACCCTGACAGTCATGACCCGCTACCCTGACGGTCATGACCCTCTACCCTGACGTCTAGGAACCGACCCCACGGCCATCCACAGCCAACGTCTAGCCGCTAGACCACAGTGGCTGCCCAGATGAATATTATCATCAGTATTACTACTACTACTACTACTATTGTTTAAAATATGAAAAGTAAAATACATACAGGACCCCTTTTCCACATATTGGATGTATAATTTTTATTTATTTTTTTAAACCAGCATGATCAGAATCATGCTGGTCACCTTTACTTCCCACAACATTTCTTGGTATTCATTTTACGCCGTGTTAGTTTTAAAAACACCCTTACCTTTGAGGCTTCATTTGGAAATATTTTAGACAAGAGAGGCAAAGAAATAAAATGATGCACCAATGTGAACAGTTTACTTTGCTGGCAAAGAGAAATAAAATATTAGCTGCACCAACTTCATCATGAAGTCTTACGACAGGATTGGAAAGTTATGATCAGCAAAGTATGCTCCATACAACCCAGCTGAAGAAATATTGCTATGATATACCATTTTTTTTTAATGCCTCCCGTGTATCATAGTGGACCTAATAACTATTCGGTATTTGGCCGAATAGTTGCGGTCGGGCCGAATACGAATAGTGGTTACCTTACACCCATTTCTGCATACACTGCCATGGAGTGAAATAACTCTCTCCTTAACACAATAGCTGCTGTTGCCTAAGTCTGTCGTAGCGGGGGAAACTGCAACCCGGTTGCGTGGTATAGTAGCTGGCAAGGTCTTTGCCTGCTGACTCGACTGAGGCATTACAGCAGATGTTCTCAAACTGGGTGCGTATGATAGGGGTGCCGCCGCGAAAATCAAGAAAAGTCGGCTATAAATTGTGATTTCATTTTGGCTGAATTTTAAAGTGGAAAATGTTATCTGTACAATAATAACTGTTAGCCTTGTCAAGTAAGCACTTAAATGTAAAGGCAATGTGTTTTTTTTTTTTTTTTTTTTTTGCTTGTGTGTGAGAGAGAGAGAGAGAGAGAGAGAGAGAGAGAGAGAGAGAGAGAGAGAGAGAGAGAGAGAGAGAGAGAGAGAGAGAGAGAAAGAGAAATTATGCATTTTTCTTTCTTTCAGGGTGTCTTCGCACAAAACAAATTTACGGATATTGCTTACAAGAATATAAAGTTGCGTTTAAATTACATCGAACAAACAGCCGAGCAAACGTTTTGAAAAGAGGCGGGAGCCTGAAGAAAACTAATCACAGACATCAGAAGGAGACAGTCATCATTTTTCGGCCATGTTAGGAGAAGAGGGAACTGGAACGATCTGTGGAAGTAGGGATAGAGGAACACAACGAGAGAAGATTCTTGACAGTCTTGTTGCATGGCATGGAGGTGTGTCAGCACGTGAACTAATACATGCTGCAGGAGATCACAGATTGTGGTGGGGCATAATCGAACATGCCAGTCGGCAAGGCACCTGATGATGATGATATACTATTTGTATTCTTATTTGGCTGAATAGTTGGTCCTACTATTCGTATTCGGCCGAATAGTGAACATCACTATTCGGTACAGCCCTAATAAGAAGATATGAAGATCACAGCCCATGGTGGTGGCGAGTCTGACTAGCAAGACCCTCTAGCATTAACGAAAATTGTCCACAGTTAGAGCACACTGGATTTCAGGAGCATTGTTCTTATTATTCTCATTACAGAATGAATGGAAGCTGGCCCTGGATTACTTACACCAGACCAACAACTTTCCAGAGTTCACAGGCCGTGTGTGTCCTGCTCCATGTGAGGTGAGTTCTGCAGGTGTCTGTCTACACATATCTGCCCCACTGTCAGGATTTATTTGCTGTCTCTCCACTCTAACTCACAGGAGAATTGTTGTGTTTGACATAATGTTTGCTAGAATACATGAATGGATTATCAGTACTGATGAATTTGTAAATTTATAGTCACCAGTCTTTTGGTGAAATTACTTGACATGCTACATATCTCGTGACTAAATGAACTGACGTGCCAAATTTTTCTGACTGAACCACTTGAAATGCAACAAATCTTCGTACTAAATAACCGGAATTGCTACAAATTTCCTGACTAAATAATGTGAATGCAAACAGACTTCTGGCTAAATAATCTTAAATGCTACCAGTCATCTGACTAAATAACCTGAAATGCTACCGATTATCTGACTAAATAACCCGAAATTCTAGAAATATTCTGACTAAATAACTAAATGCAAATGCCATCTTCTGACTTAATAACCTGAAATGCTATTCATCTTATAACAAAATATAAATAACCTGACGCTAATCTGATTGAATAACCTGATGTTTACACATTTCCTGACTGAATAACCTAACATGTTATGTTCAAAGAGAATGATCTAAGAATCATTGAAATTCCTCTCCTGACAGGGTGCTTGTGTGCTGGGCATCAACACTCCAGCAGTAACCATCAAGAACATTGAAAACAGCATCATCGATCATGGCTATGAGAAGGGATGGGTGCGCCCTGTAGTGCCAGAGAATCGAACAGGCAAAAGGATTATTATAGTTGGGAGTGGACCCTCTGGCTTGGCAGCTGCGGCTCAACTCAACAAGGTAAGGTGGTGGACTGGTGCGAAGATAAAAAAACAAATAGCTTGTCTTTCCAGAAGCAGTATCCATTGTTTTGGGATTCTTGATGCCTTTCTGTATTTCCAGACAGTAGTGCTACTTGAGACTTTGGAATCATATTCCATGATGATTGTGAGTGTGACTAATGAAGCCAGATTATTTTGAGAAAATTCTTCCACGATAAGTGTTGGGTATTTCAGGAACATTTTTGCCATTGTTTATTGTGTTTGTGTCCAGTGTTCTCTTCTTTCTCTGTCTACAGTCAATTTTCCTTTTGTCTTTTTTCTGTCCACGCAACAGGATCCATGCTGGATCCCACCTTTAGTCTTGTTCCGGAACTTGGGTGTTGCCTGCATGCACATCCGTTTGACAGATTTGACTAATTTTATACAGGTTGTTGATTCCTTGCCTCTCGGGCAGATGCACTTCGGCTTTGAAGGAAGTCCCCAGTTAGTCTACCTTTATGACATGCTTGTTGGGGAGACAGTGGGTCTATTCCCCCCCCCCCCCACAATGGGGCCCCGAAACCCACACCAGGAATTTTGGGATTCAAGGTTGCCCATTGTGTTTCTGGGGCCTGTCAATGAAGCAAAGAACAGTGACATTGTAACAAGTCATGTGTGTCATAAGAGTGATTAAGAAAGCAAAGAGATAAATACCTGGATGGCTTAGCCAAAAGGATGGGGGTGAGACAAGAGCACTGACCTAATCTGGGAATCTGGTGATTGGGTGGGATGGCGAAACATGACGGCTTATGTTTGCTGGCACACCATGTGATGATAGTGATAATAATCAGAAAAACGAGTTGGCATGAGACTTGTAAAATCATCTGCATAGAAACAACTGGGAAATCTAACCCAATCAACAAATACCTGCAGAAGTCGGATGTGTTGGCCGAAAGGCACAAATATGGTCGCCATGTTGTAAACATGCACAACACAGTTAGTTACATCTTTTGATGAACACAGAAGAAGATCTGCTTGGAAACTAGCCACCACAGGTGGTGAATGAGGGTACATAAGGCTTCTCATGAGTTAATTGAGAGCCTCTGCTGCACTGAGAGATAAAAGGCAAAATAGGAAAGGATTAGACAACTATAACTGTGTGAAGGCTAACACTGTCCTTTTTTTCCCCAGGCTGGCCATAAGGTGATTGTCTACGAACGCAATGATAAAGTTGGAGGCTTGCTAAGATACGGTATCCCAACAATGAAACTGGACAAGAGGGTAAGCTTTTTTATGTTCTTGCAATGAATAACATATTTTTTTTTAAACTTGTGGTAGTTATCTTGAAGTTTTTTTTTTTTTTTTTTAGTAAATAGTTAAAATTATAAATGTGACTTTTAAAAAAATAATTCGGTTAAGCTGGGTTAGGTTCATGATAGTTTCCCAAAATAGAGTAGGCCACTTTTCATTCACAAGTTTGTTGGGCTGGTTGACTTTCCTGAAGGTTACGGGTGTGTCCGGCTCTGTTGTTTTGCTTTCTGTGTTGTCTTGCATTTAAGTTTCATTTTGATAAAGAGAATGCCTTTGACATAGGTTGCAGCACTCCTTAGGGAGTTGTAATAGGACCAGTTTCTACATGTTTTTCGTGTGTTAAAATCACTGGCGTGCTGAAATATACAATACTCTATATCAGCCGCATCGCGGAACACCCCTGTAACTTTGTGCCAAGGCCACAGGGCTCAGGAGCTACCAGTGAGAAGTGAACTAGTGTGTATATGGGCGGGGCCTGGGGAGACTAACATTATGTGTTCTGTTAAGCTGTAATTTGTTTTTTTCTTTTTTAACAAATACTTTCAGTTTCTAGTGTGTAAGTTTTTGTTTAGCCAATAATTATAATTTTTAGAATAAATATGTCCATTTCATTTTTTTAATTGACAGACTTTTCCATTAAATTTTTTCAGTTTTATTTAGCAATTTGGTCTTTTACAGATCAAGTTCCTTCACGAACCACATTAGAAAAATGACAAACAGTGGTAGGTAAGCAAAATAGTTGTTGCAAAGATGTCTCTGCTGGGTTGACAATTAACATGGCTCTAATTTGAACCTTACAGGTAGTTGAAAGGCGTGTTGACATTTTGGAAAAGGAGGGGATTGTATTCAAGACCAACATAGAAGTTGGGAAAGATGTATCAGCCAAGTCCTTGCTGGAGGAGAATGATGCTGTGTTGTGCGCCCTTGGGGCAACGTGGCCCAGAGATCTACCAATTCCTGGTTAGCAGTGTTTGTTGTTGTTGTTTGAAATTTGCCTTGTGTTTTCTGCTGTCTGAATAAGCTGGATGAGATGAGAAGCCTTTGTAGACAAGTGATTATTACATTCCTTTGCCAACACATTATTCCATTGTGGCAGAGTGGTTTGGTGCACTGAGCTGCATTGTAGCATTTAGGATTCATGCTTTGGGGTCTGTTGTGGCATAGGGGATTAGTGCACTGGGGTCTGCTGTGGCATGTGAGATTAGTGTACTGGAGTCTGTTGTGACATATGGGATTAGTGCACTGAGGTCCATATGGCATGGGGGAATAGTGCACTAGGGTCTAATGCAGCATTTGGGATTAGTGCACTGGGTTCCACTGTGGCATAGGGATTAGTGAACTCAGGTCCAAAAGTGGGTATTATCTGGATGATGATAGAAATAATGGGTTACAAATTGGGGGAAATCTAGAAAATAGAAACTGTTGGTGAATCACTAATTTAGTGATATCTAGATGATGATAGAAACCGTTGGTGGGCCACAAAGTGGGTGATATCTAGATGATGCTTAGTTGGTCACAAAATGGATGATATCTGGATGATAGTAGCAACTTAGTGGTCACAAAGTGGGTGATACTTGGATGATAGTGATAGAAACTTAGTGGTCACAAAGTGGGTGATACTTGGATGATAGAGATAGAAACTTAGTGGGTCACAAAGTGGGTGATATGCGAATAATGGTAGCAATTTAGTGAGTGACAAAATGGGTGATATCTGAATGATGGTAGCAATTTAGTGATTGACAAAGTGGGTGATGCCTAAATAGTGTTAGAATCTGCCATTGAGTATCATATGTAGGTTTAGAAATGTTTACAGAACCCTATGATGTAGATTTGAGAGATAATTAAAACCAATGCAGAGATTGGTAATACATTTGGTGGGAGTAAAAACCATGAGGTCTAGGAGACAAGGTGGCATACACTAGAAGTAATTTAAAAACTAATGTATTGTGATGCTACTCACAGGTCGTCACTTCAACGGGATTCACTACGCCATGAATTTCCTGGAGTCTTGGCAGAAGCATCAACACGGTAATCCAGTACCTTACATCGATGCCAAGGACAAGGATGTTGTTATTGTTGGTGGGGGAGACACAGGCTGTGACTGCATTGCTACTTCTCTCAGACACGTATGTCTTCATTTTATTAGTATTGTTATTTAGATAGCGTTTCAGAACACCAAGAAAAGAAGTAGAGCAGTGTTTCTCAACTTTTTTTTGTTGTTGTTGCCGCTGCACCCTTGTCGGGCAAAAACACTTTCACGACACACCTACTCTTAAAGCAAGTTTAAATACTTATAAAAAGAAGAAAAAATAGTGCATTTTTAATGTTCTTCTTTATGCGATGAATGAAACTGTTTGGATGAATTTCTTTTAAATGATTTTCTTTATGTGTATGGGAAGTTTAGTTAACTGTGCCCTCAAATCATTAGAAGGTTGCTACTGTAGCTGTTTTGTATGTAAGGGTACATTAAGAATGCACTTCAGCCTTGCCAGTAGCATTGTGTGCTGAATAACCTGCATCCAGAACTATTACTGGCTTCCTTCATGGTATTTCTGTATTAAACTGCTGTCTTCACTGATCTCAATCAGATTTTAATAATTGTTTTTTTTTTTTTGTCACGGCACCCAGTTTGAGAGCTGCTAACGTAGAATACATTTGTTAGTTCTCTTTTGTAGAAAATATACCTCTTCTTTGTCGTTCTCCCTGCTTAAAGTTTTCAGATGAGAAAGCCACAGGTGTCTGTGAATGCTGTGGAATTATGCATGTCCTCCGGTGTTCCAACAGCTTGGTTTCCACTGGAATGTTAACCAGGCAGACCTGAGATCTTTCTAATGCATGTAGTGAGCATGTTTGCAGCACATGTTCTGGCCAACATTATTCATCCTCAATCTTGAATTTCTGATACAAAATGGCTGTGGAGTCTGCTGTGTCCAGTTCACAGTCTAAACACTGGTTTGTTTCTGTGAGGAGGCTGATTGGGTCAGATATAGGTCTAATTCAACAAATTTGGGGAATCCTCTAGGAGGGCGAGTTTTAGCTGTAAATCCTTTGCATTATTTTTCCTGCATGAATTAAATTCAACCCCACCGGGACGGCACAACGAATGATAAACAGCTCGTGACACAAGGTTCCACCATTCGGATGAGAGTCACCAGCACACAAGTCCTAGAAACTCTGTTAAACCATTACGTTATATTAGGGCCCCCGACAACAGCCAAAGTGTGGCTTTAAAATAACGGCCTATATTAGGACAGTAATAAATTGTAGTTCTGTTGTTTGATGGTGGAAGTCGCCGGAAGTGCACAATTTAAGACGACAGAAGTGCGCAATTGACACGTGACTGAGGCCCTGTTAGGGTATATTTTCCGCCTCGAAAATTTAGGACCGCTATTCGGAGGATAGCCGAGGACTTCATTCTCCTCAACACCCATCACCCCCTATCTACACGTACGCATGTATGCATGCATGCAATTGCACACACACACACACACACACACACGCACGCACACACACACACACACACACACACAGACACACACACAGAAAAAAGGAGAGAGAAATATATTTTGTTGGAAAAACATTTTTGGAAGATTTCTATATTATTCTCTGACTAAATGTGGAAAGCTCAACATCTGTGGCTTGCGAGAGTTATGTACATTTTTCAATAATTCCAAAAAGCCTACTTCCATACAGACAGACCGCTTTGCACTGAATTGAACTGTGGTATGGGGGTGTCAGCCGTTCAGAAGCAGTGGCAGACTAAAAACTTTAGAATCACAAAATTTTGTCTTTCAGAGATTCATGACATTTAGTTACTCAGGCTTGCAAATCTAAACTTCATGTTGATAGGAATGCTACATAATTGGTTTTCTTGTTGTAGGGTGCCAAGTCCATCACAACATTTGAAATTCTGCCACAACCTCCTGCCAGCAGAGATGATTCTAACCCCTGGCCAACCTGGCCCAGAATCTTCCGTGTGGACTACGGACATGAGGAGGTCAGGCTCAAATGGGGTCGAGATCCCCGAGTGTTCAACATCAAGAGTTTGGTAAGAACGCTGAGATTGGTGTTGTGGTGTGATACAGATTAATGTAGTGTGATCCAGATTAATGTTGTGGTGTGATCCAGATTGGTGTTGTGGTGTGATCCTTCTTTGGTGTTGTGATGTGATCCAGATTGGTGTTGTGGTGTGATCCTTCTTTGGTGTTGTGGTGTGATCCAGATTGGTGTTGTGGTGTGATCCTTCATTGGTGTTGTGGTGTGATCCAGATTGGTGTTGTGGTGTGATCCAGATTGGTGTTGTGGTGTGATCCAGATTGGTGTTGTGGTGTGATCCAGATTGGTGTTGTGGTGTGATCCAGATTGGTGTTGTGGTGTGATCCAGATTGGTGTTGTGGTGTGATCCTTCTTTGGTGTTGTGGTGTGATCCAGATTGGTGTTGTGGTGTGATCCTTCTTTGGTGTTGTGGTGTGATCCAGATTGGTGTTGTGGTGTGATCCAGATTGGTTTTGTGGTGTGATCCACATTGGTGTTGTGGTGTGATCCACATTGGTGTTGTGGTGTGATCCAGATTGGTGTTGTGGTGTGATCCAGATTGGTGTTGTGGTGTGATCCTTCATTGGTATTGTGGTGTGATCCTTCATTGGTGTTGTGGTGTGATCCAGATTGGTGTTGTGGTGTGATCCAGATTGGTGTTGTGGTGTGATCCAGATTGGTGTTGTGGTGTGATCCAGATTGGTGTTGTGGTGTGATCCAGATTGGTGTTGTGGTGTGATCCAGATTGGTGTTGTGGTGTGATCCAGATTGGTGTTGTGGTGTGATCCAGATTGGTGTTGTGGTGTGATCCAGATTGGTGTTGTGGTGTGATCCTTCTTTGGTGTTGTGGTGTGATCCAGATTGGTGTTGTGGTGTGATCCAGATTGGTGTTGTGGTGTGATCCTTCTTTGGCGTCAGACTCAAGTAGGTTCAGGTGGATTATCCTTATGGCACTCCAGACACATCAGTAGATGCTCAGATCCCCCCCCCCCTTCCCATTATTTACATCAGTGTATGGTTGTTAATAAAGCCAGTTCTGTGCTGATTAACTAGACTCCTCATAAATCTGGTCTGCCTCTCCTACCTGACTATGCTAGTCGTGGTCATAGATAACTATCATTTATAAGTCTCTCTCTTTCTGCATACAACCTTGAGAATCATGTAAGCTATTTTTACAAAAACACATCGTGTTGTCATCATAAGACTCTGATTATTAACTCTGCCGCTGTGAAAGCCATTTTTCCAGCATATATTTGTTTTCCATGACGTGAAGTCTGTGGGTAATGGCCACCACACCTATATAACAGCTCTTGTATTGGCTGTTACTGCATAGTGGGAGGACATGGTGGAGATATTATATATATATAAATGTACAATGCGCCAAAGGCATGATAAGGGCCCTTTACTTTACTTTTTATAGTCTTAACTAAGTACATCTCGTGACTGTGGGAAAGTTAAAAGGAAAGAGAGGCAAAGGAAGACAGAGAGAGAAGTTCTGTACAGTTTGACATCACCGCATGGAAGATCATCTGTGTTAGAGTTGACTGAAAGTTTACGAGACTAAAGGTTGTGGATAGACATGACTACCTATGTCACATGGCATGGAAGATCATCTGTGTTAGAGTTGACTGAAAGTTTACGAGACCAAAGGTTGTGGATAGACAGGACTACCTATGTCACATGGCATGGAAGATCATCTGTGTTAAAGTTGATTGAAAGTTTACGAGACCAAAGGTTGTGGATAGACAGGACTACCTATGCCACATGGCATGGAAGATCATCTGTGTTAGAGTTGACTGAAAGTTTACGAGACCAAAGGTTGTGGATAGACAGGACTACCTATGCCACATGGCATGGAAGATCATCTGTGTTAGAGTTGACTGAAAGTTTACGAGACCAAAGGTTGTGGATAGACATAACTACCTATGTCACATGGCATGGAAGATCATCTGTGTTAGAGTTGACTGAAAGTTTACGAGACCAAAGGTTGTGGATAGACATGACTACCTATGTCACATGGCATGGAAGATCATCTGTGTTAGAGTTGATTGAAAGTTTACGAGACCAAAGGTTGTGGATAGACAGGACTACCTATGCCACATGGCATGGAAGATCATCTGTGTTAGAGTTGACTGAAAGTTTACGAGACCGAAGGTTGTGGATAGACAGGACTACCTATGCCACATGGCACAGACTTTAAGAAGAAGAGGTTCTCTAAAGGCAGCTATGACTAATAAACCACTGCTGATTGTTTCTGTTGTTTGTGTGTGTTTTGCTGCAGAAGTTTGAAGGTTCAACCACTGATGATTGTCTCTGTTGTTTGTATGTGTTTTGCTGCAGAAGTTTGAAGGTTCAACCAGTGATGATTGTTTCTATTGTATGTATTTCGCTGCAGAAGTTTGAAGGTTTAACCGGTGATAATTGTCTCTGTTGGTTGTATGTTTTTTGCTGCAGAAGTTTGAAGGTTTGACCAGCGATGATTGTCTCTGTTGTTTGTATGTGTTTTCCTGCAGAACTTTGAAGATTCAACCAGTGATGATTGTCTCTGTTGTGTATTTTTTGTTGCAGAAGTTTGAAGGTTCAACCAGTAATGATTGTCTCTGTTGTTTGTATGTGTTTTCCTGCAGAACTTTGAAGATTCAACCAGTGATGATTGTCTCTGTTGTGTGTTTTTTTCTGCAGAAGTTTGAAGGTTCAACCAGTAATGATTGTCTCTGTTGTTTGTGTGTGTTTTCCTGCAGAACTTTGAAGGTTCAACCAGTGATGATTGTCTCTGTTGTTTGTATGTGTTTTGCTGCAGAAGATTGAAGGTTCAGCCACTGATGATTGTCTCTGTTGTATGTGTTTTGCTGCAGAAGTTTGAAGGTTCAACCACTGATGATTGTTTCTGTTGTTTGTATGTGTTTTGCTGCAGAAGTTTGAAGGTTCAACCACTGATGATTGTTTCTATTGTTTGTATGTGTTTTGCTGCAGAAGTTTGAAGGTTCAACCAGTGATGATTGTTTCTATTGTTTTTATGTGTTTTGCTGCAGAAGTTTGAAGGTTCAACCAGTGATGATTGTCTCTGTTGTTTGTATGTGTTTTGCTGCAGAAGACTGAAGGTTCAGCCACTGATGATTGTCTCTGTTATTTGAAAGTGTTTTGCTGCAGAAGTTTGAAGGTTCAACCACTGATGATTGTTTCTATTGTTTGTATGTGTTTTGCTGCAGAAGTTTGAAGGTTCAACCACTGATGATTGTCTCTGTTGTTTGTATGTGTTTTGCTGCAGAAGTTTGAAGGTTCAACCAGTGATGATTGTTGTTTGTGTGTGTTTTTCTGCAGAACTTTGAAGGTGACGAGCAAGGTAATGTGACAGGTGTCAAAACAATCCTTGTGGTGTGGACCAAAGATGACGCCGGTCGGTGGAACATGAAAGATGTGCCAGGTATGTTACAAACCCTCCCACAACACTGGAGTTTATCTGTTGCTCTTGGGCATTTCTTTGCTTACTTCCACCATCCTTCTTCTTCTTAATATGTGTTCACCCTAAGAAAGATGGTTCACATGTTGTGTTGCGGTTTACCACTAAGCTGTGATATCTGTTACTTTCAGCCCAATACATTTGATTTCAACAGTAATTAGTTGCCTTTATGACATGCTTGTTAAGTGGCAATGGGTGTGTTGTTGTTGTTTTTTATTCCCAAAATGGGGTCCTGAAACCCACCTGAGGAACTTATACTGTCTAATACAGACAAGTTGTACAAAAACCTTTTGTATCTAACAACAGTCATTTGAATCTTTATTGTCTTTCTGTAGTGGAGCAGCCCATATGCCTTGTATTGCAAAGCTCACCAGGTGGTCTTCCTGTAAGCTGCAGCATTCACTTGTTAACAACAAAACTAGATGGCTTGAATCATTACAGAAGTCCACTGTGCGTGGAGTCACCTTTATTTTTGTTCCGGGATACGCAGGCATCGATGGAAATGAAAGAGCTGACAGGCTGGCTGGATCCGCTACCAGTACCGACGGTCAGCCTATGGATCATGCTGATATTATTAATGCCATTAGAGAAATGGGAAGGATAGAGGACTTTGGTGGCAATGAATCCACATCACTCGCCAGAATGGCAGACTTGGGAATTAAGATCGGCATAGCATAAAATGAGACGCACGCCAGAAGACTTGTTAATCAACATAGAACTGGCACTATTAGCCATCAGACGTTGGGGTTCATACTGAGGGAAGGATCTGAGTAACTATGGACATGTCCGGAGGGCAATGATGATAACCCAACTAACTAACTAACTAACCAAAGCTAGATTATATGTTTGTCTATAAGTGCCAGTAACTAGAATCAGTAGTAGAAGGAAGCAACAAATAGTAACTGTATAACTCTCCATACATGACAGAAGAGTCAGCTAAGGAAGGTTGGCATGAGGCTAATTTCCTCTGTCCATTGAAAACTGGCTGCAAATTCCAGCTGATGATGAGCTGGTCCACAAAGAGCTTAGTCGGGGCTGATTAAGGGTCTTTGTTATGAGAATCCACATCAGGGGGTGATATTTCGCTAATGACGCAGAAGTTAAGTGTGAAGTGAAAATGTGGTTAAGAAACCAGGCATGCAGTTCTGTGCAGCAGGTTAAGGAGGGCTGATAAAACGATGGGGCAAGTGCATCAGTGTTGGTGGAAATTATGTTTAAAAATATAGGCAGTGTGTGTGTGTGTAAAACTAAAAGGTTTTCAAGTTGTCATTGTCTTTCATCCTCATCATCAATCAATAACACTATGTGTTATTAGGTCACCAGTTTCTGTTGACTGTCTAATCAGCTCTCTCCACCCTTGGCGGTCCATTGCAATGGACTTTATGGTTGCATGCTTGAGGCCTGTCCAGTCAGTCAGGTTCTGTAACCAGGTCTGTCTCGGTCTGCCTCTTCTCCTCTTTTCCTCTACTGAGCCCTGCAGTATTGTTTTTGAGAGGCCGTTAGATCTTATTACATGTCCATACCATTGCATTTATCATCTTTTTTTATATAATTTTTTTTTACTATCTATTTCTGACTTTCTTATTGGCTTCCCCTCGTACACTGAGGGACAAAAGGAGAAGGAGGAGGAAGAAGAAGTTGTATGCCAGTATACAGCATAACTATTGACTTTTTTCTGTGCCCTAGTCTAGAAGGGATGCGATAAAGGGAGAAAAAGGAGAAAGTGCAGTAATGCTGGATTCAATCCTGTCTTAGTCTAGACTTTTCCAAGCTGGGCTAACCTTATAGTTTCTCCGTCTGTAAGCCAATTCTCGCAGATGAACACAGCTACCGCCAGGGAACATACACAGATGTCTTCACATCGACAACGCAGAATGGTTTTCAGGTTCCTCTGCAAATTCTGCCAGTTTAGTAATTGGATTCTAATAATCTACTCAAATTCAGTTTTCCTATATACACACTTTCTCGTTGGTGATCATGGCTGAACTCTGACACAAATCATTTAAATGACATTAAATATTATGAATGCCTTCCTGGACCTCTGGTTCATAACTGACCACAGGATAAGTTCTCATCCTTCCTCCCTGGTCTCTTTGGCTATTCCATGTTGCATGTCTTCGAGCAGGGGCTTTCTGCCTGACTTGTTATGACCACAAGCGACAACAGGGAAAGCTATGCCTTATTATAGAAGTGAAGCAATAAAGAGAGAAAACGGAGGAAGAAAGACCAACCTAGAAGTATTGTAAGATAGAACAAGACCGAATCAGCACAACAGGTATGGCTATCTGGGATTAAGCCTGCTTGTAATGATTCTTCCAGTCATTTAAAGTATTTCATAGTCAGCAGACTCCAAACTGATATTCAGGGGAAGAAGAGATGCTATAATTTGTGTGGTATTGACTGTGAGGTGCTATATTCTATGTATAGATAAATCAAATGCATGGACAACAATAGGATTCTGGTTCCAACTTAAATTCTTGCCTATATTGATGTAATTGCATGCAGCCATTTGTAAGATATGATTTGCATCTATGTAGGCATCTCTTCTGCTATAATCTAAGTACATTTCACAGCTTTTTTTTTTTTTTTGGGGGGGGGGGGGGCATCTCCACCTTAGAAGTTCCTTGCCAAGCATCATTTCTGTCTCTGGGAATTTGGTGTGGTTATACCTCTGCCTATTCCATGATGCAACTCTTATACCTTTGTTTCTTCTTGTGTATTCATCTAAAAACATAAATGTGCCTGTTTACAAATTGCTGTGATATTTGAGCCTTCTGGCTGACACAGGCATTTGTTGCCCAGGTTAGCCTTCCCGAATACCTTTGTTTGAAAGCCAGGAGGACAATGTAGATATCATTATAAATGTGGTTGAATGTGTCTTTTAGGTGAATGTCACAAAATGTTTTTTGTTGTTGGTCTATGAACAGGATCTGAGAAAGTCTACAAGTGTGACCTGGTTCTTCTAGCCATGGGATTTGTCGGGCCAGAGAGGAAGATTGTGGAGGAACTGTCCGTGACTCTGGATCCTAGAGGCAACCTGGAAACTCCCAGTGGGAAATATTCCACAAGCATTCCCAGACTCTACGCTGCTGGAGGTGAGTGTTGGCAGGACAAGGTTTGATTCTCCAGCTCTGTTGATTACACTAACTCTTTGACTGTGCCAAAGAAATCAGTAACCTATTTATATATTTGTAATTACTCTTTTGAGAATCATCCGATTATTATAAAATTTGCTATAAATGATGATCAAATGTTAACCTACATTTTGCCTATTTAAATTGGTGTTCAAGATATCCACCACCAGACCCATGTGACGTGCGTACGCTTGAGCTACAGTGTGATGTGCTGTAAAGGCTGCGTGGTGATGTGCGGCGTACCAAAGTGACTAGGGGGTGTCGCAATGTAACAAATGACATCAACACTTAACATGCCACTGGCCAAGAGTAACACAACATGATGAATGCTGAAGCTTCCAAACGTAGCGAAACAAGAACTCTCTTGAAAAGTTCCATTTGTGTATTGACAACAACGATGATCAACACAAGGAGAAAATGTGCAGTTACTAATCAAGATTCATTCAAGCATATCAACAAAAGCCCGCTCGTACATCCATGGACTGATATGTCCTCACGATAGGTCGCAGTCCGACCTTGAGATCCAGACAGTAATCTGAATTAAGTAATGAAGGTATACCGGCTTACTGCCGAACTGTGTCGATCTACCAGCTTTCTGCTGAGGTCTATATTGGATTCCCGGGGTAAAACGTCCTCAAGGATCCAACTGTATACAACGTTTGCTTCTGTGGGATCCCGGGGTAAAGCGTCCTCAGGGATCCACACGTCCGTCTCCTTCGGACTGTAAACATCAACTGCAAAGTATACCGGCTTACTGCCGAACTGTGGCATCCCGGGGTAAAACGTCCTCAAGGATCCACCGTGGCATCCCGGGTAAAGCATCCTCAAGGATCCACACCAAGGCCGGACCAAACGTCCGCCTTGGTGAAACTTCGACTTTCATCTCCTCGAATACAATTCCGTCACAACCTGACGTATTGTTTTGACGTCTTTTTTGCTCACTCAGTACTGGTGCGTTCTGGTGCACATCCGCACGCGACAACCCAGCACACGCTTTTAGTCTGATATGCAACTTTTTTACTACCGGTTTATGATACTTTGGTCTAACTTACAGTCTGTTTTTGGCTGGTGCTCTTGCGACCCTTAACAGTGCCAGTTTTGTCGATCTTTTGCAGAAGGTATAAGAGTCCGCCCAAACTCCAGCCTTTGTTTGGAAATTCCTTAACAATTAGTTTTGCACCAAAGACATTTTTTATTTTATCTTTATCAGTGAGTGCAATTTGAAGCAGACAAATTACCAGTTGTGCAGCTGTGGTACAATGCCTCCTAAAGGCTGTGACCAGAAATTCATGGCGCAAAATTCATTTCTAAAAGAAGGCATTCTCGTCAACATTTGTAGCAGTTTATAATAATCAGATGAATTTTTTTTTATTATTACAAAAATATGTAAAGATTTTTTTTTTAGGACACCACAGAGAGCTTTGGCCCACTTACCACTATGTGAAAAAGCACAGTGTTTATTTATATTCTTCTGATGAATAAGAATTTAATGAAAACATATGTCTACGGTTTATATGTGTCTTTGCACATTTGCTTACCTGCCGGCACAGGGAAACGGTCTGTTAAACTTCTGATCTATTCTTCTCCATGTCCTTGAGGCATAAGGCATTCACAAGTGATTTCTATTGCTGGCAGTCTGCTAATTTTCTTTCATTGTGCAATTTTTAAAATCTTATTTTCATAACAAGTTATTTTTTTTTTTACAGTAATAGTTTGGGCATGTGTCAAGACTTACAGAACAGAGAGCTCTGTCAGTTAAGACATAAAACTAGAGTTAGACCATGCAAACGATGGATGGATGGATGGAATATCCAAGACCGTAACTACCAGCATCCACATAGCACATACCAAGGCTCGCACCCAATGCCTCTTCACCCAATGCCTCTCGCTGAAAGGCAGAACAGAACTAGAGAAGAAGAAGAAGAAGAAGAATGGTTGTCTCGGATGATATAGTTGTTATATGACCTGATTTATTTCATGATTCAGGATGGCATCACCATATGAACGTGTGTTTATTTTCTCTGTTTACCAGACTGCAGGCGAGGCCAGTCCCTGGTTGTTTGGGCCATTGCCGAAGGTCGGCAGGCAGCCAGGCAAATTGACAAAGATCTCATGGGCCACTCCAGCCTTGCTGGGCCAGGAGGCATTGTCCCCGCAGACTAATTGTGTGCTTTCAGTGAAGAAAGGAGGGAACTCTGTGGAGACCCAATTCTTCATTTTCAGCAATGGAAAATGATATGCTTATGTGTTGTATCAGATGGAAGGGTAAAAACAAGAAATTGTTAACGGAAGAAATGGGGAAAATACGTGTGTCAGAAGTGTAAAAAACAGATTAAATACATTTGGGTATTATGGGTGTGTTTACAAGCTGTGGTTACAGCCATGGGACATGTGATTTGTTAAACTTACATCATTATAATTTTTTGTTTTGGAGTAATGCATCTGGGACTTCTTGTCAACATGGCGGTGGCTGTTGGTATTGTCAGTAAAGGGAAGTTTAGTTATGGGGAATGTTACAATGGGGGAAGTTAGTTAGTTGACAGACAGATCATCCTAACTGCACATCGAACTGTTCATTTCTTTACAATACCCTCCTCAGTAAATCCTTCAGCCTGTAGCAGCTAAAGGCACCAGAGGAAGGGAGGAGGGAGTTACTTTAGCTGAAATAAAGGGATTAAATGGGGAACGTTACCATGGCTGAAATGACTGTAATACATAGTGTTTAAGTGCCTGATAGGACTGTTAGATTGGGAATGTTACCATGGCTAAGATGGCTATTAAATGTGGACTGTTACCATGGCTGACATGACTGCAACACAAACTGATCTCACCATGGCTGAAATGGCTAATTCGTAAGGAGTGTTAGAGTGCCTGATAAGGTTGTTAAATTGGGAATGTTACGATGGCTGTTAAATTTTGAATGTTACCATGGCTTAAATGGCTATTAAATGTGGAATGTTCCATTAAATGCAGACTGTTACCATGTCTGAAATGACTAATACATAAGGAGTGTTAAAGTGCCTGATAGGACTGTTAAATTAAGAATGTCACCATGGCTAAGATGGCTATAAAATGTGGAATGTTACTATGGCTGAAATTACTATTAAATTTAGAATGTTACCATGTCTGAAATGACCAGTATATAGGAAACATTAAAATGGCTGAAATGATTGATAAAGATAGAATGTTACTATGGCTGAAATGAGTGATAAAGATGGAATGTTATCATGGTTGAAATGATTGGTAAAGATGTAATGTTACCATGGCTGAAATGAGTGATAAAGATGGAATGTTACCATGGCTGAAATGACGGATAAAGATGAAATGTTACCATGACTGATAAAGATGAAATGTTACCGTTGCTGAAATAACTAGTATGAAGGAAATGTTAAAATGGCTAAAATGACTGCAATACAACATGACTAAGCTTCAGCACGACCCAGCCTCCAACATGACTGCTGACTGTTCCTCCTTGTTGACAGGTTATGTACCTTCAGGTGACAGTAGACCTGCTAACTTTGTGTACATAGATGTTTTACCTCTGTTGTTCTTGCTGGAACTACCTGTGATCACACAGTCAATGCTGTAGTAGATTGTATTTATGTTGAATGTGAAGATGATGGATGACGCACTCCCAGGTTGTTTAGTTTCAGGGGAAATCCATCCATTGTGAATGTTTAAGGAAGAGATGAAGGCAGATCCAGTATACTGAACTTTGTTTTTGAATCAGTTATCTACTGTTTTTGAAATGATAATCTACACTCTTCGTGCATTGTTGTTTATGTTTCATTTATTCCTTGGAAGTATCTTGGATTTATCAGAGAGGTTTTGTTCATTATTCGTTTGAGTTATTTGGGATTTATTAGAGCAGTGTCTGGCCGAACAGTTACAGCTCTCATGCGGGACCTAGTTTTGACTCCCAGCAAGGTGATGGAGTTTTTCTATCGGGGACAAAAATAAACAGAACATTAGTCTCACAACCCCCCTCCCCCCTCTCCCGTCGGCACCACGCTAAAAAAAGTTGTTGACATTATCTTAGATTTATCAGAGAAGTTTCATTGCTTTTCTTGAAGGTGAGCTCAATTTATCAAAATCCTTAAGGACATGTTAGTCCAGACATGTGGTGTTAGCCTTTCTTACCCTGAAGACAAAATGTCTCTACTGTTTGAATTTAACGATTCTTATGGTCGCGTAGGACGGAAGAGTCTTGGATATGAGGATTGAGGACAACATGGCTAGTGCATTCACCATCAACTGTACAGGTTAGGGTTTGTTTTTTGTTGGCAGTCCCCATTATAATATATGTCCCTTAATTTACCAAGACCTATAACTCAGGTCTGCCAAATAAGAGTCTTTAATTCTAATATCCTAGCTCCTCTTCCCTAAAGAAACTTTGAAAAGTGTTGATGCCTCAACGAATCCTTGTATAAAACATGTTCAATTCCTGCACTTCAGCAAGAAGAGCACTTTAGTAAGATCAGTACTATGTAGGCGTAAGATAGTTTGAAGGCTTTACAAGTACTGTACAAACAATCTATACCATATATATGATCAGTACATCTTTCTTTTACTTATAATGCTGTTTTATTCTCCTGAACAAAAGTACTGAATCCCAATGTCGGACGCCATTTGTTGTGGTTTGAAGCCCCACCCTGGCTGTTGCTGGGGGCCCTAATATAACCCAACCTATGGGTTGAAGGAGGTTTTTGGGACCTGTCCCTAATTGATCCACATCGGAATGGTGGCACCTTTTGTCACCGGGTGTATATCGCTTGCTATTATGTCCTGGTGAGGCTGAACGTCAATCAGTCAATCCTTATTATGATTTGCATTTGAAAACAAATGCTTCAAAGAAATGATAAACATAAAATGGAAGGAATTCAAGAGGGCTTAAGATATGAGAGAAATATCTGGGCAACCACTAGTGTCAGCAGTTTTAAGACAGAGAAGACGGCGCTAAATTGGGCACATCATGGGAAGAGACCAACAGAAAGTCACCAAACAGGCATTGAAATGTGAAATAGATGGATTGGGGGAAAGGAGGACGACCCAGAGAAACCCTAAGGTGAACGTTGAAAAGAGAGGTCAAAGGTGCTGGCCTGGATTCCATCCATGATATTGAAACTATTGCATAGGATAGAGCATAATGGAGAAAGACTTGCGAGCCCTATGTGACATATAATGGCACATCAGGACAATAAAGGAATGAATGAATACAATTTGTGCTTTCACTGCCCGATGGAACCAGTTGCCACTTTTACAAAAGCTCTGATAGGACAATCTGTAAAAGGTATTTAATTACATGCAGAATGCAGTGTACTTTGTAGATAGTTTACTTATCTTTGTCGTACACAGCAAGCAAATATAATACATGACAGCTAAATAATACTTGTGTGCATCGATTATTGAAGTGTGTATTAGTTAAGTATTTTTCCATTTAGTTCTCTTGAATGTGAGAGGAGACATACAGCACCCGACTTCAGATAATACTTAGTCACTCGCTGACTAGGAGACTAGCATATGTAAGCAGAGATACATCAACAGTTTCATTTTGTGGAGATCCATCAACAATTTCATTTTGCAGAGATCCATCAACAATTTCATTTTGCAGAGATCCCTCAACAGTTTGTCATTTTCACAGATAAACAGACCTTGTTTTATATTAGAAGTGGCAAGATTTATCAGAGCAGCCCAGTAATACAACCACTGAGAAGTGTAATGTTAAATATATGAAACACTTGATTAGCATTAAGTATGTAAATTATTTAATGACAGATAAGTTTCTAGCTGACTGTGTCTGTCATGTTTAAACCTTGTTTACGGGCCTCTGTGTTTCTGTCATTTTTGTTTACAGTTGGTTTTTGTTTTGTGTATTATTAGTTTAGTTCATTGAATAAATTCACTGGCTGAAGTAAACTGATGGAATTAAACAAATATAAATAACAGAATGTGACCATGTTTAGAGAAGTGCCATATGCTAACAGCCATGCTGAAGAGAAGGTGCTTGCATCAGTAAAACACAGATTAGTGGAAGGGTAATATCAAATCTGTGATCAGGGCAGTGTTCTGTGTATAGCCTTCTGTATTGTGATGATAATGATTGTAGATTAGGGTAGCTCCCCCCCCCCCCAATTCCCCCAAGCTTTATTAAAGCTTACTACAACACATTACCAGCATTTCTTAAAATTAGCCTGAGAAGGTAGTTTTCTGTCGCTCAACGATTATTATGACAAGTTTAGTAAAATGGTCAGGTTTGGGAAGGGGAGTACAGAGATACTGGGTTCAATTCCAGCTTCAAGTGATTTGGCATCGGACCACTGTGTGGTTTTAACAATGGTATTAAGCGATGACCATTTGAATGAAAAGCAATGGCAAACTACTGAATGTAAAATACTAATACCACTAACGGAACCCCAACCCCCAAAATGCTAGGGTTAGTTTGCACTGTCCTCCAAAGTTTATACAACTAACTATGAATGTTATGGTTATCTGGCATTATTTTCATCATCACCATCTTCAATCTTCTTCGTCTGCTTTAGAGTGTAAAGGCCTCTGACTTTGTTGATTTTATTCTGGGCATAGTTACGTTACATGCATACATAGCCAGTACCTGTCTGTCATTGAGATATCTCATAGTAGTGAGCAGTTTTATGCTTCTCTTTTATGGAGGTATCACTTGTTGATTCATTGTTAAAATTGTAACTATCTTTTCACTTTTCTCAAGATAGAAAGTAACAAGAAAGATAATTGAATTGTTGATTGTCAGTGCAGCATTGTGTGGCCTGTACAACTACCAGCTTTGATCTCATTGCTTAATGAGTCATGCCTTCCATGTTGTTTTCATAAAAGTTTGATCAATAAGTGTATGTAAAAAAAAATTTTTATGAAACAAATATTCCTGTTAACACCATAGGTACTTTTATTGATATATATATATATGTATCTTTGCATGTAATCTTATATACAGGGCTCTATTCTTAGGAAAACAGTGCTTACCACAAAGTATCCACACACACAAAAAAGGTGTCAGGAATCACCACAAAGTGTCTATTTCATTGGTGCTGGGGAAAAAACAATGCCAGAAAAAAAGCCCTGCTTATATATTGTTGTTGTTGTTTTTGTTACCGATACTTATTGCTTATTTAGACAGAACTAGTAATGTAACCTGAATCAGATTAACGAGTTGTGTTGGATAAATACAAACTCTGTGGTATGGCTGTTTTCAGGAGAAATCCACCTGCATGTACAATATGTATATGCTGGTGGTTTCTTTCTATGCTTTCAATACGGCAGTTACAGGCTGTACTTGTTTGCATGGACTGGTATATATCTTCTTCTTCTTTTTAGTGTTCACTGTAAACTCTGGTGTAAATCCTGGTTGTTCGTCCACTTCTGGACTTTGGTCTTGTTCCAGGACTAGAGAAATGTATGCATCTCCATTTTACAGACGCTCATAAACTGCAGAGGTGCCATTTACAATTAAAAACTGTTTTCAGTGGTAGAAGCATATAGTCTTTGTATCTTAACATCTTTGACACCAGCTCAACAAAAACTATCCAAGCTGTTAATGCCATTAAACCTTAAACTCTTCCGGCTAGTAACACCATTTTACCCACAAAATAATCTCCTAGAGACAGCATTATTTTACCAAAAATGTTCTGGCTAAGAACAAGATTCTACCAAAAATGTCCCATCTAAGAACAAGATTATTCTAAAAATTTCCCAGCTAAGAACAAAATTCTACCAAAAATGTCCCATCTAAGAACAAGATTCTACCAAAAATGTCCCAGCTAAGAACAAAATTCTACCAAAAATGTCCCAGCTAAGAACAAGAGTCTACCTAAAATGTCCCAGCTAAGAACAAGATGCTACCAAAAATGTCCCAGCTAAGAACAAGATTCTACCAAAAGTCTCCTATCTAGTAGCAGCATTGTACCAAAATTTCTTCCTTCTAGTAACACCATTGTACCAAAAATCTCCCATCTAGCAACAACATTCTGCCAAAAACCTCTCAACTGGTATCATCATTTTGCTAATAAAAATGCTATCTATACTTTCAGCTTAACTACACTTTTTTTTTTTTTTTTTTTTTTAAAGTTTGACCTGAAGACTGAAAATGTACCCATACCCAATCACACACTGACGGACAGAAATGTCTTCAGCTTCTGCAATTGTTTTTTTTTTTTTTTTTAAATCTGAATACCACATCATATTGCTTGTAGCAACAGTTTAGTTCATCCCATTATTTCTGTCTTTTTTATGCATTGGTATGTGTCTCTAAATCCTTGATTGTGTTAGAATTACCTACAGATGTCTCCTAATGAGATTACTGCGAAGCACTGCACTGTTTTAGGATCCACTGATAGATGTAGTGACTGGATACATCCGTTATATCCATACCTGTCAACACACAGTCCAAGTGTTTGTGTAGTCACCTGGTCAAGTTGCCAGCAGTGTAGCCTCAGCTCTGATTTATTTATACTTTTGCGTGGCTTCTTTTGATTCTCATGCTTCATTGTGTGCATAGAAAAACAGGTGTGTGTTTTTTTAAAATACTTTAGTTTAGTACCAAAGGATCTCTTGTACGATGAACTGGAAACTGGGTAAAGAACTGAAGGAAGGTTATGGCTATATTATAAGGACATATGCAAATGGGACCTGAAAGATACCAACATTGACATAAACACTTGGGAGATATCAGCTGCAGATCCACTTCTGTAGAAGCAGACAGTGAAAGAAGGACTATGGCACTTTGCAAAAGGTCAATACTAGGCATTGTTGAGGTGTTAATTTCACTACAGATGAATTGCTCTTAACCTAGTTCAGTGAATATCACACAAAAAGTCCTTCACTGCCCTGTATGAAAAAAAATAAACAAATTTGTCCAGTCAAAATCCAGATGTGTGCACATGCACTAAAGGGAGCTACTAGAACTGGAGTTCATCATTCATGGAAGTAGCCTATCATATCCTGGCAGTAAAATGTGCAGTTTTGCACAAGACGTATTGCCAGTCCAGATGCAAACTGCCCCAACTATTACAAAACAAACTTTACAAACAAAATATAAACCCCCACAGCTCATAGTGTCACACCAAGCACTGTATGATTCTCTTTTCACTCTTTGTGTTGTCATTTACAGCTAGGCAGTGATGATATCTGTGCCTTTTAGCCTAACACATCTGATTTCAGCATCCTATTTTTATGACATCTTTGTTAAGAAGCAATAGGTCTTATCTTTTTCCACTACAAACATGTTTGTTGTGGGAAGGGAACCAGGTCTGGTCTCCCTCCCCCCAAATGGAGCCCTTAGAATTCACACGGGAAGATTTGGGGATATAAGAAGTTATAATGAAAACTGTAAAAGAATGGATAAAATAAATAACAGAAAAATTTTACAGAAAAACTAGAGAAGTATATACTTTATCAAGAGAAACCATTCAAAACCTTGTGTGTTGTCAGCTATTGAAAGAATAATTCACATTGTGTTGCTGTTATAGAATAGATTTTATTATTAATTGAAACAGATGTTAGACAACTTGTATATGCATAATAATTAACACTGTGTCCTGGCAAAGTGTCTGATTTAGTTTGAATATTGTCATATTATTATTATTTAGAATGTTAAACAATAAAAGGCATCAAACTGCAACTTATGTTTTTGTATTATTGTTCCAGGCAGAAACCGCATTTTATAAAATGAAAAACATCTTGTGCAATATATCCTTGTCATTGAGAGTTAGAAAAAGAATTCTTTATTGATACATACATCCAGTTTTAACATATGGCTGTGAATCCTGGACAATCGGTAGGCAGGCCAAACAATTTCTAGAGGCCTAAGAGATGTGGTTTTACAGAAGAATGCTTTGAATACCTTGGACAGCCAAAAAGAGCAACCAAGAGGTTTTGAAAGAGACGAGCCCGAAGACAACTTATCACAGATATCGGAAGGAGGCGGTCATAATTTTTCGGCCATGTAATGAGAAGAGGGAAAATAGAACATGTTGTGACCATTGGAAAGATCTGTGAAAGGAGGGATAGAGGAAGACAACGAGAGAAGATGCTTGACAGTCTTGTTCCATGGCATGGAGGTGTGTCGGCACAGGAACTGATACATGCTGCAGGAGATCGCAGATTATGGAGAGGCATGATCGCCAACGCCAGTCGGCAAGGCACCTGATGATGCTGATTATTGTCCACATAATTTTCTTGTGAAATTTATGAAAATTGTCAATTTTATCTATAAAATGATTACTTTTCAAATTCAAAATAAAATGGTAAACAGAAAAAAGAACATAGACATCAGCAAGAGAAGTGTGGGCACACATGAAATATGTATGTAGAAAGCTTAAACAACTAATCAATAAGTGAATAATAATACAACAGGAAGTGAAATGAGTTAATGAGATGTTTTAAAAGAGCTGTTTCAGTAACAAGAAGGGATCAGATTGAAGAAGACTAGGGCTGCAACCAGTCATTTTGTTGTTCATCTATCACAAGTGATGATGACCACTCTTTCTTTCATCCGTCACAAAACTATAGTGGAGTTCTGCGAGTCGGAGGTGACTTTTAAGCCATATACGAGCCCAGAATGATCAAGGACAGTAGCTGTAGGTAAAGGGCCTTCTTCTTCTTCGCGTTCACCAGCTGTACGCTCTGGCACAAAGTTCTGGTTGCTCGTCCACTACTGAACTGCAGTCCTGCTCCAGAACCTGAGTGTTGCGTGTGCATCAGTTTTACAGATCTCATTCTCTTGAATACAGACTGTTGGTTCCTTGCCTCTCCGGCAGATGCACTCAGACTTCAAAGGAAACTCCCCAATTAGGCGACTCTTACGACATGCTTTTGGGTAGGCAGTGGGTCTATTCTTGTTTTCCCCACAATGGGGCCCTGGAACCCACACGGGGGGGGGGGGGGGGGTGGGGGGGGGTGGGGGTAAAGGGCCTATTGTATGGGTCCTTCTATTTGTCTTCAGTGTTCAGCTGCCCTTTTTATAGATTATGTATATTCTAATATTATATTCTAATTTCTGCTGGTAAGTAAAACAAACTGAAATTTGAGGTTTTGCCACTCATTTCGATTTCCAACTGCCAAGGAATTTTTTTTTAATTTGTGCAACAATACACACTGGTGTCCGATCTGACTACCCAGAGACCAGGGGAATTACTATAAGTCCAAGTCCCCAGCTCTTACCAGAGATTGTACCTGGAACCTCTAGGACTTGAGGCAGACACCATGTCTCGAGACCACGCAGCCCTCCTGAGTTGTAATTTAAAAGATATATAACATATTATACTCACAGAAACCTGTATAATAATGTAGGTTATCTCAGGGATAAAGAAGCTAAGGAACAATTTTCAGTTACAGTTTCTAATAAGTACCAGCTGTTGCAGCAGTTAGGTGGAGATGTAAGCACTGAAGTCTGCTGGAATCAGATCAAGGGGGTTAGGAATGAAATCTTGTTTAGAAGTCCTTGGTAAGAAAGAACAAAAACATAAAGCATGGATACGCCAGAAATCATTCAAATGATCGAAGACAGGAAAAGTAAAACAGTAGATTTAAACAAAAGCAAAACTAGAGCTGCTAAAGCTCAGGAAAAATACACAGAAGCTTATAAGGAAGTTTATATAAGTTGACCATGTGATAACAAAAGCACGCAAAGGTCTATCTGCAATGAGGATTATGGCTGCTTCCAATATAGAGCAAAGACTACTAATACTTCTATTCTACGGTCTGGTCCTTTCCCCCATTGAATACGCTTTGGCCATCCTCACCGTCAGTACTACCCAGATTGAACGACTCGAAAATGTGCAAAATGAAGCCATGCGCATTATTTTGGGATGTGCAAGAGACACATCTTGTGGAGCAATGAGGTATCTACTTGACTTTCCAACAATGAACCAAAGGATCAGGATGTGGAGGGCTCGGGCATACCTCAAAATATGTGCTGATAAGAAACACCCACTGCATCAAGCGCTTTTTAGTGAAAAGGGCGACAGACTGAAGAAGGGAAAATCGTGGCTAGGTCGGGCAGAAGATGTTATTAGGCAAATATACAGCCTAACCGACATCATACCTGGTGCAGAATGGATACCTGTGCCTCAGGCGTTTATTTGTACATTTTCCTGTATTGTCACACTCAACAGGCGATGTAGAGAAGAGAATCCTGTTGCTGTTAATGCAGAGGTCAACGCTCTCATCTGTGAAAATTCAGACGAAGCAGATGCAATAATCTATACAGACGGATCCGTTTTACGCCAAAGAAGAAGCGCATGGGCATTCACAGCACGCTCTGCGGGCAAAACAGTCAAAGAAGCTAACGGCGCCTTCTCCATGACAACCAGCAGCATGACGATGGAGGTGATGGCAGTGACGCAAGGCCTGGCTCGAAACACAAAAATACACCCGCGTATGTATACTCAGTGATTCAATGAGTATGATCCGGAGGGTTCGGGCAGGTTCAGTGTGAAGACAATTACTTGAATCATTACAGAAGTCCACTGTGCGTAAAGTCACCTTTATTTTTGTTCCGGGACACGCAGGCGTTGATGATACGTGCGGTCCTTCATTGTGATGTGCAGAGCTTCATGCTGATGTGTGGGGTACCAAGATGAAATAGGCCAAGTAGGGGTAAAACAGTAGTTACTTCAATGCTTTCAAAATGTAGAGCTCGAACGCTATGCGTTAAGTTCCAATGGTTGTATTGATATATACAATCAGCAATGATCAACACAAGAATACGTATGCAATCAATAATCAACTCGTTCAACCAAAGCTCACTCGTACATCCATGTATTGATATGTCCTCACGATAGGTCGCAGTCCGACCTTGAGATCATGACAATCATCTTGGTCCTCGGACAAGTCCGAATTAAGCAAGGAAAGTATACCGGCATACTGCCGAAAATGTAGTATTCACCAGCTTCCTGCTGAGGTCTTGGAGTCCCGGGGTAAAACGTCCTCAAGGATCCAACTTTAATAACGTTTGCTTCCGTGGGATCCCGGGGTAAAGCGTC
Organism: Candidula unifasciata; assembly: GCA_905116865.2. NCBI lineage: Eukaryota > Metazoa > Mollusca > Gastropoda > Stylommatophora > Geomitridae > Candidula > Candidula unifasciata. The sequence continues at coordinate 2,109,873 of CAJHNH020001779.1, read as the reverse complement.
CTCAAGGATTCCCACGTCCGTCTCCTTCGGACTATAAACATCAACTGCTTTGACAACAATATGATCATAACAACGTTACGTATTGTTTTGACGTCTTATTTGCTCACTCCGTACTGGTGCGTTCTGGTGCACATTCGCACGCGACAGTTGATGAAAATGAAAGAGCTGACAGGTTGGCTGGATCCGCTATCACTACCGACGGTCAGTCTATGGATCATGCTGATATTATCAATGCCCTCGGAGAAATGGGAAGGATAGACGACTTTGATGGCAGTGAATTCACATCACTCGCCAGAATAGCAGACTTGGGAATTAAGATCGGCACAGCAAAAAACAAGACGCACACCAGACACGTCAGAAGACTTGTTAATCAACATAGAACTGGTACTATTAGCCATCGGAAGTTAGGGTTCATACTGAGGGGAGGATCTGAGCACCTATGGACATGTCCGGAGTGCAATGATGATATCCCAACTAACTAACTAACTAATTATATAAGTATTATTATAGATCAGAGAATAATTTCTGCAGTGATACCATGTGGGCCAGCAATGCTTCCTTCCTTCAGAATAATAGGTTTGCTGTTAAGACGTTATCCAACAGTTGATATCTAGCACCACCTTTTCGGGCTAAATATCATGAAAATTTATTTGGGCTGAAGTTTGGCATCCTGCACTTTCCCCATTAGTCACAAAAGGAATAAGAAAGACTGTAATCTGAACAAACTACATTGTCTGGAATCTGTACACAATGAACTTTTAACATCATTGTGAAGAAACATCTGAAATGTTGAGTTATTCATGAGGGGGAAACTTAACAGAAGCACTTGAAATAAGTTCAGGGATGCATCGGCGATGCTAGGTATCACCTTAATCATTCTTACTAGCTACAGACTGGATTAGGAAAATACTATCAAAACACTACCAGGACAAGCGACAGTGTAAGTTCGAGATCCATTGCAGTCAACCTTTATAGTGGAGATGGCACCTGACTGACTTATTGATCATAAAGTAAAATTAGTTGCACCCCGCAGAGTTCCATGATCAAGATGTTGGTGACATTTCCCTCTTATAATAATAATTAAAACAATTTTAATTCATGTTTTTTTTAATGAATATATAAGTTTAAAAAAACATTTGGTGGTGTCCTATAGAAGAATCAAAAGACAGTATAGATTTTTTACAGTACTCTTTATTGTACCCCTCTGTAAATGTTAATCTTTATTGTTCGTAAGTACATAAATCGCCAATGCTGCTCTTCTCATCACATGACCAGACTGCTGCTGCCTCACTTTAGATCCACAACGAACTGCAAAATGTATCAGATACTTCTGGAAGTCATTATCGAATGATTGTAGCCAGTGCAAAGTGTGGTTTTGCACAGCCTTTACCTTTGCATCAGTGAATCCAAGGGTAGCACTGGGAGCTCTTCGCATCACTGCATCCACACTTGCATGCATGTTATGACTTGGGGCAGAAGATGTCTTTGCAATTAGCTCAGCAGTTGCTCAGCAGTTGGATCAGACAAGGGTATATCTAAGTAGTGATTAAACTGCCGCCTAAGGGTTTTAATAAAACCCTGTGCTAAAGTTTTTGATACCTCATTAAAACCTTCAAGTGGAGACCTAGTTTGCTACAATTCAGATTTCTCCACTGCCCTACCAAAAGCATCAATTTTAGATTCTATGAGGTGAAGAGGCTTATCTTCCATAATTTGAGACGTTCCAGCACCTGCCAGTGAAGCAGGACCCTGTGATCTGCCAAGTTTTTACGAATTTTAACAGACAGAACTTTTGTCTGTTTGTGTTCAACAAACTCTGTCATTATATCCTGATGCAGATAAATGACAGCTGCCATATGGAACATGACATTTAGAGGGTTCCCAACATAGTGCTTAAAGATACTGGGATTAATATTCTTGTTCTGCAAAAAGGCTATGAATGCACCTGGATCACCAGACCCATCTTTATATCAAAGTTTGGATATCTGATGAATCAGCATTGCAGCACGGCATCCCAATGCTGTATTCTGACCAACTTGATCTATATATAATGCTTTTCAAGAACGTGCAAAGCTCATGGCCAGATCTGGCAAGGCCATCCAATGCGTGAACCATACACTTCAGGTTGGCCAATCTCCCATGTCTTCCTGTAGTTTTTGGTTCACACAGCTCTGTCCATAATGGTGCTATTCAACCTGCTTTTAACTACTTCCATGAAATCAGGGACTGCAAGCTTGAAAGCATCACAGTACATCTCAAAAACTTCAGACAGAGCCTGGATGAGAAGACAGTACACTTGATTGTCGCGTGCAGGTCACGTACTAAAACACACGATTATTGAATAGTGCAAACAGTGTTACATGTTGTTGTTAGGAGATCGAGCTCACAGCAGTCGTGGCCAAGAAGTCAAAGAAGGCGAACATGTCTGTCCAAGTATGGTTCATTCCTAGTGGAGGATTTTCTCCGGGGTACCACAGCAAAGATCAGATTGGAGGTTGGGATCGGAAGCATCAGATATTCTCAGCCATGGTTTTCACGAGACTGCAAAAGAACTGAAATCAGCGTTCCTGCTGTACTTTGGAAGTTTTGACTAATTCTGGCTCATTGGTATTTTTGGCCGCATAATTGGAACTGGTGGAAGAAACTGTTAATGTTTACCAAGGTCGAGGCGATGACCTATAGAAGTGTCTCAATGCCAGATTAGCTGTGATTAGATATCTAGTCTAATCTTCATTGAGAGCGATGATTAGCGTTATATTGCATGTTGGTGAGTTCTTTGCACTTATTCATTTTCGCTCGCATTATCTGTACTGAAATTGAAATACACCTTGGGTACGTTCACTCCCTGGTGTTGTTCAGTTGGAAGAGTTACGCATTCAGAACTGGATTGTTACTGTCATCGTTGTCCAGCTGTAGTTGGAGTTCTGGACTGTTATCATCCTTACATTGATTGAGAAATGTTTGATTGTTCAAATCACACTGACCTTAGCGTTGAAGCTAACTTGAATTTTGTTGGGACAAATACTGCCCCTATGCAACTATATCCCCAAGCATTTTGGCACACCTAACAAATGGTGACCTTCGCCTATTGACAGCAAGCCCGCTGGCCTACTCGCACTAACAGTGATCTGTTGCTGATCCTGAAATGTGGCTAACATTTAGAGTTAGAGAGTGATCTTGTAACAGATAACATGCACTTCAATGATATGGAATCTTTGCTTTGTTGTGGAATTTCATCTATGTGTACTAGAATCGCAATGATGCAACACCCAGCCATCTTGAATACTGGCAAGAACCCCAAGTTCATAAACCATCTGGGCTAAAGTAGCCAGACATGGAAAATATTTAAGTTTTTTTTTTTTTTTTTTTGGATAGCAATTTCTGAAATACCAGTCAGCAAACGAGAAACACTAGCAACACTAACATTACGTATTAAGCACTCATAGACACAATGTCTAAATTTGCAATTGTATTTTCTGGCCGCTTTTGTTATAATGTCGGGATGATCTGCAGATTCTTCTTCAAGCATGGCCGCTTTGTTTTCCCAAAGTAAACTGTTTTCTCTTTCGTCATACAGCTTGGTTTTCATTTCCTGTACTTTAGAGGTAAATTTCTCTTTGATTTTATATAATTCAGTTCTCAAAATCTGTTTCTGCAACCACTTGGCACAAGTATTCAACACTAAAAGTCCATTTCTTGTATTCCTCCTTAAATACCTTTTCCTGCGTCCTTTGTATTGTGCCATTTACTTTCTCCATGTTTTTGAATTGTCTCCGTAACATGGTATATTTTGATCTTCAAAAGGGCCCTAGATGCAACTGCCTTCTTTTCTTCTCATTCAATGTTTTAACAGATATCTTGTTTTCTGTCCTCTTTATGATGCTGTTTAAGTGTCCTAATCTACAGATGTTAGCTTTAGTTTTCCTTCAGCATCTTTAAACATGTCCGCTGCTTGGTGACACAGTTGCAGTCCCTTTTAGACACTTCGGTGATGGTGACCTGGAAGGGAAAAACAAGAAGGTTCATTATGATTTTTCACAGAGTTGGATGTTAATTCCACCATCACTGATGTTTCAGAATTGTGTTGTGTTGTTGCAAGATCAGCTTGTATGACTGGTTCAGATGAATGGTCAGGTTGTTGTATGACTGGTTCAGATGAATGGTCAGGTTGTTGTATGACTGGTTCAGATGAATGGTCAGGTTGTATGAATGGTTCAGATGAATGGTCAGGTTGTATGACTGGTTCAGATGAATGGTCAGGTTGTATGACTGGTTCAGATGAATGGTCAGGTTGTATGACTGGTTCAGATGAATGGTCAGGTTGTTGTATGACTGGTTCAGATGAATGGTCAGGTTGTTGTATGACTGGTTCAGAAAATTGGTAAGGTTTTATGACTAATTCAGAGGAATGGTATAGTTGTATGATCAGTGTGGGAGCTGCAGCTGATAAATCTGATTCTTCAACTTCAACGGTATGAAAAATGGCTCCTGGTACATCTTTAATAAAATTATCCATTTGCTGGCAATTTACTTCTTTTTTTCTTTTATCCATTTACAAAAGTCATCAGTCACTCCTCACAAATGTGTCTATCTGGTTCTGCTGTCTGTACAATGTCCTTATCTTTCATATATTTGCAGAGGTCAGTTTCTTATTCAGGATTAGCCAAGCTAAGTAGCTCATCTTAAGTGAATACTTAGCTTCAAATGTTGAAAGATATGTTCTCAAGTAAAACGCTGTTTTCTTTTCCATGGTGAAGTTAATTAACTGAAAAAGTGTATATTTTAATGTGGAATAATTTATAAATTTACATAATAATTTAAACTACTAAGATGCATCATGAGTCAATTTATTATTTTATAATTGTCCTCTGAGAGCGAAGGAGTTAAAAATTGTTTATAAATGATTGTGATCATTCCTTGCTTCCTCAATACTTCATCTATGATCTTGAGGCATGGCATCGAGTGCTGGAGGTCCCGGGTTCAAACCCCGGTGTAGGCTGAGATATTTTCAGGTGGACTTCAAGTAATTTCCCTGGTCTCTGGGTAGTGAGATCGGACGGCCTGACAGTTGCAAATCGAAAAAAAGTAGCAAAACAGAGCTGCCGGGGCAAAATGTGAAGTTAAAATTATACCCAAAGCATTTCAGGATCCTCGCCGGTGCTACGGAGTTAGTGCTTTTGTCAGAAGTAGAACGGTACAGTTATGGGTTACCAGCCTTGTGCCATGATCCTGTTCCGTCTCCCCCTAAGAAAAATTACTGCTGTAAATCAAACCAGTTACTTACAGGGATGCAATTGTATAAACAAATGTTAAAACTGGATGGAGAATTCCAATATTACTAGCAATGTAAATTCAAATAACGTTAAATTCACAATATATCGGTGAATGCTTACCGCTATTTTCCATGATGAATAGTACGCTGCTGAAATACTCTGAAATAGTGAAACGAAACAAGCAAGGCTGATCGCACACGTGATATCAAGAAGGAATTTTTATCTTCCATCTATTTATGAAAACAACCCCCCCCCCCCCCCCCCCCCCCTTTTTCCGAAAAAAATTATGGTACTGTAATCTCTCTCTCTCTCTCTCTCTCTCTCTCTCTCTCTCTCTCTCTCTCTCTCTCTCTCTCTCTCTCTCTCTCTCTCTCTCTCTCTCTCTCTCTAGTATTGCGTCTGTTTGAAATCCAACTTCAAGATGATGTTGAGTCATACATCTATTTAGTCAGAAGTGTCGAGATATGAAGATTAGTGATATTGTCTAATTTATGTATGTGCTGATGAAGGCTCCATATCATCAACGTTCACGTTTTGTTTGTTATATTGTGAAGCTCGCTGATATACTTTTCGTTGGGTCTGATATCTTTCCTTGATATAGTTAAAGATAAAGGAACAAACATACATATAAAATTTTAAAAAATTTAAAAGGCAGAAGACACAATACTACGGATCATAATCCCTTTACTCCAAATAATAATAATAATGATAATAATAAACCTGTAGCAAAACGTTTCTGAGAACGTATACCAGGTTATCACTGTCTTCCTCCTTCTAACTGCTACATGAAGGTTTGACATCCTAGCGACCCAGTGGCTCCGTCAAGGATGCCAGTCCAACAAGCTAAATCCATCTGTCTGATTCTACCTACTTAGAGCTTTAATTAGGGCACTCTAAAAGCTATACCATACAGCCATAGTGCACCCATCGCCTTCTATAGAAATAGTTCCAGAGGGTCGTGGTGCACCCTACAATCTTAGGTGAGGGTGTGGACGTTAGTGAAGAAATATAGTCGATTTACTATAATTTGACGTGTGGTTGTTTTGAATTTTTAAAAATGGTTAAAAAGCGACTACTTTGTTCGGTTTAATGAATTTTCTAAAATGTTTCGGTGCTCCAAGCAGCAAAACACTCTTATCTTAGAATCTAATCTCTCGCTTTCATTAGGCCTACCTTTGTCTAGATTACGCAAACTAGGTATTCGTTTCGTCAGATGTTAAACTGGGACACGTTACCTCGCGTGTTACTTCATGAGTTAACCATTCTTTTGCAGCGGCATATCCTTCGTATGAGACGTAGGTATTCATAATTTTACATTCACTATTATTGCAGTCACATCTTCTCTTCACACGCAAAACTCAAGTTCTGGAATAAGAGCAAAGTCCAGAAGTAGACGAACAACCAAAACTTTCCTCCGGAGTTTACTATCAGTGAACGAGAAGAAGAAAATATTTCTATTATTTCAGTCCCTCCCCCCCCCCCCCACCCCCTTTCCCCCTTTTTTCCACAGACATCAAGATGATTAGAGTTAAAATGTCTAT